>JAWNZC010000132.1:2212500-2642500 GCA_035771165.1 Paragorgia papillata
AGGAATTAGATTATGACTTCTGAATCGGTTTAAGCCTGGAGGACTGGGTATAGTTATGCATCTAATTTAAGATGACCGATCGTCGGGAAGAAACTGTAACTGTACTGTTAGAATTAAACGATCAAATTAAACTCACAGAAGCTTTTATACTTCTTCAGGCCAATTATCAGGTTTTCAACCATTGTTGGAGACCAAGACCATTTTCTTCGCTTCGTGTTTGCTGCTCTATCAATTGTTTCACTTTATGCCGCCATTTTGTTTCGCAGTTTTGCCTCGGGTAGGCGAGTCAAATTGTTTACATGGAGGGAACTTTATCTCGCCCCCTATAGGGTAACCCTACCTCGCAAAGTGGGTGACCCTACCCCCAGGGTGACACTACTACCCGAGACAAGTATGAAATTCCCCATGTAAACGCTCGCTGTCGAGACTAAGTGAAATGAACATAAAGTTGGCTCCCCCAGGGTAGCTCGGGGGTAGGGTGACCCTTCTACCAGGGACAACGTTTGTCCATGTAAACGGCCCCTTAGAATCTTATAGACGCGAGCAAGAGCAATCTCGTCTCCACAGTCATGTATTTTCCGTTAGTCTCCTCTCGATTATTCTCTTCTGTGACGTCAACAAAATAAATTATCGAGAAAAAAGGGGACTGGGAACTAGTCTGATGTTTTCCTGTAACGTAAACTTCGAACCCGTACAACACAACTTTAATACACTTATCGTGAAATACGACGAATCCCGTAACTTTATTTTACCGCACTTTCGCGTTGAATGTTGAAAAATGTATTGACACCAATGAAAACTTAGGCGCAAACCCACTGCCCTTGAGATGTTTGCGAGAAAGTACGGTAAAGTGAGTGAAATCACAGGATTTGCGATCGGTCTATATAGATCAGAAAATTACATTTTTTCGATATTTTTCAATTTGATGTGCAAATGAGTTAAGGCGCAAGACCACCTTAACAAAGTTATTGACTTTACACAAACGGATTTATAGGCCTTATTATATAATTATATTATATTATATAAAATAGCACTTGTTGATTTATAACAAAGGCAAATGCTGGGGTGTTTAAAGTAAATTTTTGTTTAGTTTTCAAAATGTACATTTTATGAAGTCAAATGACAAATTTCTTTTAAAATCATCTTTTTACACTGAAACAACAAGAAACAAGTGACTTTGACGTGTACACTGAAATATGTACACGTTTTGACATTGTTCATGTCACGTTTCAGCAGGGATTATAACGTTTCCAGTTATCTAAGTACATTCTATTTTTGGCCACCATGTTGAATGAAAAAATTTGTGTCCTAGATGCTATAGTCAGGCAGATAGGTGCATGAAAACTAACGGTAGCGTGGGACAATTATCACTTTTGTCGTAAAACTATAGTTCGAAGTCAAAATAACTTATTTCTGAATGATGGACGTGTTGATATTACTTGTGCTATCCAGCCAACAACGTTTTGCAAGGCCACTCTGGCGCTGTCCTTCTGTGGAGAAGAAGGAATGAGCCCGCGAGTTTTCGGTAAACCCTTACAAAAATTCCACATGATTTCACATGTGAAAAAATCACATGTGATCACATGTGTTTTTGGAACGTGTGATCACATGTGAATATTCCACATGTGATCACATGTGATCACATGTGGAATATTCACATGTGATCACACGTGGAATATTCACATGTGATCACACGTTCCAAAAACACATGTGGAATATTCACATGTGATCACACGTGGAATATTCACATGTGATCACACGTTCCAAAAACACATGTGATCACATGTGGAATATTCACATGTGATGACATGTGGAAAATTCACACATGATCTAGTTCACGTAAAAACGAATAAAGAAACAAATTTAATGCAGTTAAATTAATTTTATTCATTAAAAATGCTAATAAAATAAAGTTACAAATTTTCTTATAATCTAATGTATGTATATATATATATATATAGGCGTATATAATATAAATAGGAGTATATCTACTTAAATACTTGGCATTTACACTCAAGATATAGAATGATATATGGAAGTTATGATGTAAAAAAATTAAGTGTTTTATTAATTTTTACATTAAAATGCAACTTCAAGGCCAACTCAAAATCGAACCCACAACCATAACGAATTATGCAGTAGACCCATGAAGGCATAGCATTGTTGCATTCGGTCCATGTAGATAAATAGCTTTCATATGCCCCATGACATAATTTTCTAATCATTTTCTTACTAAATAACCTCCATATATCTCGAGATTTAGACTGACGAACAAAAATAAATAATTTTGTCTAAACTCACGACACACATAGTATGAACTAGAGAAGTTCTGACTTGATATGCTTGGCCTCCATGGCTTTCCGTTCATCTTTGCATTTTTGGGCCATTGACATTTTGATTAAGGCTAGTGTAGCATTTGGAAATCTCTTTTGTACTTCAGCTGTGTAAAGAATAAAGAGGCACAATCAGCACTTGTAGACTTAATACTGTCAGTAATAATACTTTGGCATATATCCAGAACAAATGGTTGTCACTAACTACAGTATATGAATCCATATATTAAATATTGAAGTTATGAACTTACACATTATCAGGTGAACAATCTCCGTTTTCAAGGCAGGTCGACCCTCTTTACTTTTGCCAGTTACTGAAGAAGTGGCAAGAATTTTTCGAGTGAATAAACTCGACATCATTGTCACAGTCATCTTCCTTTCTGTCTTTGAAGCTAGAATTTCTTGCAGCTGCGTTGAGTCAACAAGTTCCTAAAATAAATGAAAAGTAACTTGGTGAGATAAAACTGTTAATTAAAGTTATTAACCTACAAACACATAACGTATATACAGTACTATCATTTGCAACCTCCCGTGAACCGTACGTGCCACAGTTCACACGTACGATTACGTTTTAAAAATGCATTTTTAGAGGAAAATTTCGACACCATGCCTAATCCATCACCTGTCCAAAAAATGGGTTCGTGATTATTCATGTGATTGGTTAAGTGTCAAACGTTTCCTCTAAAAAATGAATTTTTAAAATGTAAACGTACGTGGCACGGTTCACGGGAGGTTGCAAAACGGTAGTACTGTGTATATTATTACATACATGATACATGTACTGTAAGACACTTTTAAAAATACTGAATACTGATACTTTCGTCTGGTGGAAATCGAGTGCTGAATCTATGAAACATTGTGGTAAATTTAAGAAATGTCGCAAAACCGGTAACACCAAACTAGACAAACAGGTTCGTGCCCTTCATTAGGATGAGTTTGCGTTTTATCCAAACACATGCACTTGTGTTTCACCCAACAAGATGGCATTGCATACAATGCGATCCTGCTTCGTCCAACATGATTGCATTTCACCCAAAAATAAAGGAACTTCTCACGAATAGCGGCGCGACATTGAATTCGCAATGCATTGTGGTCTATCCAGGGTAACAAGCTTAATTAGGGTCTTCGTATAGGTTTGCAATATAATTTCTGTAAAGCGCTCTCAACAAAAAATAAATAGATATCGTTGGAAAGCTATTAATTTGTAGAATACAATGGTGTCTTCGATTTCGCAATAAACACAAACCGTTATAGTTGTGAATTTTTAAATTAAAACCAGAGGGCTTCACTCGGGGCGATTCAAGTATAAAGCGTTTTATTTTGTTCAAAAAAAAAATTTTGCAATTCGATTCCGAAAGTTGTTTTTTTTTGTTTATTTGCCTGGTAATCGAATTTATGACTTCTTTTGTCCGAATGTTGGTCGAAAAACAGCATTTTCAACTATTGCCGTCAATAAACTCGACATATCAAAAACGGCTGACAACGTTTTGCTGGAAATTTATCTCGGAATCGAAATGCGAAAATTTTTTTTGAACAAAATAAAACGCTTTGTACTAGATGAATCGCCCCAAGTGAAGCCCTCTGGCTTTAATTAAAAATTTCACAACTATTAACGGTTTGTGTTTATCGCGAAACCAAAGACACCATTGTATTCTACAAATTCATGCATAGCTTTCTAACGATATCTATTTCATTTTTGTGGCATAAATTCTGACGAATTGAGAGCGCTTTACAGAAATGACACTGCAAACCTATACGAAGACCTTAGAAATTACTTGAATCGCCCCGAGTGAAGCCCTCTGGTTTTAATTTTAAAATTCACAACTATAACGGTTTGTGTTTACTGCGAAACCGAAGACACCATTGTATTCTACAAATTAATAGCTTTCCAACGATATCTATTTATTTTTGTTGAGAGCGCTATACAGAAATGACCCTGCAAACCTATACGAAGACCTTAAAAATTTGATTGCGTAGTGTTAAGACTCAATGAGGTAATTTTTTCTTTATAAACACTTCCGTGGCAACAATGTCCAAATATGATCGTTGTGATATTCAATCTGCTAAAAGCAACAATTCTCGGACGCATAAGGATAGACTACGTCCAAGCATTATTACGTTTACCAGCCAAAAATGTATTTATAAAGATAAATTTCCCCACAATATTAAAGCAATAGACCATTTTCTTAAAGGCCACCAACTTTAAATATTATTCTATGTGCATCTAAAATGAGCCGCTCTGGCTTCGTTATGAATCAACGATTCTTTGGAATTACAGACACACAGACGAGGCGAGAAAGGCTTATTATGATGCACATAAAGGGATATTCAAATTAATCACTATTACGAAAGTGGTCTATTACTGATATATTAACCAGAAAAGTAAAGAAAAAGCACGCAACAAGCTTAATTAAGCCTGCTTTATATAAAACCTAGTGAATAAAAAACGTTGTCCTAACTAAAGACATAACTATTTGGAATCATGAAAGGTATCTACTCCAGTCTCAGCCTGTTATAATTGAACAAAATCTTATCCCATGTTCTTACCCAACTGGCTTATTGTATAAAGCACACAACAAAAAATATACTTACAGACAAAGGTAAAGGACCATCTGTACTGTAACAATTCGTCTGAATAATTACACCATTGGCAATATTGCTGTTTTCGTTGGATTCACTTTTTTCACAAGCCTGGCTTTTTGAGAGCTTCTGTGATGTTAGTGGACTTTGAGTGAGGGACGTAGTAGACATGGACAGAGATCTTTGAGCTGACCGATGTTCCACCATTTTGGGTGTTGTCAAAACACCCAGTGGTGATCTTGTTGTGGCTGATCCTTTTGATTTAATGGCATGTGCCACTTGTTTCATAAGTTCGGGGAGTTCTGCAGTAAATGTAGGGCAACGATTAGCTTGACAACATAATATCAATTATATATAATTTGACTATTTCCAAGGGGCGAAACTCTATTTAACCACAGCTGAAATTCAAACCTGTCTATAAACCAGTAATCTATAAGTGTAGTTTACTAGTCCAATGCCCTATTGACTGAGCTACAAGGTCAACTTGGGAGCAAGTCATTGGGTAATGGTACTTACAGTATATTATTGATATTTCAAAACAGACTATAATATCTTCAATATTGACAGTTTGAGGAACACCTACTGTATAACCCTTATTCTCCACCAGGGTACACAGTCACATAAGTTTACCAGATAATTATAACAGATTATTGTATAAAATAGGGTGGTTATTAATTTTCCCACCACTAATAAAACCGATAATCTCACATGTGTGATTATTCCTGATAATCTCACATGAGGCAGTTATCATATGAAATATTGTGAGACAATACTTACAGTATAGGACTATTTTTTATATAATAAACAGAATACACAAATGTTTGGAAATATGAAATTACTTCTTAAGTTGAACAGGATATCTCACTCACTCACTTTGCTCACTTGTTAGTTGTGAAATACTGTATCCTGATCAACACTCAAAATAAATTTCATATTCTGCACATCCATGTATTATTCTCTATTTAAACTGTCAATACTGAAGGAACTAGTCTCTTTCAATAAAAACAACAATATAAGTAAGTATCATCATAAAACAGCAGGATATAGTACCTTAGTTAACAAAAATGGGAAGCATCTTCCATGTCTATGACCACAAATATTCAAACATTAGATACACATTGTTGCTACTTACTATTTTGCAAAACAAGGTTTGCATCTTGGAGTTTCATTATCATCGTCTCTTTCACAGCTAATGTTTTCTCTAGTTCATCAATTTTTTCCAACAGGTTCACATTAGAACTCCCAGTTGCCTGATGTTGTTCATCATCGCTACTGATGTCAGCCTCATCACAATCAGAACTAACATTGCTCATTTGCTCTATGATTCCTTCATAAGCTCTATTTTGAGCCATTTTTCCAGAGTTTACATTAGCAATTTTTTTTCTTAAAGTAAAAAAATATAAATAAATAAATTAAAAATGTATATTTATTTATTCGTTGTTCTGCCAACTGTGCGTGGCTTTACTTATGTTCGATGCCATCTCACAATCTCTTCAACAAACAAACCACGGTTAAGCCACTGCTCAACAATTTGTGAAACATGTGTCGCAACGCTATTGCGAGACAGGTTTCAAGATAGATTGCAATGTGTAACACCCCCAATGAACCTGTGTTGATTTCCATTGTGAGATAGGTTTCACAAATCGTTACACTAAGTTGAAGTACAACCTACTTTGGTGAAACCTGTCTTGCAATGCAAAGCTACATATGTTTATAAACAAGCGGGTGTTTACACGTACAGTATATCCATTGTGTGACAGTAGCTCTACAAATCTAGATTTTGGATAGTTTGGATTGGTTGATTTTTCAAGGAATGCATTGTGTGTTATTATTTTCATTATTTTCATCGGCCTTGTCTCCAATGCAATCGCTGAATTATAATGTTGTAAAGTAAACTCATTCTGATTAGAACTCTGGATGACAAACCAATTAGAGATTCACTTTATATATATATATATACTTTATAAGACCAAACCAGGACCAGTTATGAAAAATGCAGCATCAAGGCCTTCCCGCTAGGAACTGAACCCATGATCCTGCGATGCTAGTGCAGCACTCTGACCACAGAGCTATGGAAGCTGTTGCCAACATTCAGTTTAAAACCCAGTTCTCTATATACTGTATCATACTTGTGTACTAAAGCTTATTTTCCCTTTTCAATTACAAGTTACAGTCTGTAACACCTTTTGCTTCTCCATGGAAGCGCACTACCTGTAAACAAGTGCCAAAATCTAATCCAAAAAATAATGTTGCAGCATAGACTGCCTCAATCATAGCAAATGGGTTCCCTCTCCCCAAGGGCATCCATGAAGATTGAACTTCCTCTCCAGATGACGATGCCCAAAATTATACCTTCATATTATTAAAATTAGTAGACATGTATTAAAATTAGCTACATACAGCACTCGAAATAATGGGGGGTCAGGGGTCACAGACCTGCAACTTTTATGATTTGACCACCAGAAATCAGTTACAGCATTGTCAACATGACTGATCAAATTTAAGCAAACTTATTTTCTAGGCCATTTTAATTGTATAACTTTTTTTCAAATCACTTCATGAGATCTTTTGGTCCGTGCTCCATTTACCTTCTTATTTAACTGAATTATTCATATTTATCGCTTAGTTGTGTAAAATTTGCTACATTTGTGGTGGCACCTGTCACTTAGTGTAAACAACTCACTAAAACATAATCAATTCATGACTTTGCATAAGTCAAGGAAAGAATACTTTTGTTTTTAATGCTAAAATTAACTGGAAAAGTGGTTGACCAGTCAAATTTTATATCTGACCCTACAAATTAACATCTGACCTGTCATACTGACCACCGACCTTGTTAGCATTATTTTGAGTGCTGTACATGTAATACTATAGAAGTATCTTTCTTACCTTTGAGTCAGACAAGCATACATTGCTTTCAGAGTCACTTAAATCTTCAGAGTGAGAGTCAGAACATTTTCTCTTTCTACTTCCAGTTCTGCTTGTAGAAAGTTCATAGTTTTCCACAGCAAGGAATTCTATTTCCTCTTTTTCAACAGCACGTCTTTTTTCTAACAGTTAAAAGATTTGAACAGTTAAGCCTGGTGCACACAACAGACATAAGAAAAATATGGATGGTCAGTATATTATACAGAGGTCAAAATCTATGGTGTTCCTGTAGCAACCAAATGTATCTTCAGACCTTGTATCTCTGATGTTTCATTGTTTGGAGTGAAACAGCCAGCCAGAAAATGCAGAAATAGAATAGCTTAACTTTTAATCTAGGATTTATAGTGCTAATCAACTTTTATAACTCAGGCATGTGCCCCTGAGGATTAGTGCCCCTGAGGATTAACGGCGCCCCCCATTATTTATAATCAAGGTGACCGACATGGCCATGTGGGTGAACAAAACTAAAGTTTTTAACCGATTTAACCCGTGATTTAACTCAATTTTGTTTTACCTAATGCAATAGTTTAGGCCTGCTAATAAAACTGCGATGCTTACCAATAAAATACACCACAAGCAGAAGCAGGAATAACTGCAACCACAGTCATTTATAAACTCGTAAAAGCTCATAAGCAACGCTATTAAGTAATGTTTCACAACCACCCCATTGTTGAAATGAGTATAAAAAAACTATAACAACTTGCACTAATAGTCACTGTGCTTACCGTTGGTATACTTCACACGACCTAAATAGGCCTTCCATCCTCCTTTTGGTCTTTTAGTACCAGGCTTACCGAACAAAACCATGCCTTCTTTGTTGGGGTCGCACAACATCGATTTGTCGGTAACAAACTCCTCCGTCAAAACGCTTGTCTGGTTGCTTGCCGTCCAATGGATTAGCACGTATTTCATTGTATTGAAAAGTTTCCAAATAGACGATAAACTTTTCAAACCAAACAAAACACCACGAGTATAAAGACTTAAGACTATAAACGTTCAGCAGCAAAAGAAACTGAAGCTGGAGTGAAGACAGTGAGTCTGAAGATGACGTCAGACTCACTCGACCTCAGGGCGCTTGCGCGACCGCATTCCTAGTCACGTGGCCAGAAGGAAGTGTCAGGAATTTAATATACGTTAAAATAAAATCCTTTTATTAGAAATGGAGCGTAAAAACATAAGCAAAATAAACTTTGTTTTTAATTGCGAGATGTTATAAAAAGAACAAAATCCCGAAAATATTTAAGAATATTTGGCAAATAAAATATAATGCTGTCTGATTAGCCATAAATTCTCACGGTATGTTAGACCCTAAAGATTGCAGGCGCAGATAAAAATTATTCTTGTCTCTCGAGTCTCGACAATCAGACACGATGGTGGATCCCCTTGAATTTTGACCTGTCCAAGACGAGATGGAAGAAAATTTTGAGTATTCAGATGCTTGTCAAACAGATGAAAACCCTAGCTTTTTTCAAAGCTCTTGCCCGGGTGGACAGATGTTTGACAGCTCTGGAAGTGTGGATCCCATTCAAGAAAATGAACCCTTGAATGCTGAAGACCGAAATATCATGGAAGGGAGTCAAAGAGCTCCAAGCAGAAAGCGTGGACCTTACAAATTATATATAAGATCACAGGAGAGTGAAGGCAACGACCTTCCTAAAACAACTAAATGGCGCCGACTTCAAAACCAACATGAGAGTGAGTGTGAAGTTGTGGGTGACAATGCCAATTCTGAACCAGAACATGACGGACCCCGTGCCACTTCTGAACCAGAATATGATGTATTTTATAACGATGTTAATGGTAACCATACAGGTAAGATACCTACGTTTTAACTAAACCTTCTATCCTTGTGCAAACACTATTGCACGAGCATTGAAAGCTCAATAGACAGATTCACAAGTCTAAACAACAGCTTTTTGTCCGCCACTTGGCACTTTCAAAAGTTAGTTCTTATATTCTAGGCATAATTAGTTAATTACAGTTGTATATTGAGCTTTGTTGTGAGTTTTTTTTTTTCTTTTCTTACGTTTTTAGTTGAGAATTTCCATTTGTTTGAATGTGAAGACCAGCAAGAAAGCCTTGATGAAGATAGTGATGATGATTCAGACAACAATGTAAGTTAGAAAAAATATTTTGTTTATTGGCTTATTGCATTTAAAAACCATACACCCCAGGGTGCATTCCATGTCAACCCCACACCGAAGATAAGCCACTGGTGTTCAGCTGCTGCGCCAAGGGAGGTCAAGACGAACGCTGGTGCTGGCACCACCCGCTGACTTGTATAGTTGTATGGCTATATATGTGCACCGACCGCAGTGTGATTGTGCACCAGCACGCCGCCGAGCACTTTTAAAACTCACACCGAAGATCTTCGGCGTGGATGTACATGGAATGCACCCTGGCATACACCCCCTGTTGAGGACCTTGGAATTCAGAAATTATTGACCCTCCCCTGGATTTCCACATGCCACTGAAATACCCCCTGGAAATGTTAAAAATACTGTTATTTTGTGGGGTCCCCCTGGAATTCCAGGTCATTTTTGGAAAGATACCCCTGGAATTTGATTTTTTTAAACCCCACCCATTGGAATTTCCACGTGCGAAAACTTGTACCCCCTCCTGGAATTTCCAAGGTCCTCAACAGGGGGTGTACGGTTTTAAAATGCAATAAGCCATTGCCTCACAGTGGTGTACAGTATGTTCAATGAAAGTTCTATCTATGGCAAAACACCCAACCTATGCAATGGAAGAAAATAATATTAAGAAAATGGATGATTGGAAAACCAATTAATTAATAGCAGTTAAAAAAAATGTTCTCATGTTTCTCTGAGGATGATTCTGTAATAGCAGTTATCTAAGTGATATTGATTGGTATTTGCAATTCAAAGACCAATTAATTGATAGTTGTTCGTTTACAATCAATGATTATCTTTTGCCATTGATCCTTGACACTCTAGGTACATGTAACATGCAGGTTGCTTTGTGCCAAGCTGACATCGATCAGGCCAAAAGGCCAAATGATAGTTTTATTCTGTGATAGTTTTTTCTCTGATACTTTTTTCTGTCTTTTATATCGAGCTTTTGCGAGTGCACAACTCTCGACAAAAGCTTCAAGCTATGGGTAATTTGAACTCAAATAAGTAGAGATTAAGATTATTTTACTGGTCAAGGAGACTACCTGGGAGGCTAAGGGTTAATAGAATTTATACTATCTATAATATTTATGAAGTTGAATCATGTACAGTAAGTGTTGGTGTGTCACTGTGAGAGTTAATGGTTTGTTTGGTGAATATGCTTAATGTTGAATTTAAGCAGTTGATTTGATTGAGGTCTAATTGGTGAGCACAATCAATGTATTGTGTGAGCAGTAAACATATCATTACACTATTACAGTATTTACTCAATTAAGAACTGCCCTTGAATGAGGGCTGTACATGGGCAGAATGGCAGATCTAGGAATTTATATCTACTAACCAGGGTTCTGCCCAGGAGCATGCGAGTGTCAGGCACCTACAGGGCCGGGGGCTCAACCCCAACCCCCCTCCCTCTGAGAATATATGAAAATTAGTAATCTGAAAATGATATTTTACAAACTGTGAGCAAGTGAAATTCATAATCCTTTACATCATGTGTCTCACAATTTTCTCAGAGTAAATATTACTATTAAGTATTTATGTGGATAATATAAATATTAATAAAAGTGCGAAGTGATTAGTGCCTTACCAAAGTATCAGACAATCCAATCTGGCTTTGAAGGAATATCATATTTCTCCGAATCACAAGTCTGCTAGCTAATATTGTGTGCATTGTGGTGCTGAATTTCACCAAATAATATTTTTTAAATAAAAAAAAATTCACCAAAGACAAAAAAATACAAAATGATGTATATTAATTAAAAGATATATAAAAAATACAACACATGAGGTTTTCTTATTGCATATTTCGAGTGCTGGGTGGAAGGGTCCGTTTTGGCGTGAGTGCTGGGCGCCGCCCACCATGGGCAGAACCCTGACTACAGTAACCTACATCAAACCCAGATTTCTAGAGGGGTCAGGAGGCATGCTCCCCTGGAAATTTTTCAAATTTGAGTCTTGGAAATTATGCATTGATTAGAATTTAGAACAAATATTCTAAGTTACTTTTTAAGAAAAGTGTCCTATTTCTTGTTTCAAAACGTACGTTAAATCCACCCCAGCTGCTGTATACAGTAAGAGCATGATTTTCAGTGTGTTTTTACTGACCGTTACTACAGTACATATTTAAATTGGTGGAAATTGTTCTTACTGGTATATTATATCTTTTAGGAAATAACCACTGAAGAAAATTCTGAGATGGAA
Source organism: Paragorgia papillata (assembly GCA_035771165.1). NCBI lineage: Eukaryota > Metazoa > Cnidaria > Anthozoa > Scleralcyonacea > Coralliidae > Paragorgia > Paragorgia papillata. Next base: position 2,224,679 of record JAWNZC010000132.1, read on the forward strand.
GATATTGATCAACCTGTTTACGATGGAGCATCAGTTACTGTTGCACAATGTTTGTTGCTGCTAATGTCATTCATTCTTGGAAACAATCTTACTGGTGCTGCCATTACAAATCTGCTGAAGCTATTGCACCTGATCCTGCCAAGTGGTTCCCGTCTTCCTAAAACTAAATATTTGTTTGACAAATATTTCAATGTTTTTAAAACAGGTATGGAATTTAAATTCTACTGTCCTGTTTGTAAGAGATTACTTGACAATGTTGCTGGCACATTCAGGTGTGCAGTATGTGAGGTGTGTCATCAGAAACAACAACTTCTCCAAAAAGGAAACTTTTTCATTTATTTACCTCTGGAAAAACAGATGAAAGATCTTTTTCAAAAAAATGGTGAAAATTTGGATTTAAACCACCGGTTTACACGACAGAAATTAGCAGATGATGCAATTGAAGACATTTATGATGGTCAACTATACAAAACAATGGCTGAAGGTTGCTTAAATTCAGATCCTAATTGTCTAAGTGTTTCGTTTAACTGTGACGGTGTGCCAATCTTTAAATCGTCCAATTACAGCATTTGGCCTTTGCAAGGCATTCTCAATGAATTGCCACCAAAGCAAAGGAAAGAAAATGTTTTCCTTCTCGGGTTATGGTTTGGAACTGGGAAGCCTATGATGACCTCTTTTCTTCACCCATTCACAGAAGAAATTAGAAAGCTTTCTACCATTGGGTTGAATTTGTGGCGAGGTGGTGTAGAAGTGTGTTCCAGAGTGTTTGCCTGTGCATGCTCCTGTGACAGTGTAGCTCGGTGTATACTGCAGAACATTCACCAATTCAATGGTCACTTCGGTTGCAGTTGGTGCTACAATCCAGGAGAGACAATTCTGAAAGGACGAGGGCATAGCAGAGTGTATGTGGAAGGTGTGCAGAATGATGGAATGCGAACACACAGTGAGACGGAGAGAAATGGTCGACAAGCTTATCGAAAGCAAGAGACTGTACGTGGTGTAAAGGGTCCAACTAAGCTATCAAGTTTACCGTACTTTGACATTGTCAGAGGATTTGTGGTGGATAATCTCCATTGCATCGATCTTGGTGTTGCAAGGCAATTGGGTCATTTATGGTTTGATTCTAGTAATCACCAAAATCAATGGTATTTGGGTAGACACACCAAATGCATTGATTCAAGGTTGAAAACGGTTATGCCACCACATGAAGTTACAAGAATCCCCCGTTCAGTAGCACACAGGGCCTTTTGGAAAGGCTCAGAATGGCACTGGTGGTTACTGCTCTATTCACCTGTGGTTCTCTCTGGGCTGCTTCCAAGCCAGTATTTTAAACATCTTCTTCTTTTGGTGGAAGGTGTGTATTTGCTAAGCAAGTCAAGCATCAGTCGTGCCGACATAAGCAAGGCAAATTGTTGTTTGTCTAAATTTGTCAGCAAATTTCAACATTTGTATGGGAAATCAAATATGACATACAACATTCACCAACTGTCTCATTTAACCCAGACTGTTATAGATTGGGGCCCATTGCCAGTCTATTCTTCGTACATTTTTGAGGGTTTCAACATGGTGCTGTTGCGCTTGTTTCATGGAACACAAGCAGTTCCTCGGCAGATCGCAAGCTCTTTCTTGCTCTACAAAGCAATGTCAGCAATTTCCAAGAGAGATACGACCAACTCCTTCTTTTCCTTCATGGAAGAGCAGCTAACAGGTTATTCGCCTGTAAAGAAAGCAAAGCAAATGGGAAAAAATATAACATTTGTTGGTGCGTCATACATTCGTCAATTGAAAATTGAGGAGAAGTATGTTGTTGAAGAATACTTCGATGATTCTGATGTTGTTGATGATGCCGAGTTCTTCACCAAAGCAATTGTCAATGGGAGTGTATTTCATTGCACAAATTATCGTCGAGAATCAAGAAGAAAGAACTATGTTGTTGGCACAAAGGATAACATTACATATGCACTTGGTGTGTTTGCTGCAGTTACTTTTGTTCAAGGTAATGTTTGCCAGTGTTGCCTTTGGTCAACGAATAAAGTTTTCCAATACTTCAGGAGTTCGGGATGACGAATGTGGTCACTTGTGCCAACATATTAATGTGGTAGAAGAAATTGACTCTGTGTTGGAAATTGTGGACTTACATACAATACAAGATAAGTTTGTACTTATTAAGGATGAATTTCAGCAGATTTGCTGCAAGTTACCAAACATTATCGACAGAGATTAGGTGATACAGTATATAAATTGTATTATAAATATGTACAGTCGTTGGCAAAGCGTGTACACCGCTCGTCAAAACATGTTTTATGTCGACGTCAAAGTTAACTGTTTACCTTGGAAACGTATTAGGTTTTCATTGAATCAATGCATTATTGTCACACGAATGTGCCCTTAGCCAATCACGTCTCGCCAATCCCAAGGTGTTGATTTCAAAACGGTTAACTTTGGCTTAAATTTTAGAACATGTTTTGACGGGCAGTGTACACGCTTAGCCAGGTGCCAACGACTATACATTACATAAAATGTATATAATGTTTAATAATTAGTAGGCATATTTTGAACAACAATTTGACAATGACAACTTTTGTTGCATGCTTCTTAATTTATGTAAACTTGAGTTTTATACTTTTACAAGTATATTTACAAGTAAGCAGTGATTTAATAATAATTAGTGGGATATTTAAGAACTTTTTGACAATGATGACTTTACTATATAATATTTGATAGACGTTCGTCCATATTCTTCATTCATGTAAACTTGAGTTCTTCAAATAACAATTTTTGTACAGTAAGTTTTATTTAATATTGTATTATAATTAAATTAACATGTACTATGTACGTAGCGCTGCAGACCATGTGTATGATACGTTTAAAATGTTTATAATATATTTTACTTATTGTTCACTCACATGTAATGTTATTACATATATGTTGATATGGTTCACATGTTAAGATTTCCCATGTGATCACATGTGAATGCATTTCACATGATAAGATTTCACATGTGATCACATGTGAATGCATTTCACATGTTAAGATTTCACATGTGATCACATGTGATCACATGTGATCACATGTGAATGCATTTCACATGTTAAGATTTCACATGTGATCACATGTGAATGCATTTCACATGTTAATATTTCACATGTGATCACATGTGAATGCATTTCACATGTTAATATTTCACATGTGATCACATGTGTGAAATCATGTGGAATTTTTGTAAGGGAACACAGCCAATATTTGCTGAGTACTTTAAGTAGCCTTACTTAATTTTGTTAACCGAGGGGGCCCTTGGGGTTTTCTGTATTGTGGTTTTATGGTGTGTTTTATACAGTATTTCGGTAATTGCGCAGCTTAAGCACAGCATGCATTTAGGTAATTACGGTATTCCATTAATTTTCAATTAGATATTCGCGTTTATGCGGTATGGGTGGCACCCCCTAAAGACAAGTCTCCCACCCTTCCTCCCTAACTTCGAACTGCCCAATTTCCTGATTTGAACAGTAAATGCTATAATACAACATACTTTGAATAAAATAATTGTTACCTTGATAACATACTGTGTTTAAATTTCTGTATATTTTCGTTTAAATTAGCGTATTGAAGAGTGCCTGCCATAACCAACCCCTATAGCTCACCTGTCACTACAGGATATTCATGCACCATTAGATGAATGACCAGAAGAGTATATTAGTTAATGGACGCAAGAGTTATAACCGATACAGCAACATAACGGAATATATTTAACAGGTCTAGTAGGCAGTTTAATTTAATAACGCTTTAATCACTCCAAATTTTAACAGTGTTTCAGTGATAGGCACAATATTATATGAAAATACATCCAGGAGAGTCGCAGCAATCTGCGCGTTTGAGACTGTTGCAATCCGATAAGATTCCAATAGAGTCAGATCTATATCTTATCCTCCTTTGCAGGCGTTCTCTTAAAATCTTAGGGTCGTACCGACGACTTGAAGAACGTCTGCGAAGAAGGCTAGTATGGGTGATAATATAACGGACGTCGACATATTCACACGGGCAACAAGGCCATTGGAGCGATTGATAGCTTTCCCAGATGCCGTTGTTATCATTGTAGAGCCAGCGCATATTATTCGAAAATGGCGGCTGAACAGTCTAACTGAATACTTTGTTTTCCAGTTAATATGCGGTTCCCGCACAAGCCATTTCCTTGCATTAGCGCGCGACCGCCGCGACGCAACTTTTTTATCAAACTGTTGACGTTCTGGAGCACGGTATAGCGGCTAGATAAAGCGACAAACTTTGTCAAAAATATAATTTGTGGCCACGTAGGGCACTAGGCTAAACAATATTAAAAATATGTTTGTCAAAAGAAATCCACAAAAGCTCTACGAAATAATTAGATTATTCAGAACTTTTTTGTAACTTTAACAGCTGTCGCGTCGTCTTTGCAACCTCCATATGCGATTTTCACCCGTGTTTTATGTGCCATTTTTTCAAGCCGCCGTCTACGAGCGCTTTTTAAGGACCCTGCTTCTCGTGCAATTAGTAACAGCCTGCACGTCAGAGATTTTTACGGGTGGTGCTCCATATGCGATTTTTTACGGACCGCGCTCCACATTTAAAAATTATTCCATCACTTGTAGTTGTGCATCCAAAAATCGTTGGTAGATTTGCGGCTTCAACTGAGATGGAGCCGAAACATGCCTCACGCCCAATTCATTACTTACTGGAACAAAAAAGACTGGAGTTATACCTCTTCAATTTGCAAAATTCACGCGCGCAAAGTTATGCGCTTGGTAGAAACGACATGGTTATAGTATCACTTTAACTATTTGCGCTAAAGTTTTCGATTTGAGTCGAGCAGCTACACGCAAACGACTTGAGCACTAAGCGATTGGAATGATTATAAAAAAATAGAATATTGCTTTGAATGATTGTTCGGACTGTTCAGTTTTAATTTTTGGTCACTGCATAAAAACATGGATACGACCATATACGAAAACCGAGCTTTGTGAATAAGCAGCAGAACGGCGCACTATTATGAAGGGGACATTGGTACTCCGAACCGTAATACCGCCAAAAAGAATTCGTAAAAAAAACGCAGTAGCGTAAAACATTGAAGGAATACCAAAACTGCTTGAATGGATGAAACAAAATATACCACCGAAGCTGCAAAATTACCGAAATACTGTATGAAAACAGCACTGATACCGCAATAGCGAAAATCCCAATGTCCCCCTCTATATTATAGGCACTTAAAACAGTTTATACACGAGTTAGATGAGATTAAGTATGTTAAACAGTTAAATCAGTTGATAGACATAATTAATTTCACGTGATTGTTACTATTTTCGTAATATTTCTCAAAAAAACAACCTTTGTTTGACTGCGTGCATGCAAGCCGGGCATTTTAGTTACACTACTTGAAGTCCTTTCGCCGCGCTGGGCAAAACACTGAGGGCTCGCCATTTTTCGGTAATATTTCACTTCGAAATTTATTGACTACAATGCCTACGGAAAATGCTGTTGGATTAATCACTGAAGTAATTTCAGCATGTCCAACATTCAGAAATTGCTTAATTATGTTTTAAACTACAGTTCTACCATAACGTTGAATTGTCTCACGTTACCGTAAGTATTCACCTATTTTGGTACGTCTATAAAAACTTCCGTGCAACATGACACTAGTAGTAGTACAGACCTCACGCTCTGTCATTAACTAGTAAACATTGTATTTCTTTCTCGGGATGCTCCAAAGATCACAATGATCTAAAAACCTTACTGCGGTAATGGGTCATTTAAGACGTTAGTGTTGTTCGATAAAAGGATAAAAAAAGGATATTGAAAAGCGATTTCTTTTATTATATGGCACAGCCCGCACAGGTTACTAGTCAGTTGAAATCGTGCGCCGTGATTGGTTTCTGACGTGAATTGGTAACGCCTTACGATTGAAAACAAGCAACAAAATGCTAAAAAAAACACGAATTAAAAAACTTTTATTACCTCAAAACAATAAAAAATATCTGAAATAGATGACTACTAACATTCTAAAAGTAAATTTTAATATTGAGACGAAAATAAACAGCAGAACCCTAGTTCAGGATTTTGACGAAGTTAAAGGAAGCGGAGACCAGAAAATACATGATTGACTTTTGAGTAAAAGGTGCCATATAATAAACTCCTTTATAACTTCGATCGTTTGGTCTTTACTGTAAAGTATCACACCTCGGCGTTGAACGTATTAGCCTCGCTATCGCTCAATCTAGACAACAAGACCTCAGTTACATATTTTGACGCAATGACCTCGCTCTCCGTTAAGTAGTTTCTAATTTGGTATGAGAGTATTATTCTTCAACGTTTGGTTTGTAAAAATATTTCAATAATCTAAAGAGGCTCACCCTATTTTTAGCAATCCTTAGAGAAACCTAAAATTGTACAAAATTTTGTAATAACGGATAAATGATATAAGAGATACTAGAAACCTGCACAGAAGTACAGGTAATCAAAATTAAAGCGAGATTGAAGGGTATTGCAAATGTGACATCTTGATTTCTGTTGGTCTCGGAGTAACCAAGTTTAGATTAATTTGTGTAAAAACGTTGTATTAAAGATTTAAAAATCTTCCATAGTTGTTGGGTAACTCATATTTCATAATCGAATTAATGTACAGCTTTAATTTTGAAGTTTGCAGCTCAGAATTTCAACATAAGACAATCGAGGCTAAAAATAGCGTGACATAACCTCCTTTAATATTAGTATTTGAAAACAGTTTGCAACTATTTGTTATTTTCTTTCGTTTTTAGAATCAGGTGGTTCTAAATCAAGCTCGAATGCGTTTCTTTTCTCTCTCCAAAATAAAGACAATTTGAAGCCATTTAAAGCTCCAGTCTACCGATACAGTTATTACGCAATTTACGACATTTCTAGTAATGGACCCACCTTTGGAGGAGGTCATGATCTCAAGATCGCCAACAACGCTCACTCGTCAAAAAGCTCTTACACAGGTTTTGGTCACACATACCAACCTCCATCTGGCTACAGCTATGGCAACAGCAACACCTATGCTCTCTTGGCTGGCAGTAAATACTTCACTCCATCTGAAGTAGAAGTCTTTTACTTTGGTTAAACTGTCAACGTTCTTTTAAAGCTTCACTAAAATTAAAGTAGAACATGCATTGTGTTAAATAAACAAATAAAGTTTGTCATAAAAGCATTAAAAGTGATTAAAGTTAAAAATAGTATCCGCACATTAATACATTGCATTGTATTACATTGTTGAGATGTTACGTCTAGAATAAAATCATCCAATTCAATCTTCTTTAAAGTTCACCTAACTCTTAAATTAAATGCATATCTAAATACTGCTGAAGTAACTCACTGATCTCCCCTTCCTCGTAAAGTAAACACCTCTTTAAAGTACCTACCCATAAAAGGTATCTGCCTGCCCCCCCCCCCCCCCAAGTAACCAGGCCTCCCCAAGTAACACCTATGAAGTAACCCCTTGGCAAGTACTTTGTGTCCACATAACAGTTTACTTGTAATATACACTGCTAACTCTAACACTACCCCTCTCTAATGAATGATCTCCAAACGTGTCTTAACGAGGACGTTCGCCGTCCGAAACTATTGCCGCTACAAGTTTCAACTCACTGAAAGTGGACAACATGAGAGATGAATTGTCAAAGTTTATTTTACTGATTTACTGAACTACACGTTAAAATACGTCAACATTTTGCAAGTTTATAGAACAAATTCAACACTAATAACTGTAAACCTTGTGTAAGATTGGGCCACCTGTAGATCACCTAACCCACCACCCCCACCCCTCCCCCCCAAAAAAAAACCCAACAAAAAAAACAACATAAAAAACCAACAACAAAACATAACAAAAAAACCCCTTAAACCTCATCAGTAACCATGTTTACTACTAAACTTAATATACTCTAACATGTGACACTAGCGGATTTACACAATTCTGTATTATACGAGTTTTAGTGATACTATAGTCAAAAGTATACTCTCCTCCTGGAGCATGTGTTTTTATTTTGATCAACTCTTGTGCGTGAAGCCGCTGACTCAACTACCTTCTTCTCCACGCTAAAGGAAAAGCTACTGCCTTCAAAGATGTTGTCTTTCTGGTAGAAGCACTGTCCGGTGTTAATACTTTTAAATGGTTATTAAATGCGGCTTTGAAAGTCGAAAATCCCTGTTGGATTGTGTGTTCTATTTGAAGTGGCAATAATTGTAAAGATATATGTATGTTTCTACATACTGTGTGATCTGAATTATGACAGCCAAGTGTCAATATTTGTAATGGATGATCTACTCAGAAGGAGTTTGGACTTGGAGAAAAGGTGAATTTACATACATCATACTCAGTCGAGATATGGTCTGGAAACTCAGCTAAATTCTTTGGTCTATCGTTTTGTTCACCTTTATGCATTTTTGTGCACGGTCACTGAACACATTGTATTTTAGTATAATGAATGAATTGTCCAATAGCAACGTTTCAGTTCAATCACTCAACCGTGCTATTTAAATATTAATAAACCTAAAACAAAGGATGTGCACCGTGTAAGGTACGGTTCAACATAAAATCCCAGCTCATTATAGGCGCTTTGAAGTTTGCTGAGTTTCCAGACCATATCTCGATTGACTATGTATACATACAGGTATAGTCATGCACGAACAATAATGGTTTCCAAGCTTTTTCATTCTAGTGCCCCCTCGGGACATGTTCCAAATTGGTTTATTGATCCCCACCTTACATTTGTAGTGACACTTTTTTTCCGTTTTGAAAATTTTTTGAATTTTGGGTCTCTTAAGTGGAATTTCCAACGTTTTGACTAATTTTGAGGACACTTGAGCAAAAGATAAAGATCTTAAAATATTTGAATATATAACATATTTTGGCTTAAATCAGATCAGGGCTTGAGGGCTGTAGTGAGAGTGAGGGTGTGTGTATTTCTTGGCGTGTGTGGCACCCTCACAACTTTTACAAAACTGCAAATATTTGGAAAATTTACTGGTCCATTCACAACCGTGTTCCCAGGCCTTTCTAAAATTGGGAGGGTGAGAAAATGCCCTGGCATCAGCTGGTGGACTCTGCATTTTCATGGGTTGATTGCTTTTCAAACATTCCTTGGGAAACATAATTATGCATAGTTTTATGCCAGTTATGCAGTGCTTTCAATGAGGCGAGCGCGATCGCGCTCGCGCTCGCCCACACGCTCCCAAGTTCGTTCTGCCAGCGCGATAGATCGCGCTGGCAGATAAGTAATTTGTCATAAAATGCGCTCGCAGATTATCTTCCACTGCCTAGAAATGGAGTAAATAAATGCTCAGTTGTATATAATATGAAAATAATGGAATATATCTTGTTTACTCTGTGCAGGAGTATACAGTCTAGCTTATAAAAACAAATCAATAAACCGGCGGCGTGGTTTTGAACAACTTTATGCACACATATTTACGAATTATGGCATCACAGGGAGATAAATTGTTCTTGGTTTTATTAAATTAACGGGTTTAGATATTAAATATTTTTAGTTTGTTTCTAGTGGCAGGCTAACTGCACTCTCCAGTGACGTACTGTATTGTCTTGCTGCATATTGTTTAATTGGTATTCGTATTATTAAAAGACTAGCCGAAATCGGCGAAAATGCAAAATAGCGTTCGTTTGCTCACGGGGACGTCCGCCGCATGTTCCGGCGCGGCAATATCGGGATAAACACTACAAAATCTCAAACTTTATGCTAGTTGTGCAGATGAAAACCACAAATGACACTTAAAACATTGGTTTGAAGTTCATTTTTATGATAATAGACTGTTAAAATTGACCCAGGAAATGTAACAGGAAGTCATCAACATAAACCGGCGCTGTTCCGCAAGAAAAACGAAATCGCGCTGCCCAGTTGTGAAATCTGCTCTGGCGAGCGCGATGGATCACGCTGGCGTATTTTATTCATTGAAAGCACTGGTTATGATCAAATAGCTTCAACGGGTGTGATAACGATCCCAGTGGAACCACCGTAACAATGAACTTCTCCAATTGGACTGCCATTACTCAGAATAATTTTGCATACTATTAAAAATTAAATTGCTAAATTATTACACCCAGTATTTCTGGGGCCTGCGACTTAAGCCAATGCCAAGGCCTTTTCCCACCCTGCCAATTTCAAAAAGGCCCTGGGAATGCAGTGGTGGATTAACACTCAGAACCCTGACGACGAGTCTTTAGTATTTTATTCTGGCTAATGCTAGACGATTTTATTCAGCACAGGGAGAGGTCCAGCCTCAAAGTGTCAAAACACTTTACCAAAACACTTTAACACTTTGAAGCCTGAGGATGAATCTTTAGTATTTTATTTGGATAGTGCCGGATGATTTTATTCAGCACAGGGAGAGGTCCAGGCATCAAAGTGTTAACCCTTCCTGAGGGCTGTGGGCAAAGAAGATTTTAGGGCTCAGCAGGGCATGAGATTTGAAATTTTTAGCAGTATCCAGTGGGATACTGGCCCTTAAAATCTGGTATCCCTCCTTGAAAATTAGTATCCCACATTTGGACAGTAGATATTCCAATAAGCAGTATCCAAACAAGGTTAACTTTTATTTAACACAACTATAGACTGGAAAGTTTGTACCGCACAACAGAGATCTCCATTGTGCAGTTTCAGGCTGACAATTGTCCGCATATAAAAAATATACGAATCTCCGTTGTGCATTTTACAAACTTTCCAGTCTGTTCAAACTTTACATTATTCATACTACACTACAAAATCCATCAAAATCAGGACTATGTAGTATGACTGTAAGAACAATGAATAACACAAGATCGAAAAAAACACGCAGAATATTTTAATCTCATTCCCAGAGCCTGTGATCATTTTGTCCAGCAATGGCTCCTTGTTGCCAGTACTACTTCATGTATGCCTATCATTTAATCTTGGTGCACACTGGGAATGAGATTACAGTTCGTCAAATTTTCCACCAAAATTTGCAGACAAGACGTGAAGAATGAGAACAATTAATTGGGGTAGCTGCTCAACAATTGTTCACTATCCCAATTTTCATGGTATCCCCACGGGATACTGAGCTTATGATGCCTAGTATCCAAACTTAAAATCTGGTATCCCTGGGATATCGGGATACTGCAAATCTCATGCCATGGGGCTGGTCACAACACTTTCAATATTAACTTCACTTTTGGGATTCTTCAACATTAATGAGAATAGATATGCTAGCTTGGATATGAGAATTGAATGTAAATGTTCTTTAAGCCAAATTTCTGAGTTTCCAAGTGGGACTCAAACCCACAACTTTCTGATCACAGGAGAGATCAACAGTCTTACCATTGAGCTACTGAGATGATTTGAATGTAGCTAGGTTGTGTTCAATGTATGACATTACTGCTAAGTGCAAGTATGATGATTATGTTAATGTAATAATGCATGTTGTTAAGAGAATCCATGAATCAGATATGCTAGCTCGGATATGAGAATTGAATGAAAAAGGTTTTCGAGCCAATTTACTCAGAGAAATTTCTGAGTTCCCAAGTTGCATGGACTCAAACCCACAACGTTCTGATCATGGGAGAGACACTCTAACCATTGAGCTACACAGACTCAGATTTGAACATTATACTGTTAAAGGTTGCACATTCAAATAATAAGAATGTTCAGTGTAATTTGCACAGGTTCTCCATTGCATAAACTGATAAAAGTATTTACTACCGGTACTTGTTTGCAAAAAGGAGAAGCTGAATAGTTTTTTTCTTTTCACTTATTGCTCAAAATCTGGGGCTGGGGAAAATTATGCCCCTTTGCCCTCTCAATAATTGGGACCTGTATTTTTTTAAGACTATTTTAAAATATTACGTCAAAAATAAACAGTCAAATTACCCTCCGTTTTAGTGTTGCTTGAACAAGTTGAAGTGTATTAATTATAGCACATGATATTATGTGACAAACATTGTAATTATGTTTTATACAAATCTACTGGAAGTAATTGGTCACATTTTGTGTGTGAGACTCGGGGAGGGTAATGTTGGGTGTATGTGTGTGGGGAGGTGTATTGGGTGTGTGTGTGGAGGTGTGTGTGGGTATGTGGGGTATATGTGGTGTGTATGGGTGGGTGCATATGCATGGGGGAGATGTGTAAGGGTGTATGGGTGTGTGTGGAGTATTTGCATGTGTGTGTGAGGGGATCATGTGGTGTGTGATTGGAGTGTGTTTGTGAGGGGAGGTATATGTGGGAGGAAATTGTGTGGGTTAGAGTGTCTATGTGTGTGGAGTGTATGGGGTGGGGGTTTAGGGTATACATGTATGTCTGAGTGTATGTGGTATATGTGTGTGTGGGGGGGATGTGTAGTGTGTGTGTGGGGGGGGGGAGGGGGGAGTTTGTTTGTGGGGGTACTGTGGGTATGTGTGTGCATGGTGTGCATAAATGTGGGTGTGTAGACTGTTTGTGTTTGGAAGGGTGTGTGTGGGCAGGGCCGCTGAGAGAAATTGTGGGGCCTGGAGCAAATTGTTGGGGCCCCTGATGACGTCACATGGGTCAATCTGGATGGCCCTGATGATGTCACACATATAGTCTTATCTACGTGTTCTTAATTAGTTCCCTGTGTTGGTTAAAAATGAAGTTAGTGTTTCTGTTCTTTACACTTTCTGGGCCTCATGTTTTCTTACATCGAAAACTCAAATCTCAAAAATTTTAGTGGTTCCCCCTAGCCCCACCCCCCTCTCAGTGGCCCTGGATGTGGGGGTGTATGTGGAAAGTGGGAGATGTGGGGGTAAATAAAGTTTATAAAGTTTTTAATAATTTAACCGCCACCTATCTCAGTAAATTAATCACACCTTTTAATTCCATTCATAATCTTAACACCCGTGGTTCCACTAATAGTAATTTAAAACTTGCTAATTAAATAATAACATTTCAGGCTGGGATGTGCATTTTTAATTGCCTTCCTCACATCTACTGAATGGAACTCCCTGGACCTAACTATCAGAAACGCTACCTTTCTTCTTTTCACCAGAAATTTCTACAGATGGCCTTTTCTAAACTACAAGAAAACTTTAATTTTTCCTAATTCTTGCTACTACAACAGGGTTCAAAATAAATATTTTGGATTTAGATATTTTTGTAGGCTGTCTTGCATATGTACATTTATGGTACTGGCTATTTTGATATACAGGCTATTTGCCTGCTATGTGAGCCTATGAGAGGCCTACCCAGGAATTGTTTTAGTTTTACTGTAGACGTCGCGCTAGGCTGTGAGACGTTACACTACATTGGAAGTTACACTACGTTTTAAGACGTTAGGCTACGTTATAACACGTTATTAAAGCTATGTTATACAACATCACGGTGTGTTGTAAGACGTTAATAAGCTATGTTTAAAGACGTTACATTACGCTACGTTATAAGACGTCACACTTTGTTGTGAGACGTTTTCTACGTTCTATAACGTTACGCCACGTTGTAAGATGTTACGCTACGTTATAAAACGTATACACTAGCCGGCTAGCGGCGTAAAAATGCCGGCTATAGCCGGCAGCCGGCCGCTATTTTGAACCCTGTACAAATAACTATATATGATTAAATTGTATATTTTTATAGATTATAATAGTGTTATGTGTATGTAAATAATTTGTACATTGTTGGGCCTAGATGAAAATTACTTCAATTGTAATTTTAGCTACCCTGCTTAAATTTGTATTGGCAGGCTTCTGTCGTGACCGACAATGCTATTGAGACAATCTCGTCAATTGTTTGTGGAGGACCTCAAACGGCGCTCCTTTAATTTCTGTAAATTGTTGATATGGTCTTGGGACCTCCCTTGATAAAGTCCAGAACGCCATTCAGTACGGCTGAGTGCTGTCTGTGTCCAGGTTTCAGTAGGTATACGAAAGTCTGTAAGGTCTCTCTTCAGTACATCTTTAAATCTAAGCTTACACAGCAAAAAATAATTTTCTTATCAAGAAATTTTTTTCTTAAATCAAGAAAAATTTCTTAAAATAAGAAAATTATTACGTTAATAAGAAACATATTTCTTAAAATAAGAAATATATTATCTTAATAAGAAAAATATTTCTTAACATCAGAAAATAATTTTCTTAGTTCAAGAAATATATCTTAAAATAGGAAATTATTATCTTAATAAGAAAGATATTTCTTAAAATAAGAAAGATATTATCTTAATAAGAAAAATATTTCTTAACATGAGAAAATAATTTTCTTAGTTCAAGAAATATTTCTTAAAATAAGAAATTTATTATCTTAATAAGAAAAATATTGCTTAGCATAAGAAAATAATTTTCTAAATAAGAAATATATTTCTTAAAACAAGAAAATTATTTTCTTAACAAAAAAGTATACTTAAAACAAGAAAATGATTTTCTTGGTAAGAAAAATATTTCTTAATTTAAGAAAGTCATTATCTTGATAAGAAAAAACCAACCGAAAAATAATGACCCATCAATGCTCTAAGTGTTAAAGCAATGAAAGCAGTACAAATACCACATTTCCACGTTGTATAATGTTGATTGCCGTCCATCTTGGAAAAACCACGGTTATAAATGAAAAACAAGGTGCTAAGTGGTGTCTCGCGTGTATCGTGCGAACCCACGATGAAACGCGCGTGAATATCCCATAATTCCATTGGCCCTCAATGTCACGAGTCACGCGGTCGGCGGCACATTTCGAAAGTGATTCGAAGCTTGGATGATCAAGTTTTTACTGTATCTTTACTAGTCTTACTTTGTCTATAATAAAATCCTTAGCAGGCATCTTGTCTACTATGGATTGTCGAAGAAATTCGCTGCTACTTATAGGATCAGTTCCGAAGTAGAAGAAATTGGTGCTATCTTGAAAGGTAAAGTTTTTAAATAATTACGCTTCATGTCTGACAGCGTATCCAACTTTCTATATCTACTATTATATAGTATTATAATAATTTTGTAACACTCCAACATAGTCTACTCAAAGTAATGTTTGTGAATGTGGGTTTTCTGTTTAGTATTTGATGTTAGTGTCTTAAATAGAACAATCGTTCAAGGGTGAAGGGCTATTATAAAAACTTTAGAACGGATTTGATTTGAACTTTATTTGTAAAATGGCACGTGTTTAATTTAATCTAATCTAGGGCTTTTTCTGCCCTTCTGTCCATAACTTTAATATGGTCTAGCGTACTGCTGCAATTCCATCCATATAAGCTGTGTTTATGTATAACAAGAACTTAAGAAAAATATTTCGAATATGATACTTGAAATGGTGAAATTTTATATAATTTTTGCTGGACAAGCTCTGCCACTGCCATCTTTATAGGGGTGGACCATAACCTTTTAAGGGTTGTGACTTAAGCTTTACTACAATATTTCACGACTATAGCTTTTAAGACCATAGCTTTAATAGTCAAGCTACTGTATTAGCACACTGCCTCTCATGTCTGAGCACCACTGAGGACTGCAGTAAAGCCCAATTGGCAGGGCTTTCAAGGAAGAAACAACAGAAGCTTCGCAGAAAGTGCTTGCAAAAGTAGAAAGGGACTCTAAAAAGAGCAGCTAAAAATTTGTAAAAAAATAGGTAGTGCGTATAGGTCCACTGGCATTAAGAATTGTTAAAACTTAGCTTATAGTTAATAGTTAACACAATAACCCTGAATTAGTTTAATTAGTGCATAATGTTATTTTAAATGTCTTCTCTTTTCTTCACTGGATTGTAGAAAATGAGATCACGGCAGATGAAGATATACAGGATCTTTGCTATGATGCTTTGAAAGATATATTTCCTGGTGGAGGACGAAGGATTATCCAGAGATCAAAAGTGTGGAAAATCATTGAATGCTCATTAAAGGTGAGTTTTTTTTTTAATCTGTATGATCAAGTACAAGGCATTACACCAGGAGTGGGTCTGGAATTGGACTATAATATATATTGAATTTGTGTCCAAGCTCCCGACAAGTGCTTCTGACAGCTCAGTGGTTAGAACACTGCACTTATTTAGAATTGCAGGGTCCTGCCTCCTGGTATAGTCTTAAAATGTATATATCTTACACTCGAGAAGTTTTCTCACCTAAAATATCCATTATACTAAATTGAGTCTGTTTCATACTAAGGACTACCCTATTAAGGACTACAGTATTATAATATTATTCACTGAAAATGTATTCATGGCCAAATCCTTTGGTAGATTATGCATAGCAATCTTAAGCTGTCCATTACTTTTTAATGCTTAAAACAAAACAAATTATTTCAGTCACCCAATAATGAAAAAAAATATTGGAAGATTGACTTCATTGAATCACTGAAAGCTTAGATTAATGATTTTGAAATAAGAATTTTTGAATTCATCTTAAAAGATTGAAATAAGAATTATATGTATATATATATTTATTTTTTATAAAAATAGGATAAAAAAACGGTAAGAAGATCTTCAAGCACCTCATCATTATCGTCAATATCTGTGACAGAAGATAAACAACTTGATCCTTTTAAACACCAACAAAGCTTGCCATTAATTAAGGAGGAACCAACCAAATCACCAGCTCCAAAACATGTTCAAGAATACCATTCAAGAAATGTGCCAAAGAAGCCTGTATTTACCATTTATTCAGATCCAGATGTTATTGCTGGGAATGAGATTAATAACATATCTAAAGAAGTCCGATTACGGCTTATCAGAGGTACCATACACAATATGACCACTGCAACTTCACCACCTCCATTCAACCGACTGCCAACTGCCTCGGAGATAGAGGAAATGTCAAAATCACTTATTATTTCATATCCCTGCCTCAGAGATGCTGAAACAGCCCATGTAAGTAATTAACTAGATTATCTGCATGTTTGTGTGAGATGTTGCACTCTTGAATAGTCAATGGTCTCATGGTTGGAAGTGGAACTCCAACAACTTAACAACAATCTCAAACACGGTCAGCAATTAAAAAGTTTACAATCTATGGCAACAAACTGTTAAAGTGTAGCAAAAATCTCATATGTCCATGCTTCCCCACCTACAGGTATTAGTGGTTGCTAATTACCCCAGAATGTTGAACATATATTTAGAATAAACTTAAATATTTTTAGGGTGTTCTATTTAAACAATTAAAGAGAAGACTGAGTAACAAGAAAGCAGTTAAAAATCAACAAGGGCCTTGCCCCAAGAAACAAAAGTACTCATCTGACTGTAGGAAAGGAGAGGTGTCTTATTCAGTGCCAAACAACAATTTACAAGTTGATCTGCAGGACAGTAAACCAAATTTGCTTGATGATGATTCTTCCAGTAGCTTAAGGAGTGGTAAGTATTATATATATATATATATATATATATATATATATATATATTTGTTGTTAATATTTCTTCCGGATTCAATATACTTTATCTTCAGATTTGACTTGGTGCTTCGAGTCGAATGTTTGAGTTGATGGAATGAAGTGTGTTTAACTTGATGGTAGATGTGTTGATTGAATGTCGATCTGTCAACTTAAACACGCTTCACAACAATTTCTTAAACACAACAATTTCTGTATATTATGTATTGTATAATTATTTCAAACACAACAATTTCTGCATATGTTTTGTATAATGATTTCACAAACTCTACAACACCACTTATAGAAGTTGATCAAGATAGTAAACAAGATCAAACAGGAGATGATTCTTCCAGTAGCTTAAGCAGTGGTAAGTATTATTTATAGGGATTTTTGTGATATATGAGAGAGGGAATATCGGAGTGCAAGGCCTCTTACTGTTGTGGCAATAGAAGCAGTTCATTGAGCAGTTCATTTCCTAACCTTTACCAATTCATTTGATGAGTTCCTCACAAATTTAATGAAACTCCTCGAAAAAATCGGTCTCCTAACATCCTGTTTTGAATTGGCCAAGCATGTACAATTGGTCAATTTGGTCAATTTATGGTTTTTGATTATAACTTGCTAGTCCTAAGTTTTAGAGCACTCGTTATAGATAATGAACAGGACAAAGATGATGGAGAAATTTTGAAAAGACATTATAAAGGTCTGCAAAAGGAAATGGGAAAGAAAAAGCCAAATGCAATTGTAGTTAACCATTATTTAAACAAGGAGTTCCAAGCAAGACGGGAGTGGTTGACACATTTATCAGCAGAAGAAAGAGTTAATAAGCTTTTGAACTCTTACCCTTGCTTTAAGGATCATATTGAGGTAATTGAATAACTTAGATTTAGTACATCACTGCCATTCCCAGTCAGTGGCAATTTGCCCAGTAATAATATTATTTCACAATATGATGGAAATATTTAAAAATGTTTGTGTAGGTAATATCATGGTTTTGAATGCAATAAAAAAAACCACGCACAAGTGGGTTTTTTATAGACTATCAAAATACCACGAGTCTGAAGGACAAGCCATTGTTATTTGAGGTCTTTGAAAAACTTGCGAGTGCATGTTTGCACGAGAGTGCATGTTTTGCACGAGAAAACATGCTATTAATTATTGATTTTAATTTATATATATATGTACTATTTACAGAATGAGTAGCCATTCTGTATTGGGATATACAGACACGAGGTGAAGCCGAGTGTCTTTATTCCGATACAGAATGGACACAACTTCTGTAAATGGCTTCAAAAACTCATTTATAATTCATCAGGAAAATTCAAAAGGCTGTGTCTGTAAATGTGATACAGAACTGCTGTTTTATTAATGAGTGCAGTATCATGCTATAAAGACACTGATTAAACCTTAATTTCTTTTGAATTTTCCTCATGAATTATTAATGAGTTTTTGAAATATATATATATAAAAAACTCATTAATAATTCAAAAGAAATTATGGTTAAAAAGTGTAATATGTAGTTTTTTGCATTTTTAAAATTATTGTCATTAAAATTATATAACTGTGTATTTTAATAGGTTGTTGAGGAAGCTAGAAGAGTATTGCAAATACCAGCAGGAGAACGCGGTGAATTTATGGGGGAGTGTGTAAAGCGGTTAATGGAGGAGATTGACCCTATGATATATTTTGGTATACATATGAAAGGAGTAAATCCCCCAAGAAGCCCAAGTCTTAGTAAGTCTCTTCATAAATTTTCTGTTAGGTTCTAACCAACTACATTTTAGCACAAACAAAATGTTCCCAGAGTTTCACTCGGGCATGTCCCCTCAGGGCTGTCAGAAGCTGGGGGGCATATTGGAAACTCCCACTTTGCAATATATTTATATATACAGTCAAACCTCTATTAAGTGGCAACCTTCGGGGAATGGCTTTGTGGCCGCTTAATAGAGGTGGCCTTTTAATAGAGGGGTAATCTATAGTAAATTACAGGGAATATTTTAGGGGTTTTGACAAGTGGCCATTTAAAGGTGGCCATTTAAAGGGTGGCCGCTTAATAGAGGTTCGACTGTATATATTGACTAATTAAACTTGTTACTTTGAATTCTTATTTTTACAGATGCTAAAATATTGCATGTGTTCAAACTTCTGCCATTAGTGTTTACAAAACAAAAGGCCCCTAAAAAGCCAATAGAGCTTTTGCACGAATTAAAGGTATGTAGTGAAAATTGATTTATGTGTTAGTGTTTGTGAAATAGACAGATGAAATTGCACAATATATGGAATATAAATGTATCTGTAATTGATGTGAGCATGTATTTTTTTCTCTATGTACTATTTTTCTTTTAACAGATAATAGCCAGAATATGGCTTGAACAATGGTTCTTGCTGGGTAACTATATATATATATATATTTATGTATGTTTACTAAAAGACTTCTATAATAATCTTTTTTATTTCAAGAATCACGAGGATCCAGACACTTGGTGTGATAAACGTGCAGGAAATGTGCCTGTGTTGCTGCTAGACCAGGAAAGTTGTTATATGGTTGTAGGAAAAACAATCCTGTTTACGACCGAAGTTAAGAAGTTGGTTGAAGCTGTTGTTGCATATTTGGCAACATTCTATCTGTTGGATTTTGATTATCCGAGATACAATGAAATTGGATTAAACATTTTACAGTATTATGCTTTCAAAGACCACAATGTTCCGAATGACATGTCTGTTTCATTTAAAGCATTACTATTATCTTACCAAAATTATAAAAATGACACAAGTTAAGATGTAAAATAGTAACTTAACATTAACTCTCTATATATATACAGTAACTTAAAATATTACTGTATATGTTTACTTATTTTATATTTGTATTGTTACTTTCTTATATTGTGAAATACAAACCATATTTTCTCTGAACTAATTATCTGTGTCTACATCGGTTATATAAATATAATGCTTTAATATTTAATTTCATATTTAATTTCATGGTAATATTCTTGTTATTCTCGCAGGAAAAAATTCTTGTTTTAAGTAAAATAATTCTTGAAATAAGAAATGTGTTTCTTAAATTAAGAAACTTATTTTCTTAATTTAAGTAAATTTTCTCAAGAAACTTTTCTTAAGAAAATATTTTCTTAAGAAAAAAATTTCTTAAGAAAATTTTCTTGTTATTCTCCAAAGAAAATTTTTTCTTGTTTTAAGTAAATTTTCTTAAGAAAATATTTTCTTAAGAAAATATTTTCTTAAGAAAAAAATTTCTTAAGAAAATTTTCTTGTTATTCTCCCAAGAAAATGTTTTCTTGTTTTAAGAAAATTTTCTTAAAACAAGTTATTTTTTTCTTAAAATAAGAAAATTATTTTTTGCTGTGTAGGTCTCCCTATGGGGCGAGTACCTTCTTTGAGAACACCGTGCAATATGGAATGAGGTATACGAATAGATGGCATTCTTGTGACATGTCCTGCCCATCGTAAGCGGATAAATTTCAGACGAGAGGAGAGAGGGTCAGATTTAGTTATTTTGAATAAGTCCTCATTTGTCATTTTATCTTTCCACGTTATGCCAGTATTGATCTTAAACATCTAGTGTGAAAAGCACTTAGTCGGCTCTCTTGTCGTCGGTAGGTTGGCCAGCATTCAGCTCCATATAGCAATACACTCAGAACGCAGGCCTCGTATACACGAACTTTGGTGTGCATCGTTAGGTATTTGTTTTCCCACACTCGTTTCGTCAAACGACCAAAAGTGGATGCGGCCTTTCCTAATCTGGTTGAAAGTTCTTCGTCAAGAGTGCTGTCACAGGTCAAAGTAGATCCCAGATATGTAAACTTTTTGACGTTTTGTAGAGTTGTATCATCGATTTTAAAGTAGTGTGTGCTGGCAGCCGGTGACATAGTGACAGTCTTTTTCAGACTAACGGTGAGGCCAAAATCTTTACATGCTCGAGAGAAGCAGTCTAACAGTGATTGCAGTTCTATTGATGAGGCACAAAGCGCAGCATCGTCTGCATATAGAAGTTCTCGGACAATGATTTCCTGTGTTTTGGTTTTGGCCTTGAAACGGGACAGTGTTGGAAATTGTGCTAAGTAATTAATTTGTTATTATTACGAGTGGGCGTACTTCCGCTTTGGTTTTGAACACGTGACTTTCACTCGTTGGATTCTGGCGACGAGAATTCGTGTGAGACTCTGTGATTGTGTTTATGTGATTTGATATTAAAAACATTGCTTTGACCCTTTTTGTGATTACGTGATTCATACTATTTCCAACACTTGGCACCTCCGACGGGATAACTATTTGTGATAGAAGAAGAACCCAGTAAACTCTACAAATGGAGGAGATAAAAGCGAAGCTAAACACGGAGCTACAGTTATTGCAACTGACACGAAATAAAACAAGCGACATTATGTCGAAAGGTAGTCTCGAGAAGATTCTACGCCACAAAGAAACTTTACGAAACATTGTACGTTCGTTAGATGATGTGAAAGTACAAACAGAGAAAGCGAAACTAGCAAATGGCGAAGCTATTGACGACGTGATGAAATGGGTAAGCGAAATTGAAGACAAAGTCGACGAAGCTGATGTTGAAATCAACTACTTGGATGGCTTTCTCGAAGATGTTGCTACAAAAGTTGAAAACGAGAAACGCGACAAAGAAAGAATCCTACGCGATCAAGAACGAGAAGAAGAGCTTAAATTCCAGAAGCTAAAGCTCGACCAAGAAGCAAATATGGAGATGGCCAAACAAAACGCCGCCACTTCGACAAAGACCAGTCTAACGATTAACAGCAGCCATGTTAAGATGCCAAAATTAGTCATCACCAAATACAATGGAACTTATGAACGATGGCTCTCTTTCTGGAATAAATTTGAGGCTGAGATCGACTCGACTGATCTTCCTGCCGTTACTAAGTTTTCTTATTTGAAGGAACTTCTTGAACCAAACGTTTGTGATGAAATCGATGGTTTACCTTTCACTACCGAAGGGTACGCTCATGCGAAGAAGATTCTGAAGACAAATCACGGGAACGAAAGCGAAATCGTAAGAGCTTATGTCAAGAATATTCAAGACCTACCAGTCGTAAAGGGGAGTCAACCAGGTAAAATACATGACTTTTACAAAACCCTTAGTTACAACGTTCAGTCATTAGAAACACTGGGTAAACTTTCAGAATCTTTATCGTTGGTGCGTGGAGTCTTTGATAAGTTACCCGGAATTAAAGCAGAGCTGGTAAGCAACAAAGTTGGATGGCAAAACTGGGGTTTTGGAGAGTCAATAGAAGCTTTGGAAAATTGGAAAGCGATTCATCCACTTGAGAGCTCTTTGACCCAGAACGACGACAAACCACATCGTGACAAAGCATTCTTCTCGCGAGGAAACGCGCCGCCCACGCGTGGGTGCGTGTATTGTGAAGAAAAGGATCACAGATCTTTCGAATGCAAGAAAATTGTATCTCCTGCTGAACGTAAGCAAAAATTACAAGCCAAGAAATTGTGTTTTAACTGCACTGGAGCTAAACACCAAGCTGTTCAGTGCCGTAGTCGAGCTACCTGTTTTCACTGCAAAAGGAAACATCATTCTTCAATTTGCGAAGATGTTGGTCAGTTGTCGACCACTGAACCTCAACGAACTGTGGCTGGGACAACAACCCACGAAGGTGAGAAGGTTTGTCACCCTATTATTCTTGTTAAAGTGAATGGAACTGTCTGCAGGGCACTGTTGGACACTGGTGCCACAGTTTCTTATGCCTCTGCATTTCTGTTGGATCTACTGAAGCTTGTGCCAACCTGCACCACAACCCGTCAGATACAAACTATTACTGGGATTGTGACCAAAGAGATTGAGACTTTTGATGTACAAGTGAGTGACCTGAAAGAGAAATTCACCATGTGAATGTAACGAAGGTGGATCGGAGAGAACTGTTGACTGTTGACAACCCAAATTATCGTGAGATGATTGCTAACTATCCCTATTTGAAAGGAGTGTATATGGAGGACATGGATACCAAAAGTCAGCTTCCAGTCCACTTGATCCTTGGTGCCAGTGAGTACTGCAAAATCAAGACACGCAAGCCACAAAGAACCGGAGCCATTGGACAGCCTGTTGCAGAACTTACTCGATTTGGTTGGACTATTCTTTCATCTGGTAAAGAAGTATCTCTGCAGAACATGTTGCTGACCCAAACGGCCGTTGGTGACTATGAACAGCTCTGTCGAATGGATGTTCTTGGCCTGGCTGACACACCAAGTGGAGATCAAGGGGTAGTACACACAGAGTTCCTTGAAGGGCTTCGTCGAGACCCCGAAGGATGGTATGAGACCGGTCTCCCATGGAGACCATCCACCTTTGCCCAGGGAGACCATCCCAGGGAGACCATCCCAGGGAGACCATCCCAGGGAGACCATCCCAGGGAGACCATCCACCTTTGCCCTCCAACAAAGCCTGCAGCTTGAAACGACTTGGAACTTTGGTACAACGACTGAGAAAGACCGAGAAACTCGACGAGTATGATGCGATTATTCAGGATCAATTACTACAGGGGATAATAGAAGAAGCAGAGATGCCAGCTATTGGGAAAGAGTCCTACCTTCCGCACCGACCTGTCCTACGAGAAACCGCTGAATCCACTAAGATGAGAATTGTTTACGATGCATCAGCCAAATCAAGCGACTCTGAGCCCTCACTGAACGACTGCCTCGAGATTGGCCCACCTTTACAGAACAAATTGTGGCAAGTGCTTGTTCGTGGACGCTTTCACCCTATTGCTCTTACTGGAGACCTTCGACAGGCTTTTCTACAAGTAAGAATTCGCCCGGAAGACCGAGATGTACTCAGGTTCCATTGGATGTACTCAAAAGATCCACAGCTTGTTCGCACTCTACGTTTCACCAGAGCTCTTTTTGGTCTGGGTCCTTCACCATTCTTGCTGGGTGGTGTAATCCAACATCATCTAAACTCCTGTCGAGACCAGCACCCCCAATGTGTTGAAGAGATTGAACGTGAACTTTACGTAGATGACTTGCTCACTGGAGGAGTAACTGTTCAACAAGTGACTGAGAAGAAGAGAATTTCAACTGAGATATTCCAGCAGGCCTCCTTCGATTTACACATGTGGCATTCTAACGAGAACAGTTTGGAACAAGCTGAAACACCTGAGAATAAAGATGACCTAAGCTATGCTAAGCAACAGTTGGGTGTTAAAGCTAGAGAGTGTCGACTCCTTGGTCTGAAGTGGAATAAAGAAGCTGATACCATAGAAGTTACCATTCCAACCGATGCCGCTCATCCTACAAAGAGGGGTATTTTGGGGAAAATTGCTCGAATTTATGATCCTCTTGGCCTTGCAGCGCCTACTACCTTGCAAGGTAAACTGCTCTACCGTGAAGCTTGTGAAGAAAGGTGTAAATGGGATGCACCATTGTCTCCAGGATTAATACAACGTTGGCAGATGTGGGAAAAGAAGCTTCCAAGGGGAGTAGTTGTACCACGTTCACTGGCTTGTGTCCAAGAACCTATCCAGAGTATCCAGTTTCATGCTTTCGGAGACGCTAGTGGAAAAGGAGTGGCTGCTGCGGTCTATGCAGTGGTCAATCAATCCACCAAGACAAACCAGGGACTGGTTACTGCCAAAGCAAGACTGGCAAAACAAGGGCTTACAATCCCCCGAAAAGAGTTGGTCTCGGGCCATATGGCTGTAAACCTCCTCAGTAACACTCGAGAGGCTTTACAAGGCTTTAACGTAACATCACTTCACTGCTGGTTGGATAGTAGCGTAGCCCTCCATTGGGTACGGGGAGAAGGCCAGTACAAGCAATTCGTTTCCAACCGCATCCAGAACATCCGAGAACACAGCGATGTCACCTGGCGACACGTCCCCTCCAAGCAGAATCCAGCTGATCTTGCTAGCCGAGGAGGTCCTGTAAGCGAAGAAAACCATCTGTGGTGGAATGGGCCTGACTGGTTAAGTAAAACTGAAGAGTGGCCACCTGACATTGTGACAGCAGCCAGTGAAGAATCAAGTGCAGAAGCCAAAGCAACCAAATTACTGTTTGCCGCTGCTGTGGAGGTGGATGATGAAATTGATGCCTTACTTGCTAAATCAAGTTATTGGAGAACCCTCCGAGTACACGCCTGGATGTCAAGATTCGTCCACAACGCCAGGAGTACCAAAGCTAACAGAATCCAAGGACCACTTACTACTGAAGAAATTGAAAGACAAGAACGCTTTCTGATACTACGAGCACAGAACCAAGTAACCCCAACCCTGGAAAGAGATCGTTTACAGTTAAATCTACAAAAGAACGCCGATGGACTGCTTGAATGTCGAGGACGACTACAAGGGATCTAACCAGTCTACATTCCAGACTCTTCGACTCTAGCTGAAAAGTTTGTTGCACATGCCCACAAGGTTACGCTCCATGGAGGTGTAGGCCTTACTATGACCAAAGTTCGGGAACGACATTGGATTCCCCGGTTGAGAAGATTGGTAAAGAAAATTCGTATAAATTGCAAGGGCTGCAAGAGATACCATGCTATAGCTTATGCTAAACCACCACCGGGAGCCTTACCCATCACTCGTACGGTAGGGACTACTGCTTTCCAGGTGATTGGAATTGACTATGCTGGTCCTATACGATATCAAACTAGTAAGGGAAAAGAAGGGAAGGCTTATATATTGCTCTATGCCTGCAGTTTTTCCAGGGCAATATATCTCGATCTTCTACCCAATATGGAAATGTCCGAGTGTCTTGACAGCCTCGAACGGTTTATTGCTCGACGTGGTAGACCTGAGCGAATTTACTCAGATAACGGAGCTACCTTTGTTGGTGCATCCAAGTGGGTAAAAGCGATTATTCGTGACGAGAAACTACAAGATTATCTAGCAAGAAATGATATGAGATGGCAGTTCAATCTGAGCCGCGCCCCCTGGTGGGGCGGGCAGTTCGAACGATTAGTGGGAATGGTTAAAGCTTCACTTTACAAAGTTATCGGACACGGTCAGTTAACTTGGAAGAAGCTTCAGCAAGTTCTTATTAGTGTCGAGATTACTCTTAACAATCGACCCCTTTCTTATTCAGAAGAAGATGTCCAGTGCCCAGTCATCACTCCGAATTCCTTGCTGTTTGTGAGACCAAGCCATCTTCTCGAGCCTCCAGCCCATCTAATTCAAGATCTCGACTTGCGGAAGCGGTAAAAATTTTTGCTACGATGCAAAGAAGCGATGTGGACCAGGTGGTCGAAAGAATATCTCCGTGGACTTCGGGAAAGACATGCGTTCGTTAATAAAGTCAAGAAGAAAGAAGGGAGTGGTACACCGCAAGTTGGAGACATCGTTATCATTAAATCTGAGCAAAGAAATCGAGGGAAATGGCAGTTGGGAATTGTCAAGCATCTTATTACAGGGAGAGACGGAGTAATCAGAGGTGCAAAGCTGCGTACAGGGAAGTCCCATATCGAACGTCCTGTACAGTTTCTTTATCCTCTTGAGCTTTCTGGTGATCTGGAATTCCGGAAACGTAAACAAGCAGTGCTGAATCCGAGTGCAACTGTTTTTCGACCAAAGCGCGATGCTGCTGTAGTTGCGGAGAAGCGTATACGAGAGATCGCAGAACATGAACAAAACTCTGATGCTTAGTGATGAACTACAAGTTTGTTGTAAAGGTTTATGATGTGTTGAAGCTGCACAATTCTATGTGTTTGACAAATTCTTAGTCAAACAGGGGAGTGTGTCGGAAATTGTGCTAAGTAATTAATTTGTTATTATTACGAGTGGGCGTACTTCCGCTTTTGTTTTGAACACGTGACTTTCACTCGTTGGATTCTGGCGACGAGAATTCGTGTGAGACTCTGTGATTGTGTTTATGTGATTTGATATTAAAAACATTGCTTTGACCCTTTTTGTGATTACGTGATTCATACTATTTCCAACAACAGATTGAAGAAGTTTCCGTCGTCACGGGTTAGGAGGGACACTCCAACGTTGTCAGTGAGGTTTTCATAAGCTGTCTTGAACACATAGGAAAAATAGATACCAAAAAGTGTGGGAGCTAGAACACATCCTTGTTTCACTCCTCTGTCTATAGGAAAAGAGTTGGAAGTGTCACCATCATACTGAACTCGGCCTTGCATTCCATCATGGAAGGATCTGATCAGTGCTAGGAGTGTTGGTGGACAGCCGGCTTTTTGTGGAACAAGGAATAGTGATTCTCTATCAGGTCGAAAGCTTTAGTCAAATCGACAAAAGCTAGATATACAGGTTGTTGTTGCTCCCTTGACTTCTCCAGCAGTTGTCTTACAGCAAAGATCATATCCACGGGACGAAAAGTTAGATTTGCAATAGATTTGCATGCTTGCAAATTTATTGCAAATTTAATAAACTAAATTTGCACAACTTTGCACATGTGTATTTTCAACTTTGCACTTAATCAAATTTGCATCATCTTTACCCATAACTTTGCATCCATGCAAATTTAAATCAAAATTTGCAATAGATTAGCACATAGTGCAAATTTAGTGCAAATATGACACCTAAATTTGCACAACTTTGCGCATGTGTATTTTCAACTTTGCAGATTAAAAGTTTGCAACAACTTTGCACACATATTTGCATACGAAAAATTCAATTGCAAATCTGTAGTTAAATTTGCATTAACTTTGCAATATAGTGCAAATTTACTGCAAATATAACGTTACACAAATCAAATTTGCACATGTGTTTTTTCATCTTTGCATAGTCCGGATTTGCAACAAATTTGCACACACATTTGCATATGAAAAATTCAATTGCAAATCTGTAGTTAAATTTGCATTAAATTTGCAATATAGAGCAAATTTACTGCAAAGGTAATACACCAAAATTGCACAAACTTGCGCCAGTGCTTTTTTATTAACTTTGCTGATTTAAATCTGCACATAAATTTGCTATGAAAATTTTTGGTGAAAATTATTAATATTACATATCCAATGTACATGTAACAGTGCAAATTAATCAAAATACAATAATTTAGAACGTCTTACGTTTTGAAGATTTCATAAAGAGATTTGTCATAATTTTAACAATATAAATATCAGTCTTTCTTTTCTAAATCCTCTATTTTATTAACGAGAGATCTTGTGTTTGAAAGGAACAAAGAGGGCAAAGAAACCCTTGATGAATGAACAGATGCAGTTTGCATATTGGAGACTGGCATATCGGTACAAGGGATTGGTGTTAGATTGCACAGATTACGGTTTCTCCCTACTATATTACCAAACGTGCGAAGCGCATTATCAAAAGGACGAGTAACTCGGACAGGAACAATGTGTGTCACATCTGAAATCTGAATGAAGAGTATTTAGTTTCTCATCACGTCGGTTGTTCGTGATGGGTTCACATGCCGTGGGATACTGTTCGCAAAACCTGTTCGAAAAAATAACCCATTTCTTTGGTACTGGTTGTTGCTTCGTTTAATTGATTGTTTCTTTACGTCGCTAGGTTTACAGCGTGAATTAGCGTGGAAATATAAAATTGATGACGTCACTGCATGACGTCACTGTTCGGCCTTCTTGGATTCTGCCATATTGAATTTGTGACGTCATTAGATGAACTTATATAACACAAAACTCATGGAATTATATTAAAAATACTAAAGTTAGTCAAATACTCAAGAAAATAAAAAAATATATACTATATTTAAGCAGAAATTCGAAAGTTTTACCATAAACGTCATCAAAAACGTGGTTGCTACGGCAACGCTAATCAGTGTAAAAATAATTTTACACCCAGAAATGTTCCGCACTGTTTATTAAGCGGGCACTGTTTATTAAGAGATTCCGGTTTATGTACATTTCAACGATTTCCCGCCAAAATATTTAATTGGATTCAAAACCCTGTAAGTGAGACAAGACCGCCTCTCGTCTCCCACCTTTCCGATTTCGCCCGCCTGCCTTTCTCCCGTCAGAAAAAGGGAGGCGGACTTGGAGCAAGTCTAGAAGTTTCTTAAAAAACAGTAAAGCACTTGTGCCCAGACGCATAAATTAATGGCCATGGTGTGCTTTATTATGCAGAAATCAAGATGGTTGATCATTACCAGAAATTTGGGACATTTTGCGGCCACGTTCGTAGCCAGTGGTTACTCCCATGATAATAATATACAGTAAATATTTTGCGAAAATGCAAACGGCTGCTAAGAACAAAGATCGCCTCTGCTTTCAAAGTAGACAAACATGGCTGCAGACTGGTCGAAAGAGAAGAGACCTCCGTGGCTTCGTCGTTTGTCCTTCTCGCAGCTCAACTCCACGTTTAGACATAACGGCCTCCTGCTGATAGACGACTGTGCATACAATCTGAGTCGGGATAAAACGTAATTCGTTTATAACATGAGGCTGAAGCAGCCGCAGTAAACATAACATTTCTGATTTCAGAAACCTTTTAATGCTTAGGTATTCTATAAGGATAAAATTTGCTTCTCTGTTATCCTTGACAATAATCCTAAACGTAGTGTCTAAAAATAATGAACTCAAAACATTAAAAAATAGTCCCAGCCTATGTTATCTTCCCGTTATGCTTTAATAGACACGATGTAATTTGCATAGGGGCCCAAATTGAAAAGGAAACTAATTTGCATGTGGGCCTAAATAAAACTACGGTTTGGTGTATTGCTCAAACACACTGTAAAACCAAGAAAGTTTAAAGGCTTTGGGAACCGCAATGTTGTTGGATACGGAGATATTTACGAGGTATATTAGGAGTTCGAACATTGCTAAATACATAGCAAGCTCCGCTCTTTGCATCGTTCGCAAGGAAAGTGGTGTATTTGGCAGATTTGTATCGCATGTTTAGCAGGATTACTATGGCTTACATAACAGAATGAGTCAAATAAGCAGCGTAAATATATCGATGTTGGGAACCGGCTGTGTATTTCGGTAAGCGAACATTTTTTGTTATAACGTTTCCTTACTTAACTCTTAACAGGAATCGAGCTCCGCAACCGAGAAGTCTATGTCCCTAGTAGGATAAATTTTAAAATTTACGATTTTACTGTATTATTCCTTATACGATTTGGCCGTCATGTTTAATGGCCTATATGCGCCCGCGCGACGCCATCTTGTCCCAAATTTCTGGTAATGTTCAAGGGAGCGTATTATGGTGAAGTTCGTTTTTAAGAAATTAAAGAACAAAAACGTCATTTAGATGACCAGGCTTCAGGGCTAGCAGGGCACCTCAGCCCTAGAGCCGGTGGAGCACCTAGAGTTACGCCACTTAGTCTGTGCGCACAATTTGAACATCAAAGGTACACTATAGTAACCTAAGAAATGTTTGCGCCAAAACACAAATAGTTGAAAATATTGCTTGGATCAACCGCTATAAAATATATGAAACATTGCACTCCGGAATACAAACATTAATTCCAGTTGTTTATAAAAGGGACTTCTTCTCCAATGGCAACACAAATAGAACGTTTTCCCCACCCACTTTGTCATACCCAGCTATGAATTTTCTGGAAATTCGTTGGACTGGTATGAACGATGCAGGACCAAAACTCTCGAATACGTTAGCGTACCAAACTTTAGGGGTTCCTCTGGATCTGCCACACAGGAACTGATGAAGGTGGCGCTGAAACCAGCTAACGCGTGCAAAACAAAAGGTACATCTACGAAGACCGAAACAAATGGACTGCTTTTGCAAATGGACTGCTGTCGTATTCGATGTTTCCATGGATGCGTCATCGGAAGTCGTCGGAATAAAGTCGGAGCCTCGTTCATAGTTTTATTGGCCAATCATATCTCAAGAAATTTCCCGCTAAAACACACTAATTCAAGCAAGAAGATGGCGGGTTGGTTTAGTCTAAATGGACACAAGGAAAAAAATCATTTTTTTATAGTGAGCATCTACAAAAAACGCTGTCATTTGTCATCAAAGTGGTGCCTTAGGAAACCTCTGTTGTTT
This sequence comes from Paragorgia papillata, assembly GCA_035771165.1. NCBI lineage: Eukaryota > Metazoa > Cnidaria > Anthozoa > Scleralcyonacea > Coralliidae > Paragorgia > Paragorgia papillata. The sequence goes on from JAWNZC010000132.1 coordinate 2,255,895, forward strand.
ATCCCGTACTATCTGTCTGAATATGTGGATTTTTGAGGTCAAAAAAGCTTGTTAAACACTGCAGTGACGGTACTGTACAAACAAAGACAGAAAACGAAGATTGATCACGACAAACGACGCCAAAAAGTTGAAGAAATCGCGTTACTTTGATAAAAAGAGGTTAGTAAACTGAAGGAGTGTGAACTACTAGTAATCTGTATCTTGGATTAAATTCCAGTATTCCACAACGGGATAAATAGCGTTTGCATCATCGAACTCTTCGAAAAATATAAATTTTGACAGTGTTTGACCCATACATCAAATATCTAAGTTTGGCATGTAAAAACAAGTTAAATCGTTACTAGTTTTTGTATTTTATAAATGTATTTTATAAGTTAAAACATTTTGTGGTTACTCTTTGCAACTCTTTGTTTTATAAATAAAAGTTTACATATCAAAGGCTGTCTTTTTCAATTCTTTTTTTGGGCCAGAGCTTAACAAAAGAACAGCAAATTGAACATAAAGCCAGAAAGATATTCTACCAACTAAACAAAACAAGTAAGTAGAAAAAAGATGATATTTATAATATTGTACTGTATTGCATTGTATTTTGCTTGAATGTATTGCAGTTTTGTAAATATTTCTTTTATTATTGTATAGTTTTACAGTGTATTAAAAGGTATAAACATTCTCTTTGCATTTTATTGCAGAGTGCTGTATTGTATATTGCATTGTATTGTGTTGTGTTGTGTTGTATTGCTTATTGTACTGCATTGCATTGTAATATTGTATTATATAGTAATTTTTCAAGCATTTATCTTTTAAGTGCTGCTTAACGCATACCAATTTACTACCTATTTTTAATTAAATAAATAATTTTTATAATATTGTACTAATACTGCACTTCACTGCACTGTATTGTATTGTACTGTACTGCACTGCACTTCACTACACTGCACTGCACTGTACTGTACTGCACTGCACTGCACTGCACTGCACTGCACTGCACTGCACTGCACTGTACTGTACTACACTGCACTGCACTGTATTGTATTGTAGTGTACTGCACTGCACTGCACTACATTGTATTGTATTGTATTGTAGTGTACTGCATTGCACTACATTGTATTGCATTGTATTGTAGTGTACTGCATTGCACTGCACTGCACTGCACTACATTGTATTGTAGTGTACTGCACTACACTGCACTACATTGTATTGTATTGTAGTGCACTGCACTGCACTACATTGTATTGTATTGTATTGTATTGTATTGTATTGTATTGTATTGCACTGCACTACATTGTATTGTATTGTATTGTATTGTATTGTATTGTATTGTATTGTATTGTATTGTATTGTATTGTATTGTATTGTATTGTATTGTATTGTATTGTATTGTATTGTATTGTATTGTATTGTATTGTATTGTATTGTATTGTATTGTATTGTATTGTATTGTATTGTATTGTATTGTATTGTATTGTATTGTATTGTATTGCACTGCACTGCACTACATTGTATTGTATTGTATTGTATTGTATTGTATTGCGCTGCACTGCACTACATTGTATTGTATTGTATTGCACTGCACTGCACTACATTGTATTGTATTGTATTGTATTGTATTGTATTGTATTGTATTGTATTGTATTGTATTGTATTGTATTGTATTGTATTGTATTGTATTGTATTGTATTGTATTGTATTGTATTGTATTGTATTGTATTGTATTGTATTGTACTCTACTGCACTGCACTGTACTGCACTGTACTGCACTGCACTGCATTGTATTGTATTGTACTCTACTGCACTGCACTGTACTACACTGCACTGTATTGCACTGCACTACACTGTACTTAACTACACTGTATTTTATTTGTACTGTACTGCATTGTTTGTTTTTATTGTTATTGCATTGTATTGGAGTGTTATAAAGTTTTGTATTGTATAGTTTTGCAGTGTATTACATTTATTGCATTGTAATGAGGACTGTGTCACATTGCATAGTTTTGCATTACATTGCATTGCATTGTATTGTATTACATGCATTGTATTAGAGTGCATTGCATTGAAATACATTATTTTGAAAATATTACTGTAACTTTGCAGGTCTCTCTAATTCAAAATCTTAAATTTTCATGTATTTTTTTAGGTTAGAGTATATTCTAGAAAACCAAACAAACAAAAAGACAGAAAGATATAATTCTATTCTACTAACTATATTTAACAAGTAAGTAGAAAAATATGTTTATTTTTAATGTGACTTATTTATAAATTATAGAATATGATTTTATATGCTGTTCTGTATAAGTATTGTAAAGTCTGCCCAGTGGGCATTATCCAGTAAAATTCTGCTTTCTGGCAGAGTCTGGTATTTAGTAAAACAGTTTATAGTTTTAAAGGACTGCCTCCCTTCCCTTGCCTTAATTGTTTTGTCTTGCCTCATTTTGCCTTGGAACTTGCCTTGCAGGTTACCTCACTTTGCCTAATTTACTTCTCAGGTAATGTTATGCATTTGCATTGCAATTTGGATTGATTCGAATTAATGCATTGTAACTTTGCAAGTATATTTATTTTGTATCATAACTTTTCATGTGTTATTTCTAGACCAGAGTTTAACTATAGACCACCAAACATAGAGACTGAAAGATATTTACAAGTATAGACAAGTAAGTAGAAAAGAACAATTTATATTTATTTTATGCACTACTATATACTATACCTATTTATAAATAGATGAAATCTATATATTGTCTTGTCTTGCATCTTGTTTTGTTTTGTTTTGTTTTGTTTTGTTTTGTTTTGTTTTGTTTTGTTTTGTTTTGTTTTGTTTTGTTTTTGTTTTGTTTTGTTTTGTTTTGTTTTGTTTTGTTTTGTTTTGTTTTGTTTTGTTTTGTTTTGTTTTGCATCATGCATCTTGCCTTGCATCTTGTTTTGCATCTTAAATTGTCTTGCATCTTAAATTGTCTTGCATCTTGTCTTGCATCTTGTCTTGCATCTTGTCTTGCATCTTGTCTTGCATCTATTATTATTATTATTATTATTATTATTATTGTTGTTATTATTATTATTATTATTATTAATGTTATTATTGTTATTATTATTTTTATTATTATTATTTTTATTATTATTATTATTATTATTATTATTATTATTATTATTATTATTATTATTGTTATTATTATTATTATTATTATTATTGTTATTATTGTTATTATTATTATTATTATTTTTATTGTTGTTATTGTTGTTATTGTTGTTGTTGTTGTTGTTGTTGTTGTTGTTGTTGTTGTTGTTGTTGTTGTTGTTGTTGTTACTATTATTATTATTATTATTATCATTATTATCATTATCATTATCATTATCATTATCATTATCATTATCATTATCATTATCATTATCATTATCATTATCATTATCATTATCATTATCATTATCATTATCATTATCATTATCATTAACATTATCATTAACATTATCATTAACATTAACATCATTATTATTATTATTGCCACACTCATTGTAATTGACATTGTTATTACAAGCAAAAACGTTTTAACCATGGTGAATGGTTATACTGGATAGTTGTAAAAAGAACTGTTCAAAACTTTGTAAAGTAATAAGAATAATAGTAGACATGAAACAAGAGAATAGATACTAGCCTGAAAACACCTTGCATTTTGGCAGTACTCTCTTCCGAAAAAAGCACTTTTGCAGACCGCTTTTCTTATGGAGGTATGTCGAAATGCATCAAGCTTTCTTCTAGTAAATATTTACTAATTTCATTTCTATTATTATTCTTACTGTAATACGAAGTTTCGAACAGTTGTTTTCAGAACTGCCTCGTATATCCATTCACCATGCTTAAGTTAAAACGTTTTTGCATGCAATATTTAAAGTGCATATATTTTTTTGATTGGAGCAACCTTTATTGCTTGAATAGAGATTTTTGTTTTCAAAATGGTAATGAGATGACGTCAAAGTAGTCATCATTATCTTCAATATTTATTTACAGGAGAGACATGACCCAATTCTTCCATTAATGGTGTGTTTGAACAGCATGTTCTATATTGTCATGAGATTTTCCACAAAAATTCTCAGGTAGTTTATCTCACCAAAAAAAGAAAGAAAGCCAAATGCCTACATAGACGTCATCTCATTACCATACTAGAAATGGGAATCGCCAAAAAACATTGAAGAATAGCTCCAAACAAAAAAATATTTCACTGAACAACTGTTTGCTCTATGTAGAACGTATTCAGATGATAAAAAATTTTGCTTTATGTGCACTTTAAATTTGTCACTACGTATACGACAAAAATACTGTTTTGTTACAATACCATTGTTATTTTTTACTATTATTCTTATTTATAACTTTTGTTATATAGAAACTTCGACGTCGCATAGATACTTTAAACAAATCTTCAACGTGGCCAGAGACAGAAAAGGTCCAAATAAGGAGGGGGCTGATACAGGAGGCAATGTCTCCAGAAAATAGCGAGGAGGAGGCGTTCTGAAAGATTTACAAACCTTTTGAACAGCCTGGACAGAAAATGGATGAGAAAATGCTCGGCTAAAGCAAGGTCATTGGTCAAAAAGCGCTATGTTGGCGATGCTGTGACCAAACATGTCCCGGATGATATTCCGGATTGGATGCAAAGAAGGGCTTAATTACCTGAAACTTACTTTTTGACTTAACAATTATTAATTTTGTTAAACCTGCATATTAAAACAGTTTTATTATATATGTTAAGTATAATATATTGTTATACTTTTTAAATCACTTTCTAAAATGGAAAAATTATTAAAACTGGGGGGAAATTTTGATGAAAATATTGAGGGTCACCGACTTCCTTTTAGAAATAAATTTGGTTTAATGGTGATTTTACGCCATTTTAAAACGTCATTGTTACCATAGCAACGGTCTCTACAATTTTTGTAGTTACAGTATTTGGTGCCAAACTGTATTTTCACTTGTTGGATTAACTTTCAGTGCCCTAAAATACATGTATTTATACTTTATTGCAGACCAAACTTACATTCCTCGGTATTAAAAGTAACTGTACTGAGCCACCTTAAGTTTAGTGCTAAAAAGTACTTAGTAAATGTAGTAAAGTTCATTTTATAACTATAACTGTTGTAATCCATTTCAAATACTTAATATATTTGGGTCAATTTTGCTCATATCTTTGAATAAAAAAAGTTATTTTTTAGAACAAAATATTACCTAATATGTCATATATAGTGTAAACAATGCTTTAAATTTGAACTGCATATTATTCATCATATAAGTTCGTTTTCGCAAAACATTAGCAAACAATTTGACAATCATTACAAATCTAAAATAATGCATTAATTTTGTACTGTTTTTTTAACTTAATTCAAAGTTCATTTTTTCAACAAATAAGCATATAATTTTGGTATCATTGCAACTTCGTTAATATTCATCAATTTTGCACTTTTTAAACATCATGCAAAGTTCGTCTTTGCAACAAATAAGCATATAAATTTGGGATAATTGCAAATTTATAAATATGCATCAAATTTGCACTGTTCTTTGAATATATTGCAAAGTTCGTCTTTGCAACAAGTAAGGATATAAATTTGCGATTATTGCAAATTTTTAAAAATGCATCAAATTTGCACCGTTCTTTGAATATAGTGCAAAGTTCGTCTTTGCAACAAGTAAGCATATAAATTTGCGACAATTGCAAATTTATAAATATGCATCAAATTTGCACTGTTCTTTGAACATTATGCAAAGTTCATCTTTGCAATAAATTTGCATATAACTTTGCATCCATTGCAATCGCGGCATTTGCAACTTTGCAATCGGCGCAAAGATACTGCAAAACTCCAAATTTGCACAAGTGCAAATATGGCAAAGATGGACAAATATGAAATTTGCATCAAATTTGCACATAAATTTGCAAACATGCAAATCCAATTTTTCGTCCCGTGATCAGTGGTTGAGCGGCCATTTCGAAACCCACACTGTGACTCCGGGTATACCTGTTCTGCTAAGTTTTGCAGCCGACTCAGCAAAATGCGGTCTAGCACTTTTCCAGTAACAATCAACAGAGAAATGCCGCGGTAATTGTTACAATCGCCACGATCTCCTTTATGCTTGTATAAGGTGGTAATCTTGGCATTCTTGAAATCTTGAGGAACACTTTTGGAGGTCCAGCATAGGGAGATCAGATGATGTAAGTGATTTGCTAGAGGTTCTATACCAGACTGGAGTAGCTCACCAGGGATTGCGTCTTCTCCTGCTGCTTTACCTTTCCTCAGTCCTAGAACTGTTGTTATTACCTCCTCAAGCTCGGGTGCTGCGTCTAGATGCTCCAGTGACTGGGTGTCTGGAAGATTGGACAGAGTTTCGTAACAGGTGTTGCTTTCTCTAGTGTATAGTTCACTGTAATGTTCAATCCACCGATCAAATTTTTCTGATTTATCGGCAATTACCGAGCCGTCCTTTCTTTTCAAAACACTGCAGGTCTGGGTGGAAGGACCAGTAGCTGATTTGATGGCTTCATACATTCCCTTCACGTCACCTGAATCTCTAGCTGTTTCAATTCGAGTGCATAGTAAATCCCAATACTCTCGGACACATCGTCGAATTGTTCTCTGGGCTGTGGCCTTGGCGGTGCGATGTGCATCCAGCGCCTGCCTTGTTGGTCTTGATTTAAGCCGGAGAAGTGTTTGCCGTTTCGTTTCCAGTACAGGTTGGATGACTGGAAGAGATGAGTTGTACCAATCCGGGTTTTGTTTCTGTCTCCTACCAAAAGTATGAAGAGCGGTGTCATATATGACTGTCCTGACATTTTTCCAATATGTGTCTGGGTCTGTTGTGGTAGGCATTTTCTGAAGCGCTTCCGTCAGACCACTACAATAGTTTTCCTTGAGTTCTGGGATGACTGTTTTATGAATATCAATCTTGGTGGATTGTTTTTCTTGTCGATGGAATGGCTTCGGTTGCAGGGTCATAGATGACAGTACCAGGCTGTGGTCAGTGTCACAGTCAGCACTGTGGTACGTCCGAGTGTTCCTAACTTCAAAACGATGTTTCTGTTTGACAATGACAAAATCGAGCTGGTGCCATGTCTTGGATCTAGGGTGGCACCAGGTTTTCTTTCTGTGAGGTTTCCCCGGGAAAATAGTGTTGGTGATACAGAGGTTATTTCTGCAGCATAGCTCAGGCAGGCGTTGACCATTATCATTCAACCGGCCCACTCCAAATTTCCCAATACAGTCAGGCCAAGCATTATGATCATCACCAACTCTGGCATTCATGTCACCAAGCAATACTGTGCGTTCGTTCTCAGGAGAAGATCTAAGAAGATCCTCTAGTTGATTGTAGAACATGTCTTTATCAGCAGGATCCGACTTCAGTGTTGGTGCATAAGCAGAGATCACTAAGATACTCCCTTGTTTGGTGTTAAATCTAAGAGAAGATAATCTTTCACTCACTGCTGTAGGAGTCTGTGTGCTGCTGACAAGGTTATTGCGCACAGCAAAACCAGTACCATGTTTGCGAGTTTCACCATACGGCTTGCCAAACCAGAAGAATGTGTAATTCTTCTCCCTGATAGAACCTGCACCAGATAGTCTTGTCTCTTGGAGCGCAGCAATATGTACATTACATTGCATGAGCTCTGTATCAATGATGGCAGTCTTTCTTGCATTAATATGTTCGTTGTCCAAATCATGGTCCGTATCCATTCCAGGCGTCATAGTCCGAATGTTCCAAGTTGAAAATATGAATTTTAGTTTTGCGGGTGAGAGTTAAACACTTCCCAGCACACCCATACTGGGGTGTAGTGGTGAACGGTAACACCTTATTGATCAGGGGCTGCCTGACTTCAAGCCGGCGGTAGCTACCATGAGGTTAAACAACCTCTCCCACTGCAGATTGAGATCCCTAGCGCCTGACCTTTATCACCATTGGTCTGGCTTATAACTGGTAACTACCACAATCTGGGTTTGTTTCCTACAGTTTTAGCTGTAGCCGCAGTTTACCTCTGCGGGTTGCTGTGATCGTTTTTTAGTAAGGATGAGTTGATGGTTGTCTCAGCCAGGACATGTTAAAGCTACCTTGGGTGGTCCTAACACTTATCAAGGGCTTCTCTCTTCCGGGTCTCCCTGAGTCAGAGGAAAGGCTAGGCCAGTACGTCCGAGGAAGATTCCGGGTGCAGGGGCTGCCATAGGAGTTAGCAGTGCTGAGCTCATATGCCTTTATCGGGCCCCAGCTCCATTTATTGTTGTTGATGGATGGCCGTTGACTCGTAGAGGAGTTCATCCGCCCTTACAGACAGGTATTGTTTTTGTCCTGCCAGGGTGTCCATCCACCCTCCACACTCTAGAGAAAAACCCTGGAGTGGGGTTAACGGTTTAGTCGCCGATGGCCCGACCATGAAACAGGTAGTACTGGCTTACATGGTACCAGTAGCACATCATAGTGGTGTGACCTGCTTAAATAAAGTGTTATTATTATTATTATTATTATTATTATTATTATTATTATTATTATTATTATTATTATTATTATTATTATTATTGAATCAAGCTATGCTTGTTAACCCTTACTGTGACATTTTATGATCAGAACCTCAACTTTTCTTCTAGATACTGGCCTGACTGTTAACTCTTGTTAAAATGCTTGCAATGATGAATGATCCTAATTACAAGATTATATATACTGACCCTAATTAAATGTCTGTATATAGTATACATTTGAACTCAGGCTGGAAATCGTAAGTGTTTACAACTTTCTAAGAGCCTGGGTACGAAAAGTTGACGAAATCACTGACTTACAGTATCTACTTATCCAAAAAATGACCGAACAAAGCAGCCGTTCCTCACGTTGTAACCAATAAACTATTGTAATTGTAAGAGCATTGTAGGCAATAAATTATTGCATTGTAATGCTAGAAGAGGTTATTAATGAAAACCTCTCCCCCCCGAACCCTAACCTCACAAAAAATGAATTTCCCGGGGGGCACCCTAACCCTAACCCCAAAAGTGTCGGGGGGGTTTATCCACCTCGTCACCCTAATGTTTTCGCGGATTTATGGTCCACAGTCGTTACCAAACATTGTGGGATGCGCAGTGAAGTTGAATCCGTCATTTGGCGCATATTACAATGCAATAATTTATTGCCTACAATGCTCTTACAATTACAATAGTTTATTGGTTACAACGTGAGTTATTTCTGTCATGGTAGTGACCACTGACCGTATTCTCCCCAATATGTTTACTTGACTGTGGGCTCAGCTGCGCCTGCAGGCCGATTAATTTAGTTAAAGTCATTTATAAGAGATAGGTCAGCGGTTACTACTACGGGAGATAGGACCCATAAACCGCCATCTTGAATTGGTCACCCTCTGTCAGTCATTGATATACAGTGAGCTCAATATATAATTGGAGTGATATCTGCTCTTCATTCACCGGACAAAGATTGAGGACATGTAGGCCTGAAGTACGTATATTTCCAGTCTTCTACGCGGTCTTTTGACCAAATATGACTTGACCAGAGCGCGTAGAAGACTGGAACTATACGCACTTCAGACCTACATGCCAGCACGTTGTCCGCCACAAAGATATCTCTCCAGTTATATGTAGAGCTCACTGTTCATATAGGACACCCGCAGTCCAGTGATATATAATAGGTCAGTGCTTTGAACACTAAACAAACATACCTACACGAATTGCAAGAAATGCTGAGCCAGAAAAGATTTTCATAATTCTTCTAGTCGACCTGAAAAGAGCGTGATAAAGAACAGCTGAATAGCAATGTATAGCAGTTTTATTTACCTCCTACCAGCTTGTTCGCCACGCTTCTCGCAATTCAAATTTCACTGCGAGTGTCTTCAATACTATTTAATTCATATTAAGATTCAAAGCTCTTGACAAAAGATTCTCAAAATAGGTTTGCATAACGCGAGATTGTTAAACGAAGCATGTTTTTGTTTTGTTTTTAAAAAGTAGAGTGCTGCGTAGGCAGTGTTTTTAATATAGCAAAGCGAAAAAGTATAGTGAACTGCTGATATTTTAGAGAACGAAATACTGACTTTTTAAGCCAAAGTCCTTCATCAGAGTAAATCATGGAGTAATATAAAAGTAGAGTGCTGTGTAGGCAGTGTGTTACAATGTATAGAAAATCTTAAAGATGGTAAACTGCTGAGATTTTAGAGAATGAAATACTGACGTTTTAAGCCAGCTAGAGTTCTTCATCAAAGTAAATCATGGAGTAATATAAAAGTAGAATGCTGTGTAGGCAGTGTGTTACGATGTATAGAAAACTATCGAAATTTTAAAGAACGAAACTGACGGTTCGAGCGGAACTCTTTGTCAGAATAAAAGGCGCTTTACTTTGATGAATGGCTCCGTACGAAACGTCAGTATTTCGTTCCTAAAAAATCTCGACAGTTCGCCGCCTTTTCCCGCTGCTTTGCATGTTCTTGTTGTTACAAGAATATAAAGTGCTACGCAGTGTGTTACGATGTATAGAAAATCTTAAAAAGGTACAAAAGAGATTTTGAAAATGAAACGTTTCGAAACGTTATTTATCAGAGTAACTTCTCTTCATGATTTCGGTAGTTCACCATCTTTAAGATGTTTTTTTTGTATTCTTTTTCTATACGCCAACGATGTTCGTATTGGCTTAAGGAAAGCTTCGTTGCCGACATAAGTGAAGGCCGTTTGGCGGCTGGAGTTTGGCCGCTGTACATGCGAAAAAGGGATTCCCACAGAGCTAACTCCGCCCTTGTAATTCTTGCCACGCCAGCGGCTGAGATAATTAAGCGATGGTGTATATGTATATATATATATATATATATATATATATATATATATGTACTATTTACAGAATGAGTGGCCGTTCTGTATCGGGGTATACAGACACGAGGCGAAGCCGAGTGCCTGTATCCCGATACAGAACGGACACGAATTCTGTAAATGACTTCTAAAACGATCCGATTTGGTTAGTTCATTGGCGTAGTAATTTTTCTAAAAAAACGTTGTCTAAGTCGAGAAAATCAAAGCTAAAGTTTATGTAAATCAAGAGGAATCTGTATCACGTATACAGACACTCATTAAACATGGATTTTCTTTGTGTTTTCCTCATGAATTATTAATGAGTTTTAGAAATATATATATATATGTGTGTGTGTGTGTGTATCAAGAACGATGTAAAACAACAGTATTCAAAACCAAGATCAGATGAATGTTGATCAGGACTCGACCAACAGTTGCATGCGATGCCCGAATCAAATGTGGGCATAGATAGACTTTCCCATGATAGACTGGGAACACTGACAATGGACCACTTCGAAAGATACTCGACGAGCGAAGGTAGTTCTAGTAGCGATCAAACTTCTAATGACTCGTCGCCTTCGAATTGTGCTGAGGACTTCGGAAGTCCGGTCAGCTCTCCAAATGAAGCCAGCTCCCCGAGGTGTTCTTCCGACAACTGGAACTCGAATTCCGAGGAAGAACTCTCGGATGAGAAAACCGTTCGGATAAAGAGCAAAGAGAAACGAACTCGACAAGCGATGGAAAACGTTTCGAAACGAAACGAGCGGGAGAGGAAACGAGTATTGCCAGAAATTTGGGAGAAGATGGTGCCGCGCCTGCGCATTAACGACCATAATAATGGCGATTCTCAACAGTAAATAATAAGGAGAGCACACAATAATTCAAATTTTGCTTAAACCGTGATATATTTATTCTTTGCGCAGCTTCATCTGACTTCAGCACGGACTAAGCAACAGTTATAACTAAAAAACATTTGCTTACCTCGACGGCAAAGTTGCATGTTTGTGCTAAACGGCGGATTCTTGTGTGAAATGAATCGAGCGCCTCGTCAGCTTTCTGCTTGGCTTGGCGAAAATTGTAAATCTCGTACGTTTGGTTGACATTAGGAGAAAAATAAGCAGTGAGACTGTCTACTGCTAACTTGTAATCCTTTTCTTCTCCAGTATCGGGAAGAGTATCGAAGATTCCGTCGATCTCTGGACCGGCGTAAAGCCGGTTTTCCACTATAGGCGACTTTTTTCGCGCGAAGTGGAAAACCGGCGTAATGCAATAATAAGGCGCGTTTTCTTTTCTCATCTGTAATATTAAGTGCAACGAGTAATCGTTCCAAACGATTTAGCCACATTTTCCAACGGGTTCCAGCATTTCCATCAGCATGAACGGAAAACTATGGAAAATCAGAAGGGCACTTGCCATTTGCGTATATTTGAATTCTGGTTCTAGCTTGTAAAATATTTAAGTTTACATCCTCGTCGCCAAATGTCGTCCTGTCTCGCACGGAAACAGAATATAAACTGACTTCATTACATGGAGCTCACTTACAAAATGACGCCACCGGAAAATGGGAAGCATTAACCGGAACTACGACACTTACAGCGATAATATAGGCAAGTTTATTGATTAACGGACAAAGTCAGAAACTATACGAAATAACACGTTTTACTGCTTAATAATACCAATACCAACAAAGCTTCTAAACCTTGTACTGTGTTCTTTGTTTGATACCAGTAGAAATCAATAGCGGCAGAAATTTTCTACAAAACCATACAAACTTTCCGTAGCGGCCATCTTGGTACTCCACTTCGTCATCTTCGGTGGCTTATTTTTTGGAACCGGATGAGCAATCTAGTTATCAGCGTTTTGAATATATCATTTCTCTGAAATCTACACTTCGTGTATGTGTTTGAGTCAAGTGGTCACGTGTGTGTTTTAAACCGAGGCATGGGAATGAGAAATATGGCGAAGAATTTTAAAAATATTATAAAGAATGTCGAACTTTCATGAGTTTTAAAAGTCAAATTTTCGTCTTAATTTTGGAAAATTTCTCGAATTATTTTCTCATACGTTTAACTAGAGTTCTTAAATATTAAGTAATGTCAAAGTTATGGCTTTACAGTCAGTTAACGAGCTTGGCAGCATTTTTCTCATCGAACTCGATGAAGGCATATATGTTTGTTCAACAACTTCAAACTGTGCTCAGACTCTCAAAGTACGCACGAGCACTAAATGATGTCTGACTCGTTGTAAATGACTTAACTTGGCTCAAATCTCGCCCAAACTTCATAGGAAAGCCAAGAAATATGGAAAACGTAAATGAACTTTACTTTAATATTTTATGGTAAATCAGGGGTGAGGCCACGGGTGTGGGGTGGGGGGAGGGATTGGGGGGGGGGGGTCAACCCCATTTCCCTCTCTCGCATAAAACTGTGGGGAGAGGGGGGGGGGAAGAAGCAAATATCCCAGTTAAAGGCAGAAAAACATTAAATAAATCATTCAACTTACAAATTTTCTCTAAAGTCTGACTTGAAAAATCCTCGAGATATTCAGTGGCGCAGTTACAATTCTAAAAGAAGTAAAGAGTTTTATAAGCAGCTAAATTTCAGACAATGGTCAATATTGAACAAGACGCCTGTGTTAGGCGTTCACACTAGCCTGCGTAGCAGGCGTTCTGTTCTGGGGGAAAGGGTTGAGAGGGGCAGCGGAAAGAGGCTTGAGAGGGCGCCGCTGGAGCGCGCGCGAGAGGCGAGAAAAAAATAAACGAGGCGAGAAGAAAATAGGGGGGGTGTGTGGCGGGGAGAAAATTGTGGGGAAAGGCGAAGGAACGCCCGCCAAAATCCTATTCATAAACGAGACAATTTTTAAGTAAATATGACTGGAACTTATTATAATCAACACATCTTCAAATAACCAATGAAAAACTGTTCCGGAAATTAACGTTGATTGAGCGTGAACATGCCTCGCCATAGGTGTTGGTTTTTCGCGGGAATTGCTAATTACAATTACTAAAGCATAATTGTGAATTGTCATAGTCACAGTTGAGGGATAAGCGCGCTGGGTAGTGCAACTGCTACTCCGGAGAAAATAATAAAATCGCACTTAGGAAGACCTCGAAATGCTCCTGCTCCGAGTCAGTTCTGTCCGGTATGTCAGTGCAGTTTTCCACTGAAAAGAGTTGCCTCCTTCAGGTTTAATACCGCAGATGAAATTGACGGTGAAAATGTTGTCTTAGCCTCGCTTTGTCAATCTATTGGAATCGATGCTTCTCGAGATCCGAACATGTCAAATCGCGTATGTAAAAGCTGCGGTAGAAGGATGCGAAACTTCGCTAAGTATTTTATGGAACTGAAGGCTGCTGTAAACAAGATGCATCCACAGTTTTCGTCGATAACAATGCATGGTTGGTGATGAAGAGAACACTCGCGTGAAACGGCTTTTGCCAACGTCAGTTTCTTCACCAGACCGATATCCTGGCCAAAGGAAGCAGATGAAATCCGCGCAATCGCAGCAATCCGAAGGTGAACTTACGAACAGACTAAGAAGTGCGAAAATAACGAAATACAATCCAGCTTGTGTTTGGTTTGAAAGCTTTTACGGTGTGTTGACAGGTTTCATTGAGGACTCACTGAGTGTTGACGCCAATACGCATATGAAACAATAGGAATTTAACCGAAGGTTTTGGACACAAAAGTCTCGTTTATGAATAGGATTTTGCCAGGCGTTCCTTCGCCTTTCCCCCCAATTTTTCCCCGCCCCCTCTATTTTCTTATCGCCTCGCTTTCTTTCTTTCTTTCTCGCCTCTCGCGCGCGCTCCACCGGCGCTCTCTCAAGCCTCTTTCCGCTGCCCCTCTCAACCCTTTCCCCCAGAACAGAACGCCTGCTACGCAGGCTACGTTCACACCGGTTACTGGCAAAGTGCGGAGATCTTCTTCACCGCGCCCAAGCAGAAGCCACATATTTACGATCAAGAGAGTTGTCAGCCACGTCTGATCACTGTTAAACTACAAAGTAGATAGATAGAAAACTTTATTTAACCACGCTGGCCCCGTCAACCGAACCTGATTTCCACGGGAGGCGTGTACATAACAAATATATAGTATTTAAAATTATTTACAAAATAAGATATAAGATAATATAGTATTAAGGAAATTGATAGTAATTAGCGTCATGAACTGGTATAAATCTATTTACAGGAACATCTATTTACAATTACTATTAATGTGAGTAGCTATTTTATTCCTAAAAGAAGCAATGGATTTGCTTTCCCTAATTTCCTTTGGAATAGAATTCCAAAGATATGCATATACATGAAACTCTTTTTCATGCTATTTGTACGCGGTTTTGGTAGACAAAGACTACTCGAAATATCCCGAAGATTGTAGTTTGTCATCTCACCTTTATATTTGAAAAGATTAGTGAGTGATTCAGGACCCATTTTATTTAATATTTTGTACATCATTTTTGCTTTAGCTTTTTGTCTTTCTGTTTTAAGTGGCACCCAGCCTAGTGCCTGCAGAGCAACAAAATGATCTATATCATTGCTCATATTCATGATAATTCGAGCAGCTCTATTTTGGAGTTTTTGGAGTCGTTTTGATTGAGTTTCACCAAACACATCCCATACTTCACAACAATAATCGAAGTATGGGCGAACAATAGCATTATATACAGAAAGAAGAGTTTGCCTATCAGCAAATTCTTTTAAACGCCGAAGAGCCGATATTCCTGCTGTTATTTGTTTGCAAATATTGTCAGTATTACTTTTCCAAGATAAATGCTGGTCAACTGTCACTCCAAGAGTTTTGCATTCATAAACTTGTTTAATTGGTTTGTTTTCAATTTCAATATTTGGTTGTGAATTTGAAATACTTTTGATCATTGGCTTCGAACCAACTAACATAAATTCAGTCTTAGCTACATTTAGGCTAAGTTTATTGGCGATTAACCATTTTCTAAGGTTTTCCAAATCAGAATTCACTGCAGCCTCAAGGTGAGGTATAGAATGTCCAGTAGCGGTTAGATTTGTGTCGTCAGCAAACAACCGAGGTTTTGTATTTTTTAGACATTGAGGCAAATCATTAATATATAATAAAAATAATAGAGGCCCAAGAATAGAGCCTTGTGGTACACCACATTTGATCATTTTCTCTGATGAAATGGATTTCTGTTTTCTGTTTGTGAGGTAAGATTTAAGAAAGGTCAAAGCTTGTCCTTTTATTCCATGAAGTTCCAACTTTTTGAACAGAATTTGATGATCAACAGTATCGAATGCTTTTTTCAGGTCAATTAAGACTATAAAGTTAAACATTTTCCTGTCTAAGTTCATATACCAGTCATTAGTACAGTCTAGTAATGCTGTAGCTGTAGAGTGAAATTTTCGAAAACCAAACTGAGAATTACTCAGAAGTTCAAATTTTGTCAAATAGTTATATAGTTGATCATACAAAATTCTTTCCATAATTTTGCTTATAGCTGCAAAACTGAAATTGGTCTGTAGTTTCCTGCCACATTTCGTTGGCCATTCTTGTAGAGAGGTACTACTCTAGCCACCTTCCATTCATCAGGGAAAGAGGAGAGAGCAATAGCCTGATTAAAAATATATGTCAACGAATCTGAAATGGCAGGTGCTGCTATTTTAATAATTTTACAAGAAATTTTATCAATTCCAGTTGCTTTATTGCCAGAAAGACCAAGTAAGAGATGGGAGATATTACTGACGGTAACCGGCTGGAAAGTAGTGAATTCTGATTTAGCATTTTTAACATATTTTTCAAAACTGTCATTTGAAGTCTGAATATTGCTTGCTAAATCAGGGCCAATATTTGAAAAATAATCATTAAAGCCCTCAGCAATATCTTTTGGATTTGTTAAATTTTTTCCTCCCAGGTTTAACTCGTTCACCACTGTTGGTTTGCTTTGTCTACCTAATAGATTGTTTATGGTTTTCCAGGCGTTTTTCGGATTACATTTTTGACCAGCAATTTTCGAGGAATAATAATCTTTTTTTGCATTTCTAAGCTCTATATTCACTTTATTTCTTGTTGCTTTATAATTTTTCCAATCCTTTTCTAGGCCCGTAATAATGGCTTTTCTTTTTAATTTGTCCCTTGTAATTATAAGTTTCTTTATATCACTTGTAATCCAAAGAATTTTTTTTGACCTAATTTTTTTGTGTTGAAGTGGTGCATGCTTATCTAGGACCTCTAAGAATAATTTCTTCCAAATTTCCCACATAGTGTTTGGGTCATCAGCAAAAAAGTATACATACTCCCAGTGCTGACCCTGAAGATCATCAACAAATTTTTGATTATCAAAATTTTTCATATTTCTAATTTCTGCAGTCTTTTCTTGTTTGTTAAAAATGGAATGTTTCCTGGTTGCATATATCAAACTATGATCACTTATACCTGTATGGATAACACCAGATTTGAAATTTTCTCTGGTTTATTGGTAACTATATGGTCAATAAGGCTGGTGGAAGTCATACAGTACCGCTCAGAAGTAACCTAACAAAAACCGCGGCCGATCGGCGGTCGATCCTCGGGTCAACCGCTGATCGACCGCGGGTCATCAGCGGGTCATCAGCGGTTGATCGGCGGTCGATCGGCGGTCGATCGGCGGTCGATCAGCGGTTGAACCGTAACCGAACCGCAGCCGCTGGGGCCCAAGCCGCAAGGTTCGTACGTTCTCGTAACACCGAGAAAAAGTCGCATATTTCCGAAGTTTGGCGTCCTTAATTTTTCGAAGGTAAGGCAAGTCTGTTCACTCTGTTGTGCTGACTGCTTGACATCTAATTTGAAATGGGAAAGCTATCTCGCTACGCCAGAGAACGAGTTGTTGCCTTGTATTCTTCTAACGTTTCTGTTACGAAGATTACTCAGTTACTCGGAGAAGAAGGGATAAAAACATCCCGCTCAGCTGTGAGTCTGTTTCTCTCTCGCTATCGCCAAAGTGGTAGTCTCGATGATGCGCCGCGTAGTGGTAGAAAGCAAATACTCAGTGAAGAGCAGATACAATGTAGATTCAACATATGTTTTTAAACATATACATAAAAAAAAATTATACTTTCTGAAGTTGTCGGCTGGTCATGGCTTTTGATTAAATTACCCGTTGTCGTTGATTGTAGTCGAATAGTAGCTCGTGAAACGTGAAATTCAATTTGATCGACGAATAATCTTGCCATTCTTGGCCGTGAATGTTATACAATTTCGGAAATGTTATACAAATTGTCGAATAAGTCAACAGCTAACAACGACGGACTTTAACTCTTTCCCGTCCGAATCGGTCTTTAGTATTTTATTCTGGCTAACGCCAGACGATTTTATTCACCTCTGGGGAAACCCTCGGACAGGAATGAGTTAATATTCAAGTTTAGTCCAGCTTTCGTCACCTGACATGCACTCAAAACTTTCCTTGTTGTTTACGTAAAAAGCGCTACAGCCTTGTGTGTCTGCGTAAGCCGTTTTACTTAGTTGCATTGTTCGTTATAAATATATAGATTATCCTAGCTAGCAATAGATTGCTACATGTGCAGTCGGAATAAGTCGGTACTCGTGGTGTTCGGTTAACCGCGGTTTCCCTCCTGCGGTTCACGTAGCGACACCAACCTCACCGCAACCGCACCGCAAATTAACCGCCAGTTAACCGCAACCGCACCGCAAACTAACCGCCAATTAACCGCAACCGCACCGCAAACTAACCGCCAGTTAACCGCAACCGCAGTGTTAGGTTATTTCTGAGCGGTACTGTAGTTACCCGAGTAGCTTCATTGATCAATTGTGATAACTGATATAATTCATATAGTGACTTAATTTATTTGGTAGGAAGATTTGATTCCTTATCTGTTTTTAGCATGTCACAGTTTAGATCACCAAGAATATACATTTCTTTATCTTCATCATCAATAGATTTGATTAAATTTTCAAAATGGTCAAAGAAGTCAGATGATGAATTTGGTGGTCTATAAACTGTTGTGACGAGAAATGGTCGGCTATGTGGCTTACTAATTTCTACACAAATACCCTCTAGTTCAGATGGAATCAGATCATGTCTTATATTGTAATTTATAGAGCTACGCAAGTAAATACATACTCCCCCTCCATTTCTCGATCTTTCTTTCCTAATAATATCGTAACCATCAAGGTGTATCAGGTTATCAGTTATACTTTGGTCAAGTCTTGTTTCAGTTGGTCTATTTCGAAATCTACCAACAAATCTACCAACAGGTGGCCCGAGTAATAATTCGACACCTAAACCTGACGTGTTACATGTCATGCTTTGTAAAATTTTACTGTCTGTTAGTAAAATACAACCCAGGCTCTTTCTCGGCATAAAAACCTTTACAGTATCCAAGCCAGCATCTATTCTCTTAACAACCTGCATACGAAATTAATAACATTCTTACACAAAGCGGTATTTAATGTCATACATCGAACTCAACCTACGTTCAAACCATCTGAGTCTCAGTTGCTCAACTGATGAGCGTCTCACCGGCCGTCAGATGGTTGTGGATTTGAGTCCCGCTTGGGAAGTTAGAAATTTTTCTGGGTAAGATAGTCCGAAAAACGTTTACACTATCCAAGGTGGCACCTCTTCTCTTAAGGTGGCTCCCTTCGGTAATTTTAAGAACGGACTGGTAACGAGTATGACGTCGGCACATGCGTAAATAGGAATCTTGTCGAGTTGATATTCTGTCACGTCAGCAGCCGTCCGAGCGATACAAATGCTCAAATATCACACATTTGCTCGATAAAATTCTTTAAAATTCTGCGCATAAAGAAATAGGAAAACCTTAAACAACATACCTATAGTTTTTTAAAAATTCCATAAGACCGAATTTACTTCTATCCATTAAGTTTATAGCGAAAAATCTGTTTTGGCAACTTTCCATAATATTTTGTGGTAGTGTTCTATGTCGAAAAAACTGAGCAGATGATAATTTTTACAAATTTTGACCGAAGATAACTGGAGATATGCGTCTAAACAGACGAAAACCGTGAAAATTTGACAAATTTCAAACACCATTATTACCATAGTAACACCAGATATTATTATACACTTGTTGACTGGCGCGGAGGGAAACATCGAGTTTTACGCACCCGAAGGCTTCAATGTCACCCGAGGGCTTTAGCCCGAGGGTGACATTGAAGGCTGAGGGACTGTACGTAAAACTCGATGTTTCTCGAGGCAAAAGTCAACAAGCGTTTTGTTATATATCAAAGACTTTTAAAATACAAAATACCAAACTGACTCGAAACTTGTAAAAGGCAAAAAGACTTACCAAAATACTTTGACTTTGTCTTCGTATTTCAATTCAATTCAATTCAACTGAACAAATACACCAGACTCAACGAGTACAAAGAACAGCTTTAAATTTATCCAGATTTTCTTCAGACTTTCTTTGAAGATATGTATAGATATTCTTTCCTTTGGAAAATGGACTATTTCATACCAAAAAAGCTCGAAACAGCTCTTGTTTTCAAAATGTTCCGAAAAGTCCAAGGTTCTTGATCTGATGCAATAATTATTGTGTATTCACGTGAACAGCGCATGATTATAGCTGACGTCAGAGGGAACCATTGCACTGCTTCCTTCTTCGTTGTTGACGTCAGAGGGAAACAGTGCAATGTTTCCCTCGGCTGAAAGAAACATTGAGTTTGTTGAACAACACGTGACCATAATTTGACCAATAGGATTTCATCTTTGGCAAACGAAAGTCTTTGGTATATAACAAATAGCATTATTCAACAAATAGTCATACGTGTGGTTCTCCTTCTGCAGTTCAGTTTACAAAATAGTTATGTAATAGTTATTTTATAGACAGCAATAAGCATAGACTTATGACTGAACGTATAAGAAGCCATGAAAAAACTAAAATTCTATGGAGCCGCCTTAACAACATACATCACGACATTAATATACACATATTATTGTTGCAATTGCAGATATCATGTCATACGGCATCGAAATGAACCTACGTTCAACTCATTTCAGTTTCAGGAGTTGCTCAATGTTGAGCGTCTGATTCCCGCTTGGGAACTCAGAAATTTAGCTAATATACATGTATCTCTTCTCTTCCTTCTGATTATCTTCGGGCGGTGTATTTATATAATTATATGTTATGGAAAAATACAAAAATGTTTCCACGCGGCCGGGTTCAGACTCAAATGCATATAATATTAAAGGTAAATCATGCACAGTCGTTACTACGGAGTTTGTCTACATTTCTTTGTTGATAATTCATTATTCTTACGGTTAAGTGGAGTTTTAAATCTGCGTTTCTGTGGCGATGTCACGCTATATTTATAAGGAGTAAAAGCGTTCGTTTTTAGTCAAGAGAGTAATGTTATGCACCTTAATTTAAATATGGAGTTGGCTCAAAACGCTGTGCTCTTCTTTAGAGCCTTATAATACAAAATATATCAACTGCATCAAGCTTTTTTTGTTTGAGTCTCACAAACAAACAAATGCCGCGGATATACGCAAGGAACTTATTTAACCTTTGAATAAATTGAAAATAAATTGAAATTAAACAGTATGTGAGAACGGTTTCTACATAAACTACTTCAAATATAAAAGCTTGGTTCAAACATTGTGTCTTATAGTTATTTCTTAATACCATTAACCCTTTCACGAGTAAAATCGTCTAGCGTTATAGACAGAGTAAAAAGATAAAGTTGTTCGACAACAACGATATGCGCATGAAATATTTAATGATTAAAGATTCATAGAATTGTAGGTTATTTGGCTATTTCGGAAGGTCTTGATGCTGCATGCAATTCGGGTCAACGGTTCGGGTTTGGTCTGAAAATGTATATTTTCTTACACTCGATTACTCGAAATTAGTCCTTGTCCAAAAATCTATGCAACATGCAGTTTCCCCAAATATTACTTGTAATTCACACAAGCAATTATTCTCTTATAAACGACTTGTACGACTTAATCCAGATATCAAAATATAGTAAGGTTGGATATATGTACCGCCGAAACAGGGAACGTAGAAGTCTACAACGTTTCGAGCGAAGGCCCTTCGTCAGAGATAAACCTTATAGATTTGTGTTCCAACACTGCCTACGCAGCGCACAACTTTGATTTCAATCCAGATATTTGCCTAGTAGCCTGCATCAACACCAAGCAACAAGATCAAATTCAGATTCAAGTATTATAATATAGATAAGAAAATAGCGTAAGTGAAAACCTCTTGCTTTTCAAAAATATTTTTTAACAAAACCACTAGAACATGGGATGTTTTTTCGACTAAACTAAAACAGCGAACAATAACATAATTATAAAGAATTTAAATTAGATTTGTATTTAGTTTATGTTACTGCTGTAAACTTGACATATGAAGCTAAAAATCCTCGTACTTGGAAATCTATCTGTCTGTCCTAAATGTTACGATATTCGTTGTGTATAATTGAACTTAGTAATCATTGTTGTTTTTAGTCCGAATTTTTTTAAATCAGTCTATTGTAATAGGTGTCTATTCCGGTTCTTGGCTAAACTGTTGCGGTTGCCTTGCTACCGTGCTTGTTATGTGTAATGTTGTTGTGTGTAGTTTGTCATATTTGTATTAGTCGTAAATGTGGCGAAGCTTAATAAATAAACATGATATATACAGAAGTCGTTACTATTAAGCTCTTGGCAACAACCTTCATATAGCTCGGTGGTCAGAGCACTGTACTACTATCGCAGGGTCGCGAGTTTCATTTTTAGCCAGGAAGACCTTGATGTTGCGTTTTCCCAACTTGTCCTGGTTTGGTTTTAAAATTATTTATATTTTACACAAAATTGTCCTTTACCAAAAATCCCTAGAACACGCAGTTTAATTGAGTGAAATGTCAAATATTACTTGTAATATACCCCAATTCTTCTTTTGGTATTACTACATTATATATACAGAATTCCTTACAAAGGTCTCGGCAACGGGCTCCGCGGAGAACGCTATACTAGAATCGCAGGGTCGTTTTTTTTTAGCGGGAAGGCCTTCATGATGTTGCGTTTTCGCGACTGGTTCTGGTTTGGTCTTAAAGTATATATATTCTTATACTCGAAATTTTCTTTCAAGAAAGGACGCTATATACAACACTCATAGCTGCATGTCAGATATAGATTGTTTTCATGGCCGTAGTTTATTTTGCTAAATTAGGATATATTTCATTATTTGGTTATTTTCAGTACCTTGTTGACTCATATTGTTATTTTTATTCTCGGAGTTTGTCTATATTGTCTAAGATTTTTCCTGAACAGAATTATATCAATATTTACAAGGTAGAATTAAATTTATTCGTCGGATAATATAATTTTCGCATCTGGTCCAGGTTTGGTCTTATAATATGTATATATTCTTATACTCGAAATTTTCTTTCAACAAAATTACCTAGACCTGAAATTAGGTCGACGTGAGCCAATTCTCAGGCCAGATGCCCAGATTTATGAAACGATCTACAGTAAAAACAGTCAATCCGACCTAATTCAGGCAACAAGTCATTTGCTAATTTCTTCCCTTGCTTGTTTCTGCATGCATTGGGTTAGGTGATCGAAACGAAACAAAAACCTTCTTAATGAAATAGGTGTGGGTATTGAGAAATGCAATATCAAGGCCCATGAACTCGCGACCCTGCAATGCCAGTGCAGTGCTCTGACCACTGAGCTACGGAAGTCGTTGTCAAGAGCTTGGCCACGAGCTCTGTTATATAACGTGGTAATGCCGAGAGTAGAATTGGGTATATTACAAGTAATACCATGCATGATCGCCTCGGATTCTTTTGTTCTCCGAGGGAATGTAAACCTCGTATTTCCTCCATTGCTCATGCAAGAGGGAAATTTTTCCTTTGTCTTCTAATTTTCCCGTGCATTTTGATGACGGAAAATTAGAAGACAAAGAAATCCTTTGTCTTCTTCTAAATTTCCCGCTTGCGTATATTTTCCCTCATCAACATGCACGGGGAAATTAGATGCAACTTCTCTGATCAACCGTGTAAATTTCCTGTCGGTAAGATTCTCAAAGTTTTCCTCGGCGATCATAATATTACAAACTATTACCATGCCTTTTCGGGAAATTAGCGATTAAATTTCCCCTTTGCCTCGGGAAGTTTTGTAAAAGTTTCACAAATTCTTTCACAAACCTTCCCTCGGCTGCGGAAAATGTAATCGCTAATTTCCCTCAAGTCATGTTATTACTTATAAATAATATTGGCATTTCACTCAATTAAACTGGATGTTCTAGGTAACTTTGATGTGAAGGAAAATTTCGAGTGTAGAATATATACATTGTAAGACCAAAAGACCAGGTCACCTGCAACTCTAGGTGGGCTTTTCACGTAAACAGAATCTAAGTCTGATTGGAAGTGCAAAAACAAGCTTTTTAACCGACGTAACAAGCATACTTTCACCTCCCAAACTCAATACATTATTTTAAACGAGATTGATGTCAAATCCACATGAAATAATGCCTCCCGGGTGGTCATGAGCTGGAAGATCATTGACACGAATCTTGAAGTAGCATCGATCATATACTTGATTAATAACCAAAGCTAATTTCAAGCAAACCTCATGTAAACAAAAATAGAAATGCGAACCGATCCGAGTTCAGACCTCAAAAACATTCCCCTATATATATAGACAATGGGGAAACCCGTTTATATTAGGTATAGGTCTTTACCGCCAATTGATGCTGACAAAAATAATGAAATATCTTAACTATATTCATCATAAAATTAATGTGCAGTTCAAAAGCCGCAAAATCTATGAAGACCGTCAAAAGACGGCTGTTTGCGCTGGCTAATTGATTGGCCAATCAGATTTCAATCTAATTAAACAACCTGCAAGTTTCTACTTAATGATGTCGGGAATGTCTTTTACTTGCAAATGTGTTGAAACATCAACAGCTGTAGTGTTTCGCAAAATAGAACATGATATTTACGCAGTCCCTTCCTTTCGTGTTTCTCTCCAAATTGGACAATATTGGTTTAGTACATGATTATTCGAGAAAGCTCTGTTTGCTTGGATGCGGATTTTAAAGATCGAGAGCACACATTTTTGTTAGACTGCAAACAAGGTTCATTATAATTTTTTTCAAGGGGTAACACCACTTTTGAAATTGATTATTTTAAATTTAACTTTGGATTGTCCAGCATTTTTGCATGCATGATTTTATTCCAACCTTGATACAGCATTTGTTTTTCCTAAATATTATGTTGATATTATAATTTAATGATCTAGATTCTGAATTTAAGAAAATGCTTTATTATTTTTGTGTATTACCAAATATTATTGTTGATGTTTTAATAATCTAGATTTTGAATTTAAGAAAATGCTTTATTATTTTTGTGTATTACCAAATATTAATGTTGATATTATAACAATATAGATTCTGAATTTGAAAATGCTTTGTTATTCTTGTGTATTACTAGTTGTTATCATAATCTAGATTCTGAATTTGAAAATGCTTTATTGTTTTTGTGTATTACCAAATACTAATGTTGATATTATAATAATATAGATTCTGAATTTGAAAATACTTTATTATTTTTGTGCATTACCAAGTAATAATGTTGATATTATAATCGCGGAATGAAGTTGTTTGATTTTGATTTATTAATAATTCGGTTAGTTGATACTCCAAATGTTGGGGGGAAGTATTTTTAGTTTTGTTATAGCATTTTGATTCATGCACGTTAACCGTAAACTTCCTCTCTATATACTTAGATCTGGCCAAAATGATGTGCCGACGTATAACATCTTTCAACTTTGACGTGTATGTGCATCATTTTTTCGAGTTCCAATTTCATATGGGAACTAGACATCTTGAATTTTCATTGTGTGTGTGTGCCTTCGACAATATTGACAACAAATGCTTCCAAAAAACAGCTGGAAATTATGAGTTTGATGTGAAAAATAATAGTTTATTTGCTGGTTAAATTGGGCTATCTCCTTCTTCGGAGCAAATAGTGCGGCTTAGCTTCCTTACCTGTCAAAAACGTATCAAACCACTCACTTTGCGCAAGACAAACCGACTGCCCTGCTCGGTAATAAAAGAGCGTGATAAATTTGGTCTAACTGCAGTGTAAACCTTCTGGTTTGAATTGGTTTCATCTTGATTCAAGATGGATTTCTGGTTTGCAATTGTTGTACTCTTTTGTGGAATATCATTCAATGTTTGTGAGGTAAGTTGGGTTTTTTTAAATCTATCTATGCATCATTCGAATTATACGTTAACATGCTTGGGATTTGTAATGTTTTGTTAGTTCTTGTTGTACAAGCTGTCGTTAGTATAGTACTTTCAGCTTGGAGTTTGTAATGTTTTGTTAGTCCTTGCTGTACAAGCTGTAGTTACATGTTAATACTCAGGAAACTTTGAACTCTAGACGCGACTCGAACCTGTAACGTTTCGAATAGATGGGTAACTGCATTTTCAGGATTGCAATAGGGTAACGTTATGGGTCATGTTACTAACAGTGTTTAATTACAGACAGAAAGTTGTATTGACTATTGTTGATGTGTATGTAAATGATATAAACAATTTGGCAAGACCGAAAAGCATATCCACTGCTTTTGGTATAGATGAGATGGATCGGGAAGCTTAGTTAACCGAGTTGTCTGTTCATGGCAAGGGCGCGTGTTTTCTCTTTTAAGACAATCTTCTTTCTATGTTTGTTTGTTAACTTTGTGATTTTTTATTGAATAGGGAGGCATCGTAGTTCTCGACAGCGATGATCCGGGTTCATGTGACAAAAGCAATCATGCTGAAGAAGTGTTGGTCAAAGATCGAGAAAATAAGGAGAACATTTTGATTTGTACTGAAAACAATGGCATTTATCAGTGGAGGACAATCGACGGTATGTATTGCAACGATATATTTCGTTGTTTATATCAGCTTTTTAATTTCTGTTTAATTTTTAGTCTCTTGTTTCGGGTCTATATGTTGGCTAACTTGAATACGGTCGTAATTGTCTTTCTTATTCCTTAATCCTAAGTTTTTATAAATGCTTTTTGTAATTTGATAACACTGGATGCATGTCCTCTTCTATATTTTTAAAGCTTTGCATAATGTTATTTAGAATTACTATTATGGGATTTGGTTAAGGTGGCTCCATACAGTTTCTTAAAACGTGGAAAACACACGTTTCAGACCCAATTAAAATCTTGTACATTGATATTGATGTTCTGTTAGAAGAGTGAAACTAAATGTCTTGTATAGAACAGCATTTTGAGAATCATACACTGAAACGAAAAAGGGCGTAACCTTTGTTGCTATGGCAACAACGACGTTTAGAAATGGCTGCTAATTTGGGTTTAAACTAGTTTAATTCGCAAAAAAACTGGGTGACCCCCAATTTTTATTTTAGTAATAGTTTTCTTCTAGTATGAGTAGTCAATAGGACAAATTTAAAAACATTCTTTAGATACAAAATTTTTCAAATAAATAAAACGTGATTATTCTTAATAAAACGTTTTTGGATCTTCAGAAATTTTAAATTGGCCTAACGATTACTCACACTAGAAGAAAACTTTTAATAAAATAGAAATTTCGGGTCAACCACGTTGTTTTTCTGATTCTTCAAATGCTGTTCTATACAAGTCAGTTAGGTCCGATCCATTTTTTTTTAACAAATAATCAATGTATATGATTTTGGATCTAGAACGTGTGTTTTCCACTTTTAAAGAAACTGTATGACGCCACTTTAAAATTATATGTTTTGTTAGTTTTTAGTTCTGATCTTTCAGCTTGTTTGACTATAAACATTAAGTATAATTACATACAGTAACCGCGAACGAGTATTTCTATCGTAGCTGCAAGTAATTTAGCGATTAGTATATATACGCCACCAACCGGTATAATCTTTCTAATCTAGGTGTGAGTCCACCTGGAGAATTGTTCAACCCTGGTTACGATTGCTCTGATATATTGGACAAAGCCCCAGAGGCTAAAGATGGTTTTTATTGGATACAACTTGATGGCAATGTTCCCAAGAAGGTTCGTCATTGCTAGTTAACGTGTTTAGGGTTTTTATGCATTACACACTGAAAATGAATGTTGCTTGTTTCCTAATACAAATAACTATATTAAACTTCAAACATACAAATATATAGGTTTTTCGAAATATCAAATATGTCAATACTATATTAACAAAATCGTCATTTATTATAACTTGGGTGATCGTTAGAACATATACAAATAACTATATTGAAAAAACGAAAGCACAAAGTACAAGCACTTTGTTATTTTGATAAAGATTTCGTGACTACTTTTTTTATACTTCATAATCATAATCGCATTTAGCTACTGTAGTCCAATTAAAGTGTTTGTGAGGTGAAAAAAATCCTATCCAACAAAATTACATACACTTTTCGAGATATATAAGTACCTTTAAGAGACTATATAGGTACCAAAGTTGGTTTTTCGACTCAGTTTAACTTTATTTGTAACGTTAAAGGAAAGACTTGGATTGAATATAGATAGAGCATGTGACATAGTTGTCATCAACTTCTTCCAAAATGAATAAGCCATGGGAAGCTATGAGAGTTTTTAGCGCAAAGTCCATGCTGTAGCACATTTGATTCATTTTTTTACTGAATGCCCCTGCCATGCTTATGTGTATAAAATTCATAAGATTTATTTTGCTAATTATATGCATTTTAAATTAGAGTCTCTTACAGTATATAGGTGTTATATAACTTTGTATGATTAAAGATACATTGACATTTAGCTTTATTTTGTGTGTAGGCGCGTTTCTTTGCACGTTCTCTTATTCATTCGTTTGCTTGTTCTTATTTATTCATTTATGTACACGACATTGCATGATTTAACCATATTTTCCAATTTCAAGCAAGGTCTGGTGTGACATGACTACAGACGGTGGTGGTTTTATGCTTATTGGGCGAAAAAACGACTCTATTACATTCACTGTGCCGTCTAATAACTATCCTGTTGAACCATTCGGCGATCGTCATTGGTCAAGTGCGCTAGCTTGGTGATGCTCCAATTTTGGATTTTAGAATTCAAATGGCAACGAGTGAAGATTTTAAACAAACAAAAGCACACTGGTAGGCAATTTTAGATAATGTTTTTAGACAATGGGAATGTTTTTTGCGTATACTTGAATTCGCTCGTAATTGTCTTTCTTTTTCTTGTTTTTCTTTTTCTTGGTTTTTTTATAAATGTTTTTAGTTGATAATACTAGTATGGGTGAATAGTATACTATTCTGTAGAATTTAACCGGCTTCCATTTGGAAGCTTGTGGGTCCGAGTCCCGTCTAGAGCTCAATATTTAGAGCTCAAGAATTTTTCTCTGAGTTTTAATAACTTTTTAATAGCTTGTGCAGCAAAAATAAAAGAAAAAACTTTACCAACTTCACGTTGAAAACACTATTAACATAGAAGTTGTCTCAGTCAACCTACTTCATGGTTGCTATATAACAGCTATGATAATGTATGTATGTTAATAAATGACATTTCTTTCTTTTTGCTTTAGGTCCTTTCGCTTGCAATCTAAACGACCATTGAAAAATCTTATGATAATGAACCAAGGAGGATGTGGTCCATCTAAGCCTGGAATCGGAGACATTGCTTATGTGAAGGACTTGCAGACAGAAAAGATTGTGACAACTACTTTTCGTTGCTCAATCTTTGGCTTAGGGCATCACCCGGCATCAAAGTTTGGATGGGTATATAAGTTATTCTATTTTACAGTTTTTGCTTATTATATATAAACTACAACGGATTTTCATTGGCACGATAGTATTTATATATATAAATATATATATATATATATATATATATATCGGAGAAACAATCCGACATTTACATACACGTGTGTCTAACCATATGGGTATCTCGCCTCTTACTGGGAAGAAGTATAGTAACCCTCCTCTCACAAGTATCCTCTCTCATCACCGTGACACTGGTCACCCCTGTTTCTTTTAATGATTTTAAGGTTATTTCTAGTTGCTCTTCTGAATCAGAACTTCTTTTGCGCGAAACTCTATTTATTCGCGATCTCAAACCCTCTTTAAACGCAAATATTGGCACCGCTCCACTTTTTCTTTTGTAATATGTATTTTTAGCATTCTCTCCTGATTGGTTAATTCATAATCTATGACAACTCTGTAACTATATATTTAGGCTTTCTGCATTTATGTAAATTATTATTCTCTGAAGATGTTGTGATAACAACGAAACGTTACAACTTTAAATAAATATTATGATTTCACTCTTGTTTTACTCTATATAATGGTTTATGTCAAAATATTATGCTGGGCTTTGATATTTATCATAAGATTACGATTCCCGCCTGGTCAATCGATAGCTGATATATATATCCCGTTTAGGGTGAAACCTCTGGTAGCGAAGACTTTAAGGTAAAACTATACTTTATACTTTGTATATATATATATATAAGTAGTGTATATAAAAGATACATTTTTTTTAATGTGTAGGGGTTTGGTAACTAGTCGTTAACCAATCAGCGTGCGTTATTTTTTTTTCCCACCAATCAGGAGCGAGCACGCATAAATTAGCATTAATTTTGGACGGAGGGTGCTAGAGAGTGGGTGTTGGCTCGTTTATTTTTAATGAATTCATGGGTGTGGTTTTGGGTCGGGGGGTGTGGGTTGGTTTTTTGGGTATATGTGTTAAAAAAAATATAAAAAAATATAAAAAATATAAAAAATATAAAAAAATAAAAAATAAATAAAAAAATAAAATAAATATAAAAAAAATAAAAAAATAAAAAATAAAAAAATAAAAATAAAATTTTTTATTTTTTAAAATTTTATCAGTTATTATAGATGTATCGCTTAGGGTATCAAATAAAAAAATGATTTAGTGAATAGAAGTTGTATGTAGATATAGAAATTTTTTTTTAAAAAAACATTTTTTTAATATTTTTGTGGCCGTTTGTATATTGTGAGAGAGGTTGAGTTGAAAAAAATTATATTAAAAAAATTTTTTTAAAAGAAAAATTTACAAAGTTTTTTAATACATTTGTTTATTAGACATTTATTTTTTACTTATAACATTTTTTGACTTACAACGTAATACCGTAAATTATAAAATGAAAACGGTAATTGAAACGGGAATATTATTTAATAAAATAAAAAAAAAAAAAAAAAAAAATATTGATATTTAAACAATTTTAAAAAAAAATTTTTCGGGTAAAAACTTGGTTGGTATTAATACATTTGTTTATTAGACATTTATTTTTTACTTATAACATTTTTTGACTTACAACGTAATACAATTTTAATTTATTAATTATAAAATGAAACGGTAATTGAAACGGGAATATTATCTAATAAAATAAAAAAAAAAAAATTATTGATATTTAACAATTTTAAAAAAATCTTTTCCGGTAAAAACACGGTTGGTAAATACACATGTTGTAGTTGTGATGATATCTTTAATTTCCCACACAGATATCTTTAAAAAAAGTTACAACAAAAAATGTTTTGATTATTTATACAACACAATTTTCGACGTTGTTATCTAAAACGTCGTCAAATTTTACAAATGTTGTAGTTGTTTTACTATCTTCAAATATGAATACAGCACAATCTTCAAATGACCATACATGATGTACCTAAAGCAGTGAATATTTTTAATAAACAAAGTTTAATACATTTATTTATTTTTTTCTAATTTTAGGGTTTCAGTTTCAGTTATAACGTAATTAGAGAGAAGTGTTACGACCGGTGTTCTAAAACCACGGTTGAAGAGCGTAGCGTGTTGTTACTATCCAAAATTTATCTTCTTTAGATACCTGGTCTGATATAGCGTAAGTAGTTTCTTCGAACGCTTTGAAGGACACTCGTTTATCCCACACATCGATCCACATCAGCTGACTATCGTAGTTGGTAGTTGTGATACCCCGTTCTTTATCTATAGTTATGGCCAGGTTGTATTTAGCTTCACGCGCTTTTTGATCTACAACGGCTTCATCCGGTGGAAAAAACCCAGTTACATCCACATTAAAAACGAAGTCTTTTTTGACATCCCATGAGCGTAACTGATTTATCAAACCGATGATAAATCCCACTTTAGCGTTAGTATGTGTATTAACCCCTGCCTCTTCATTTCTTTGATTAAACCCACGCCAAGCTCTTTCACTAACTTCGCGTATCATTTTACCATATTCTTCATTTGACGGTTGAGCTATTTGTTTAGTAGGCGCTGACTCAGCCATTTTTTGATTTTGTAATGAAATTTAAAACCCACCGCTTATATAATATTTTTAGGGTAAAAAAAATTGCTTTTTATATAAAAAAAGGAGAAAACAAAATTTTTTTTATTTTGTTAGGGATGCATCGTTGGATACAACTAGTTGGTGTGTACATTTTTTTTTGTGTGCAGAAGTTGATGAAAATGAGTTATTTATTTATTTGTTTTAATATGTTTAGGTTGGTTTTTGTTTTGGATGCTTTTTTTAGCGTTTATAGATTGGTTAGTTCATGGTCGAAAAAATGCTTGTTTTTTTTAAGGTAAAAAAAAATTTTTTTAAAAAAAATTAACTTCTTCATAGTAGGGTTTTATTTTTGGTTTTTGTTTTGTTTTTATATATTTGTTGTAACTATGATTACGATGTTGACAATGTGATTTAAATATCATTTTTAATATTTTTTTTGATTTTTTTTTATTACGTAATAACATTACAAGTTCGATTAAGAAAACACAGTTTTCAGGCATATTAGGAATTAATATAGTTTTTTGATCTGCATTGACGATGTTTGCTAACCAGGATAAGCAGTTAAACGTATTTAATGTAAAATTAGACACATCATAACTTTTTGCAGAAAATAGAGTACAATTGTTATTTGTTATTGCGCTAATACATAAATCATTTGTATCTGCTATTTTGTTTTGCTTTAGAAAATATACTAAATTCTCTTTATTATCAAACACCATGGCATATTTTATATTAGGGTAAAAAGCGTTTTTAATTTTAAGAAAATGAAGTAAATAGGTTATATATGTATCGCACCAACCATATATTGAAAATAATCCCAGCGGTAAGTGTTTAATTTCATTACAACATCTATCGCACTCATATAGCGTTCGTTCTAATTCAATATTTTCCATATTTTCTTTTTTTACACTTCTAAGGAGAGAATAAAAAAAAACGGGGTGATAAGAGTGATGATAGGGATAACATAATTTTTTAATAAGGGTTAAAAAAAAAAAGTACCTGTTTTTTTTTTTTGCTTTTTTTAATAATTGCTTATGTATCTTCCCTATGGTGTAACAAATGGATTTTTTGTTTAAAAAAATGCTTTTTTTTATTCTTTTATACTCTTATTTGGGGTATTTTATGCTTTTTTTAAATTTTTTTTCAGATAACGGTTATAAATACCGTGGTTGTTTGAAATTTTTTATCAGTATGTTTTTTATTCGAGATACTTAAAGAAAACATGTATAAGCACGCTTTTGTTTTAGTGTTTTTGATTGTTTGTTTTCTTCAGTATACACAGAGTGACGCTGATACATTTCTTCATCACGATGATGAATTGAACGGAGATGTTGTGGATTCTTGCTGTTATTGTGAGGGAAATTATGGAGAAACATTTATTCATTTGTCTGATGGGCGTACCCTGATTTTAAAACGCCCTGAGTTTAAAATACGAAGGGTAAAAGGGAAAAGAACAGTAAAAAGGTGAGGAGAAATGGTATTTTTACAAAATTACAAATACAAAATTACAAATACAAAATTACAAACGTTATTTTTTTACAATCTTGTTACAAATTATGTACGGAATTTTCTGCGGAAAATGAAGGTTGGTCTTTTGTTATGGCAGAACTTGTATCTTTATTGTTTGTCTATCCGTAAGGGACATAACAACACTGCGGGGTTATTCTTTACCTTTTCGATATCGTCTTTGAAGTGATCTTCGATGATATCTTTTTGACTCGCTGCATTTTTCTTTTATTCTACAATCGGTGTCCACAGTTTTTAGTTAAACTATAAGTCTTTCATCTATCATCACAGTGATAGTTACTGCTTCCATGATCATCTCGTTCAGCTGTGTGAAACCAACCGCCGATTTTATAAATTTGGAGTGTTTTCTTAATTTTTTTTGTTTTCCTCTTTGAATCACACTTGGTGGGGGGTTGTCACAAGTGAAAGGAAAGCGAAGCTTCTTTGTTAGTAGTACACTTTATCTTTGGAAGTGGTATGAACTTGTTGCCTTCACTTTTTTTTGTTTTGTTGGAAGCTGTATGAAACTTGTTGCCTTCACTTTTTTTTGAGGCATTGATATCTTTGAAACGTTGTTTTTGTTGTTCGACAAAAAAAAAATTATTTTCATTAACCCCAGTGAGGTTGAGAAGTTCCTACCTTATCCACAACTGTCACTAGAATACTGTCAATGTTCGAAATCCCCTCCTGTTATGTTTTTTTACCGGCCGGTAACCCCAACCCTGAATTTTTTTTTTATTTTGTCGGGTATTTGTATCTTTCTTAGGATACATGGGTAAATATCGTTGATGGTCAACATCTATAACGACATCCTTCTTTGTCTTGTTTTTTTTCTTTGTATCTTTCTTAGGATACTATACATGGGTAAATATCGTTGATGGTCAACATCTATAACGACATCCTTCTTTGTTTTGTTAGAAAATCTACGGCGTTTGTTTTTATACACCTTATTTCCATAGGTTGGATTACATTTGCTAGTCGACCCCTGTCTCTCTGTCTGTCTGTCTCACTTTGATGGGGTGTGATTGTCTTTTCATGAACTTTTCTTTCATGTTAACCCCGCTTGTCGAACTACGGGAATTCACCCGCAAAAAAAAAATGATAGTCGAAAGCCAACATTTCAACATTCCGATGTTTTCACTTTTGGTTGATTTCTATTTCACAATCTTTTGTTGTTTTGGTTGTGTAGAGTTAAGATTTGGTTAAGCAGAATATAGCTTGGCATCTTAAACAGCGAACGAGTAAATACTTTTGATCTTGTGGAAGTTGTCCGATGAGGGTCATGACTGGTTGTGACGCTTTCGATCGTATAGCGTAGTGTCCTTGCGTGACT
Source organism: Paragorgia papillata (assembly GCA_035771165.1). NCBI lineage: Eukaryota > Metazoa > Cnidaria > Anthozoa > Scleralcyonacea > Coralliidae > Paragorgia > Paragorgia papillata. Next base: position 2,290,713 of record JAWNZC010000132.1, read on the forward strand.
TGAGGGTAACTTTTTTGAATCGACTACCACACTACCCAAATACAGTTTCTCCCTCTCTTTTTTTTTATTCTCGTTTTTTAGATGATTAAAAAGAAACAAAACAAGCATAAGGGATAGTAATGGAAAAGGTGGAAAATGATTCTTAGCATTTGATTTTTTTGGTGTCTTTTTATGAAAAGAAGAAGAAAGAAAAAAAAACATCGAAGAACACATTAGAATAGTTGGAATAATAAAAAAACAATTTTAATTAAACGAAAAAAAATACAAAAAGCTTGTTGTGTAAAGAAATGTTAATAAATGTTTTTTTAATGTTTTACTGGGTTTTTTTCGTACACTGTTAATAATTTTTAATGTTTCACTGGTTTTTCTTCTTTGTACATTGTTTTTCTTAACCAATAAATTTCTTTAAAGTTTTTAGCTTTTCTGTTATTCCAATACGCGACGGTATCTGCAGCAAAATTTGTTGTTTTCGATACCATGAAATCCTCCATAACCCATACTTCTTTTTTTAAAAAGTTGTTTAGCCAGTGTGATGAGTAGGTTTCACTTGAATTGATGTTGTAAAAGATAGTTGGTCGACCAAATCTATCCACACTATACCCATCCATTACTATTTCATACAACGAGTAAATTTTGGAGTAAATACAAAATTTGAATTTTTAAGGGTTTGAATTCCTAGCAACGGATAAATAAATATCATACAAAATTTGAATTTTTAAGGGTTTGACTTAAATTCCTAGCAACGGATAAATAAATATCAAGTAGAAGCGGAAAAACATACTTATATGCTTAGCAACGGGTAAACAAAAGATTTTTTATCGTGTAGAACCGGAAAAAAACATACTCAAAATTTGAATTTTTAAGGGTTTGACTTAAATTCCTAGCAAAGGATAAATAAATATCAAGTAGAAGCGGAAAAACATACTTATATGCTTAGCAACGGGTAAACAGAAGATTTAGCGTGTAGAAAGCATAAGATTTTTAAAACTTTATTTCTAATTTTTCGTTAATAGTTAGGGAAAATACGTTAATATTTTGAAAATGATATTCGATGGGTTTGAAGGTGGAAATATTTTCTTCGGGTACAAATAAATTTGTAATTGATGAACGAACAAGCTGTGAGCATTTTCTCAACATCGTAGTGAACCCTTTACACGATGTGCTTTTCACACATTGCTCGCACGCTGGAAATATTGTGATTTCTGTTTCGTCGCATGTATATGTACAAAACCCGCAAAAATTTGCTTTTTCATGACATCCTTTTATTGAACAAATTAAATCTGAGATTTTTTGACATCGTTTTTTTTCCCATATTTTTATTGTTGTTTTTTGAAGACGTTGTAATAACCAAAAAGCGTTTTTTTTAGTTATTTTTATTTCATCATCATTCAAATATTTTTCAGCTTCTTGAATAATTTTTTCCATCTAAAAAAAAATAATTTTAGGAAAAAAAAACCATTAGTGCGTCATATAACCATATTAGGGATATTTTAATTAGTAATAAAAAAAATTTAAAAAAATATATAAAAAAAAAAATAGTTTTTTAAGCAATTTTGTGTGTTGATTTCATTGACGATGGATGTCGAAACAAACGCTCAGCCAATTGACGAAATTTTTTCAAAACTTACAGCGCTTTTGAAAGATTCGCCTTGTACAGCTGATCAATTATATCTAGGTATTTTTTTTTGATTTTTTTTAGGGAAATGGGTTTTTTTTTTGATTTTTTTAGGGAAATGTAAATAAAAAAAATTTTATGTTTTTTTTTTAATATTTTCTTTAGTAGTTGAACAAAAAAGAATTGATGAAGAAAGAGAGTTTCAGCGTAAAGAAGTCGAAAAAACGAGAGAGTTGGAACGGCTTGCAGAAGAAGCGTTGCAAGAGGAAAAACGTGTAGAGGAAGAAGCGCTTGAGAAATTAAGATGCCAAGAAATACAACGTCAACAAGAAGAACGAGATGAAATCGAACGTCTTCAGAAAGAACAGCGCTTTAACGATAACGCGATAATCAACGAAGTGTTAGAAGAGCAGAATATTAGCGCGGATATTTACCCTTCAATGGCTGTTGCGGATATTATGTGTGATTTGGCAATGTCACCCTCGTCATCGGTATCCTCCCCACAATTGTTGCTATCACCAAACGAACCAGCAGCTTCTTGTTCATACGATAATATGATTGGTGTGAAGACTGTTGAAGTAACGGGGTTTGAAGCAAATTATATAACGTCAGAACCCGATTATACAAACTATGAAATCCCAAAACATTCTCCTCAACGGACGGGTATGGGGATGGGAAAAAAAATAGATATGTTAAAATCATTGTATAACACGATTGATAATGATTTTGAAAACGAGGCTGTGAAAAAAGATAAATATTATTGTCGAAAATTAGTGTTAAAAAAACAACAAAATATAATAGAAGAATTTCCTATTTACACTAAAACAAATACCGATATTATAGTAGCCGCTGAAAACAGGTATAAAGAATTGAAACGGGTTTTTATAAGTAAAAAAAAAAAAATAGCCCGTGTGACAGAGATGAAAGAGGCGTTAGCTGATTACGAGTTAATAGAAACGAGGTATCGGAATGAATTAAAGAAGCCCGAGAGTAAAAGAAAAAATGGAAAAGGTCATTAAATATCTTGAGGAAAACGGAATACGTCGAAAATCTGTAAAAGAGTATTTTGATGATACTGTTTTTTTACATACTATGAAGACCCTACAAGCGAGCAGTGTAGAAGATTTATCATTTGAAGATTTGCAAGCAGTGTACGTGGCGTTGGAAACTTATAACACTGGGAGAATTTTTGCTTTTTATGCGAATATCATTATTTGCGCCGATCATTTAACAGAAGAAGAAATCGGTAAATTAGTAAAAATAACAATTGACGATTTAAATCGGGTTTGGTATAAAGAATATAAGAGACGTTGGGAGGAAAAGTATTTTATGAAAGACGTGTATTTTATTGGTTTAATTTGTGTTTTGATAGGGGTTTTAATTCGCTTTGGGTAAAAAAAATGGAAAAAAACGAAAAAATATTATTTCATTTAAAAGTTAAAATATTTGCATTTAATGTAGTAAGAATGGAAGAAGAAGAGGGGGAAAAAAATTTTTGGTATTCTTGTGGTAAGTTAAGTAACGCTATAAATATTTTTTATTCTTTAAAAAATAAAAAAATGAAAATTAGCGAAATATGTGTTTTATTGCATAAATATTGTATGGAAAAAGGTGGGGAATATTCAAAATTTGTAAGAATTATCGGAAATCATTTTGCTCCTCTTCCCGAACATATTTGTACTTATATGCTAAAGTTAGATAAATTTTATCAGGATAATATTTTATCTGATTTAATTATAACCCGTGTATATTTTGCTTTACAATATATTCACCCGTTTTCAGACGGTAATGGACGCGTAGGAAAAACTTTATTTGCTATACTAAATAACAATTTATTATGTAAGGTGAAAACATTTGCACAACATCATCAATTATGTCTAGAGTTAGAGTTATTACAGAACAATTTGTTTGTTTTTGAGGATAAAGAAATGTATATTTGTATATTTAAGAAATTAAATAACATGTTACAATAATAAGTTTTTAACGTAGTGTTTTATTTCTTCTTTAAATTTATTTACAGTTTTTGTTGAAAAATTTGACACGCGCACGTTAACTTCGCGTATTAACCCCACAGTATCAGTACAGGGTAATATTTTAAAAAAACTTTTAGCATCGCGTGTTGTAAACTCTATAACATCGTCGGGATGATCATTATGTTCGGGGCAATGATGAAAAGTTCTTTTTACACGTTCAATTTTAACATTATGAGAGCGCGGTGTACGCGATAAATTTTCAATACTACTTATCAGAAATACATCTAAGGATCCCTTAACACAAATTGTTTGACGACAATTTTTAAATCTGCAACAAATGGGGTAGCATTCGTCGGCGCAAGGTATGCTGTGAAAAATCCCCATATGTTTAATTAAATCACGAGCATCAAAACTATAATTTGATTTACGCTTTAAAACTCCTGTGGGATTGTGGGCGTCACAATAACATAAAAAGCATAATACTAAATTATATACTTCGTAAACGTCAAGCGTAGCTTCAAAACAACTCACACATTGGAAAAATAAATTCGGCGCTAAATTGTATAAATGAAAAGCTATTTTCATCATAGCACCATTTTCGTTAAATTTTTCTAACAACGAATAAAGGGAGATAGCCGTCTTGTCAGTAAACTGATAAAGAGTAAAGGGAGTTATAGCCGTTGTTACTGTATTTGACCCCCTTTCACCGCCGTTTTCACATAGTAAAATATTATACATATTTTGAGGTATTTTTTCATTTTTAAAATCATTAAATTCAAATGTCCCCATTTGGAAACAATATTCGTTGATTATTGAAGTTTTTGGAAAAAAAGAATAGTGCATTCTATTATCACAAAATAATACAAATTCATTATCTTCACCGCCGGCGTATCTCACGCCCCAAATTTTTTCAACGTTGACGTAGATCCTCATATCGGGTATTATTATTTTATGTTCACCATTGGATATCGACACGGTTTCTTTTTCTTCCTTTCGATCTTTGAACAACCAAAAACAGTAGGGGTTCTTGAAAGCTGCATCAGTTTTTTCATAACCCGCACAGCAGTAGACATGTTGTAGACATCTTTTTTTTTTCGTCATTTCGGGTTTTGAGTTTGCTTTTAAAAGTATCCATTTCCCCATAAAAAGATGAATAACTCCCAAGACGTAATACAGATATCCCATATAGCGTGATTGAAAATTATAAAATGCGGGAAACGTTAGAATATCTAAAATAGAAATTTTAGACACCGCTGTTTTCTTTTTCTCATTAGCGATCTCCCCATCATTGAGATGTTTTCTTTTTTTACCACCGATTTCATTCATCATTGAGACGATCTCTTTCACGTGGCACTTTTTTGGGTAATTAAAAAATTTTTTTCGACTACTGTAGTTTTTAAATACATATTTTTTTTAAGAAAAAAAAATTATTATAAAAGAAAATAAAAAAAAAAATCAGTATGTTATTATAAAAGAAAAGGAAAAAAAAAAAAAATCAGTATGTTTTTTTATTTAAGATGAATGCTTTTGATTTTAAAATCCCTATTATTAAGGGTGATCTTACAATAGTTCGCGAGATATTATCAAACAGTTATGTGGAAATAATTTATCAACGAATTCAAGAACGTTGGAAACAATACTGCGATTGCGATATCATATTTGAGGAAAAGATTAGATTATTTCTTCCACCTGTTTTAATTGACTTAGCAATAAACGCAAATCAAGTGGAAAAATTATTTCAGCAAGATTTTAAATTATATGCAGACCAGTATCCAACGGAATACATGCAAATCGTAAAGATGTTACGTTGCGAGATTCACAAACAGTTGCTTTGTGACAAAAATTTTGACTACTTTAAACAAGAATTACTACAAAGGGAAAATAAGGTGTAAAAGGTAAGAAAGATAATAAAATCATCGGATTTTCTTTGCTTGCGATGTTTTGCAATGCAGTATTTTTGAATTTCAAAATGCTGCGTTGCAAACTGTCGCAATTGAGGATTTCCCGATGAATTTATTTTTTTTTCTTACAGGAAGAAAAAAAAGTCAAAAGAAAAAGAGCGATCAAAAAAAAAGAAGAAAAAACAAACATTTTTTTTTTTATTGTAACAAACAATCGTACCACGTAAAAGTTGAAGGTGTAGTAATTAAAAAAGATTTTGATATTTGTAATAAATTGCGTATTTTTATAAGCGTATGTGTCAGCATAAATACGCATTTTTTTATATCTTGAGACGGTTTACCATTTAACGCTATATTGTGTTTTTCACGTTTAAATAAATTTATTCCTTTTGTAAGTACTTTTAAAATAAGACGTATTTGTTTTTGTTCATTATTTGTAGTTCTTAGATATATTTTTTGAAGACAACGTTGTATTTTACCAATTAAATGTGCTTGTGATAATAAATTGTAATAACAAGCAATATCGTTGTTTTGATTTTTTTCCATTTCTTCTTCTTTAGTTAATATCGGGATAAATCTTTTAAAGTAATCTTGCAATTTTTTTTTTTCACTTCTTGAGGAAGACATGTGAAAGCCGTTGTTAAACATTTGTTGTCCAAGAAAAAAGTAATTTTTTTGATTTTTTGAAGAACTCAAATGAAACCCAACCATTTTTGAAAAAAAGTAATTTTTTTTAAAAAGTTTTTTTGTTTTATAGTTTTTTCAAGGGAAAAAAAAATGACTGACGCTCGAAAAGAAATGGATGAATGGTCTGAATATGATACTCATTATAACGAAATTTTTGGCACGCATCATAATAATTTAAAAGGCGAAGACGGTGTGAAAATTTTGAAAAATGTGACGCATATAATGGATTGCGAATGTTACACTGTTAACGGTCGTCGTTATTATCGTGAAGTATCTATTTTTGATATGCGAACGAAAAAACATGAACTTATTCATTGTTTTGCCGAAGATTTACCCGGAGTAAATCCTTATAATTATCTTGATAAAAAAAATAAAAAAATAGTACGCATTCAGTATTCTATACACGGTTTAAGATTGTATAATTACAGAAAAAATCCTTATTATTTTAGTCAATTAGAATTTTTTACATTTTTTAAAAAAAAAATGGAAAAAGAAGCAAATATTTTAATCGGGTATAAAGGAGGAAAAATTGAATCGGATCTATGTAAAGAATTTGTTATTCCAGCTATAAATTTAGAACATTTTGGCGTGGGAAAATATGTTCAATTATTAGATTATTTTAAAAAAGATATAAAATGCTGTAAACAACATGTAAAATTAGATTGTCATTGTGCGTTTTACGAGGTACTACTTTTTGCAGCTAAAATTTATGAAAAAACTTTAAAAAATCAAGCTTGTAATAGTGTTTTAAAAAAATATGACTGAAAAAAAAAAATTATTAATAAAAAAGTTAAAACATTTTTTTTTTTTTAAAGTTTTATTTTAATAAAAAAAAATTTAAAAAATGTTTTTTTTTATTGTAAATAATATCGCGGCGTAGGGTATACAGAACCCATTCTTCTATAATTTACACGTCCTCCAGACTGTTTTTTTTCTTTAAATATATTGCGTTTAGCCGTTTTTAGTTTTCTTTTAATTAATTTTGTTGTGTTTATAAAACCACGCCCAGCCTGTTTTTCTTCTTTAAATATATTGCGTTTAGCTGTTTTTAGTTTTCTTTTAATTAAATTTTTTGTGTTTATAAAATCCCGCATTACGGTTGAGTTAAAAGTAAATTTTTTTCCTCCTCTTTGTCTTTTACTATTTCCACTTCCTCTTTGACGATTTTTCATTTTTTTATATTTTTTTTTTTAATTGAAATAATTTTGGGGCCAATATTCGTCGCCGTAACTGGCTAAAATTTCAGTGTGGGGTTTTATAGTAGCGGTGGCTCGTAATTTAAAATAAGGTTTTTTTCGTGATTTTCCAATAAAATCTGAATTATTTCTGAATCTTGAACCTCTTGCGTCATTGGCGAATCGTGGAGCGTTGCTTGTTGTTTTATAAGCATCGACACAATCGTCGGGCCCGTCACAAATTGCATATTGAGCAATGGTGCGTTTTCCGTATTTTCTATCCATTTCATACATATTTGTTATCTGACCGGAGTATTTTCCAATATCGTTATTACGTTTGAAGGGTTTTTTCCAACTATACAAACCTTTTCCACTATTTCTAATGGTCGAGGGTTTAATACGTAAGTTATCCTCTTTTGCTAAATGTATCCAACATTTTTTAGTATGAGCTGTTCTTTTTTTACATCTTAGTTTTTTTATTGTTTTACTTTTACATTGAAGAGATTCTCGAATGCTTTGTGAATCCATTCCCATTTTTCTTCCTCCTCGATTATATCTTGAATTTTTTGTTTTTACCATTTTTTTTAATGTATTGTTCTTATACCCATATATTTTTTTTTTGTTTCGTTTTTTTTTAATAAAATTTAGCAGACACCCTATCTTGTATGTTATATCAGGAGAGATATAAGGTATTTTTTTTTGCATATCTTTAAATCTTTCATTTAATTCAAAATACGTGATAAATAAAATATCATCTTTTAATAGAAATTCTTGTAAAGCATCTTTTAGTATAAAAGTGGTAAATAAAAGATCGCTATCATTATCTTCAACATTGTAAGCAACGTAAGTCTTATTTTTTGAATTTTTTAAATAAACTTCTATATGAATAGTGGTCATTATTTTTTTTTGATTTTTTTTTTATTTTTTTTTTAGATTTTTTTTTTTTTAAAAAATAAAAAAACCGAAAAAAATAATTTTTTTTAAAAAAAAATGGGTAGTTTTTTTGCCAAAGATAAACCTTTTTTTACATTCACATGTATAACCGTGAGGGATTCTGATAATATAACTATCGATCGAACAGACGGTGGCGTAGATATAGAAGAAAAATAAAAAAAAAATAAAAACTGTTTTTCTTTTTGTAGAAAATTTAACAAAAAAAAATGAATAAATACAATCAGAAGGAGCTTGATAAACTTGCAGCGTTACTTCAAGAAAGAAAAAAAAAAGGAGAAAAAGAAGATAGTGTAGACGATTCACATTTCAATGCAAGTATTTTAAGCGATACGTACAACAATCGGTTTAAAATGAAAGAAAAAACACTCGATATTTCAATTTCACGAAAAGCGAATGTTAATTTTATTGCGTTTATTCAGTCGTTAAGAATCGTGTTTAGTTATTTACTTAATGTTGCGCGCGCATCCACAACGTCGGAAAACGATTATGTTCGATTTATTTTTAGCCACGCACCAAAAACTTATTTTTCTACAGCTGTTTTACCCTTAAAAGATTTTGATGTGGAATTTTTATTGAATATTTTTGAACGCATGATGCAGAGTAATAAGTTTTTGTTAGCCAATGGGTGGGAATCGAATGTTGTTATTCAAACATTTCCCTACTCTAAAACGAAAGAATTTAATATGAATAAGAAAAAAAATAAAAATATAAGAAAAAAGAAAATTTATAGAAATTTAAATAATGGAGGGAGTGGTGACGATGGCGGCGGTGTGAATAAACCCGTTGAAAAATATAACCGTAATTATCGTTTGGGTGTATTTTATGTTATATGTTCAAAGTTAAACGCGCTTATTAAAAATTGTTGTTTTATAGTTAGCTTATTAGTTGCGTTATCGTATTTGAAAAAAGATAACAAATATATAACGATAGAAAGAAATCCTCATAAAGGAGTAGACGAGCTTTACACTATCGATGAAATTCGTGCAATTTACCAACAATGCGGTATTCCCGAAGGGGAGGTAAAAACAAATAATTTTCGCGTTATTTACGAAAAATTTCTTAAAGTTCAAGATGTTGATTTGGTAGTATATTCGGATAAATTTGACGACACCATTATTTACGATTCGCGTACGGATGAGAATGGGGAATTAATTAAATTAACGAATAATGTCGTTTGTTTGTGGTTAAATAATAACCACTACGATGTTGTATTGAGCATGTGTAAATTTTCTAAAATTAACCCGTCTAATTTTTGCGTTAAATGTATGAATTATTTTAAACGTTTTGAACATATCGATAATCATATTTGTAATAGTAATTTGACGTGTCAAAGATGTTTTAAACAGTCTAACTGCGTTCGTAAAGTTAATATTGAATGTACCCATTGTAACATATTATTTTTTAATGAAAAATGCTTTTCAAACCATCTTACAAATCGGATTTTTAAACCAAAACAACCCAATTATAACCGTTTGACGCCTTGCCAATATTATTTCTATTGTTTCCCTTGCGGGAAAATTGTGCCGCGTTTTTGTTTTTTTAGTAAGAAAAATGTAAAAATGCATAACTGTCAAAAAACGTTTTGTTTTCATTGCAACGACTACAAAGAAAAAACGCATCAATGTTACATGAGCGTTATATCGCGAGAAAAAGAAAAAAATAAATACAAAAAAAATAAATTATTTTTTTTTGATTTTGAAACGCGCACAGATGAAAATAAATTAATGATACCGTATTATTGTGTTATTCAAAAAGTATGTGAAAAATGTGATAAAATTGATTTTAACAAAAATAACGTCAACGAGATATTTGAATGTTGCGGGAAACGTGAGTTTGTTTTTAAAGGAGATAATACCGTGAGCGACTTATGCGAGTTTATTTTGTTACAGGAAAATTCTGTTTGGTTAGCGCATAATGGTGGGCGTTTTGACACCATTTTTATTTTTAAATTTTTATTGGAAAAAAAAAAAATTTACCCCGAAACAATTATGAACGGGAATAAAGTAATGATGTTAAAAATTTCGGATAAAAATATTTCGTTTTTTGACAGTTTTTCATTTTTACATATGCCCTTATGGAAAATACCGGAAGCGATGGGACTTGAGGATGAGACTAAGGGGTTTCACCCTTATCGTTTTTACGATTTAAATTATGAGGGGAAAATTGTGGATCGTGATTTTTTCGATGTTGAAAATATGGATAGTAAAAAACAAAAAAAATTTGAAAAATGGTATTTAGAAAAAACAAAAGAAGAAAAATATATATTTAGAGAGGAGATGTATTATTATTGTAGTTCTGATGTGTCTATTTTAAGAAAAGGTTGTTTAAAATTTTCTTTTTTAATACGCGATTCGTCGTTTATCACTCCTTTTTACGATACTTCCTGTATCACGATCGCCAGTTTGGCGTTTAAAATATTTCGTTTAAATTTTTTACGCTCAAAATGCGTGGGTATTATTCCGGCATCGGGGTATCGCGGGAAAGTTAAACAAAGCATTACGGGTTTAATATGGTTGGAGGAAATTAATAACGCTCTTAACGGCGAATTAGAATATAAATGCTCGCCAAACGGGGAAAAAATGATTTTAAACCGTTACGTCGACGGCTATAGCGATAACACGGTTTACCAATTTCACGGGTGTTTTTATCACGGCTGTCCGAAATGTTTTTACCCGTACGAAATTAATAAATTAAATAATGAGAAATTTTGTAACCTATATTCGGCCACTAAAAAATTTACACGTCAATTAGAAAAAAGCGGTTTTAAAGTTATCGAAAAATGGGAATGTGATTTTTTAGAAGAAAATAAATTTACAAAAAATCAATTAGATGAAAAGAAAAAATTTTTTTACGAGCATATCCCGCTCGAACCACGTGACGCTCTTTACGGGGGTAGAACATCTCCCGTATGCTTGTTTAGAAATATTGAGGCGAATGAAAAAAATTTTTACATTGATTTCACATCGTTATACCCCTTCGTTCAAAAACAATATAAATTTCCCGTGGGGCATCCTACAATTTTTATTAAAGACGAGTGTGATAAAAAAAAAATAGAGGATGTTTTCGGTTTGATAAAATGTTGTATTTTACCGCCTCAAAATTTATATTTCCCAGTATTGCCGTTACGCGTTAACGGGAAATTATTATTTCCTTTATGCAATAAATGCGCAAATACAACGCAATTAACGCTGTGCAGACACAGCGAAAACGAGCGTAGTTTAACGGGGACGTGGACGAGTATAGAAATAATAAAAGCTGTTGAAAACGGTTATCGGATGGTGAAAATTTTTGAAATTTATGATTTTCCACGGCAAGAGCGTATTTTTCAAGATTATGTAAATTGCTTTTTAAAAATTAAACAGGAAGCATCGGGTTACCCGAAAGAGTGTTACGATGAGGAGGGTGCATTGAGCGATAGCGAAGTAGATAAATATATTAAAGAATATTTTAAAAACGATGGAATTTTACTCGATAAGAATAAGATTTGTTACAACCCTGGTTTACGAAGTACCGCTAAACAAATATTAAATTCGCTTTGGGGTAAATTTGCTCAAAATGAAAATAATACCACGGTTGATTTTTTATCGGAATATGACGAGTTGTTAAAATTAGCGAACGATAATAACGTTTTATTAACTGGTGTTGATTTTGTAAATGGGGAAATTTTACGCGTTACTTACAAAAAATCCGATAATGTAACTGCGCCGTTAAAAACGGGTAATGTGATTATTGCGTGTTTTGTAACAGCTTACGCTCGGTTAAAATTACACGCGTTAATAACTAAATTAGATCGAAGCGTTTTATATTTTGACACTGATTCCGTTATTTACGTTGAAACGAATGGGATAAAAAATATTGAAACGGGTAATTATTTAGGAGAATTAACAAACGAGTTAAAAGAAAACGAATGGATTACGCAATTTTGCTCTACCGGTCCTAAATCTTATTCTTATCGTACTAATTTAAAAGTAAAAGATGAGGAGGGTAACGTAGAAAAAGATGAAGAGGGAAATGATAAAAATAAAGAAACTATTCATATTAAAGGGTTTTGTTTAACTAACACTAATACGACGAAATTATTAAATTTTAAATCACTAACCAGTTGCGTTGAAAAAAAAGATCAAAAAATTTCAATTACTTATAAAGATAAAATTACACGCGATAAATTAAACCATGTTTTTTATGAAGATATAACTAAAATTTTTACTTTCACATTCAATAAACGTGTTGTTAAAAATAATTTCTATTCTTATCCCTACGGTTTTTTAGAAAATGCTGAATAGTTTAAACGCCGCTGTAATACCGTTTCAACATCCCTTTATGTTGACGTTATGCGGGCCGTCTCAATCTGGAAAGACATTTTGGGTATATAAATTACTGAAATTTATCGATACGATGATTGATCCTCCAATTAATAAAATTGTTTATTTGTACACCGCAGAACAACAAATATACAGCATTATTGAGACTATTATTATTGAAAAAAAAATAAAAATTGAATTTATCGATTGTAATAAGCGAATACCGATGGTTAGTGAATTACAAACGAATTTATCTGATAATACTTTAATAATTTTAGACGACCTTATGACTACTATTACGTCTTCGAAAGAAAATTTAAATAAGTTAAATAATTACGCGTCAAGCGACGCACATCATAAAAATATAAGTGTAATTTTTATATGCCAGAATTTGATGTACGGTGAGGGTAAATTAAGACATTGTCGTGTTAATAGTCAATATATTGTATTATTTAAAAATATCGCTGACGTGAGAAATATGTATATGATCGCTGATAATAAAAAAATTAAAAGAAAGACATTCGACGGGATATTAGAAGATATTAATAAAAACCCATACGGTTATTTATTATTTGATAATTGTACAAATAGTTATGAAAATTCACGAATTCGTACAAATATTTTCCCAGGTGAAAACACTATAATTTACGATATATAATTTTTTTTTTTTAATTAAAAAAAAACAGTATAAAAAAAACAATTTTTTTTTGTATGTATTGAGTTATTGCACTCTTCGCCGTAGTAGCGTAAAATGTATAAAAAACAAAAAAAAGGTGGTTGTAAAACGTGTAAAAAGGGGAATAAAAAAACACAAAAAGGAGGAAATTTTTTTGAAACAATAGGATCGGGTTTTCTAAACATGTTTGGGGGTAGTTTTTTAAAAAAAAGACAAAAAAGAAGGGTAAAAAAACGTCTTAAAGAGAGGCGATGGTCTCGACAAACGTCACTCTAAATTTTTTTTCGATTGTGTTAAAAGGGAAAAAAATAAAAAATATATAAAAAAAAAATGGTTCGAAGAAAAAGAAAAAGACAAAAAGGAGGATTTTTCCCCATGCTTTTAGGACCGGTGTTAGCAGGGTTGGGGATGGGTGGTGGGGGTGTTAAAAAAAGACAAAGAGGTGGTGTAAACAAAAAAAGACAAAGAGGCGGTACAGCTACATATGTTAAGAGAGCTCGATGGAATAATTGGCGTGGGAACAATTTTATTTGGTGATTTTTTTTTTTAAAAAAAAAAAAAATTTAAAAAAAATGGTGTATCGAAGAAAAACCCAAAAAGGAGGGTTTTTTTTAAAACCGATGATGTCCGCGATGGGTTATAGTAAAAGAAAAAGATCAAGGAATAGAAGAATAAAGCAAAAGGGTGGTTTTCTGCTGGGTGGGGATATTCTTAGTGGGATGGGTAAAGCATTAGGTTTTGGAATGAAAAAACTTCAGAAAAAAGCAAAAAAAACAAATGGGTTTCAAAGAGGGGGAAGCAGATCATATGGTGTTAGAAAAAAAGATTCATATGGTGTTAGAAAAAAAGATTCTATAAAGCAAAAGGGTGGTTTTCTGGGTGGGGATATTTTTAGTGGGATTGGTAAAGCAATGGAATTTGGAATGAAAAAAATTGATAAAAAAGTTCAAAGAGGGAGCGGATCATATGGTGTAAAAAAAAAAGATTCTAAACTTCGAAAAAGAAATTTATTTAACGGTGGATTTTATTAAAAAAAAAACATTTGTTTTTACTTATTTTATTTATTAATAAAAGATTTATAAAAACTACAGCATTTTTGATCATTTTTCTCTTTTTTTTTACATTTTTTTAATATAATTTTATTTATAATTTCACCATATCTAAAACCTATTTTTTTTTTTAAATTTAAATCGTTATTTATTTTTCTTCCGTATTTAATATTTTTTATTTTCCATTTATTATTATTTTCAATTTTATTTCTACTTTTATTATATAAATATAATAAACACCAATAACCACAGGTAAAAGTTATTTTGGATTGTAAAGATTTTTTTTGAACATATTTAAAATTTAAATTGTTTTTTTCTGCGTATTTTTCCCAATAATTTCTTCCGTAAAACAAAACAGATTTTGCAAAACTATCAAAAAAATACATTGTAACACCGTCTACCCATACTGCGACCCAATGACGTCCGCTTTCGTCGCTTTCATCAGTATTCCAAATCCAACAACAAGCGTTTTTTTGTTTTTCTTTAATTTCGGGTAAATAATCGGCAGGAAATGTTCCCAAAAAAAAATTGTTTAAAAATTTATTATTTTTTACTATTTTATTAATTTCGTTTGTGTAAAGAAAATATTTTAAAAAACAAATATTTGTACACTTCAACGAGCATGGTAACATATTTTTTTTATTTTCCACGATTGAGTCGCGAATAAAATGTTTTTTTACTAGCGTTATGAGCTAAATGCTGCTCTACCTCGCAATTCACCACGATTATAGGGCTTATTATAACCCATATCCAAAAGCGTTTTTTTTGTTTTTTTTTGTTTTTTTACCGGTATATAATCGCTATCTGAATCGGATGGGGTTTCTGCAGTAGCAGCTGGCGCGATGATTTCGTTGACATATAATTTTTTTAATTTTTTGTTACGAATTAAACTCGCCGGCATATTTTTTTTTCTTAAAAATATTAACGCTGCTTGGTGACGTTTACTGTTTAAATTAAAAGAATTTTGTTTACTGGCGTTATGCGCTAAATCATAAATTAAATCCGCTTTATTAATTTTATGATTTTCCATTAAAATAGTTTCTTTAGTTAATCCTTTGTTTTTAAAAAACGTTTTAATTTTTTTTTCTTCTGATGTTCCAGATCCTTCACCGATATCCTCTTCCTCTTCCTCTTCCTCCCCACCACCGCCTTCTTCAACAACGGGATCTTTCTTTTTTTTTGTTTCATCAAATTTACGTTTTAAATAATTTTTTGTTTTAAAAATTGAACAAGATCTTCACCCACACGTTGTTTTTTTCCATCCCGTTGATTAATGTCTAATTTATTTTTTTTTTTCATAAAGGGAAGCTTCATCTGGATTTTTTATTCCTTGTAATATTTTTTTTTCTTCTCTATCTGATTTCACAAAATCAAAAAATTCATTCAATTTATTTTGATCAATTAATTGTAATTTATTCGCCATTTTTAATTTTACTAATAAAAATACAAGCTTTTTCTAATACAGTAGATAAACAATGATCCTCACATACCATCAACTTAAGATCGTATGAATTGATTTTATGGTTCGCTATTTTTTTAATAATATCCCTATATTCATGGGAACATTTAATAGGTATTTTCTTATTTGAAATATGTTTTGATAAAATAACAATTTTTTTTTCTAATGATTTATTATACAAAGTATGTTTTTTACGCATGTTTGCTTTTAGAAACTTATTAACTTGAGGTAAAAAAATTTTTTTATCGTTTTTTTTTTTTATTTGATTATATAAAATTATAGTTTTTAAAATTTTTGATTCCTCATTTTCTTCGTCATCGTCATCGTCATCGTCATATTCTTCTTCTTCATCTTCTTCTTCATCTTCTTCTTCATCATTTTCTTCATCGTAAATCATCGCGTCTTTTTCTTTTTTTTCATCTTTTTTCACGTCTTTTTCTTTAGTTTTTACAGCTTCTTCTTCTTTTTCTTCTTCTTCTTCATCGCTAGATTCGCGATCATCAAAATCAAATTCTTCAGATTCTTTTTCTTTTTTTTCCATTTTTTTTTTTGTTTTTTTTTTAACCAAATTTTGAAACTATAGGATGAACAATAATGTGTTCTTTTTGATATTTTTTGGTATTAACAATAACTGGGTTTTTTACTTTTATTTTTGTCCCGTTTGCTTTTTCCATCTCTTTATACGTCCTAAAAATTGTATAAACTGCGAGCAGGCGTTGTTATTCCTACTTTTATCTCATTACGAAATTCTCCAATAAATAGCATTGTTCCTACAGCTGTATTAGCAGCATATTCAAAATGAATATCAACATTCCCGCTAGGGCGGTTGGGTAATACTTTTAAATGTGTGTCTTCATTTGACGTTAAATCAAAGCCCAAAATGGAATAGCCGTTTAAAAAATCGTTGTAGGTAAAAGGCATTTTTGAATGTCTTTTATTAAGTACTTTACGTAACGCGTCGTATGCCTCGATTGAATTTTTAATAGTTGCTATAGAAACATTATTTATAGCGACATTAACACTTGTCCAGCCCTCCCAACGAAAACGGAAACAATTTGTAGCAGCTGTTCCATTAAAATTATTTTCACGTATTTGTACTACAAATAATCGCACGGGACAACTTCCATTAAATATATCGTTGACAATTATAGATCTTTTTCCAACGGGTACTATCTCGCTAACTACGCGTAATGTTGTGCTGTAATATTTAGCTTCTAAAGAGTTAGTAATAAACGAGGTATTTAAAGCATCTGCTAATTGATCGTTGGGTTTAAAAACGGGAATTTTCAATTTAAAATCGGTTAACGCGAGTTTTCCTTCGTTCAGGGGTAAATCAGCATGAGCTGTTTGAATACATACTACCCGATTAGAGGCACGCGCTAATTTTATTTCTATTTTAAAAGCACTTAAAAGATATTCTTCGCCACCCATTTGATTAAAACAAGGAAGATCGAGAGTATCGAGCAAAAAGCATGTAGCAGTATTGTTTGTTAATGTACGTCTACTAGCCCTACCCGTATTATCCGCTATCAGACCATCAAGGTGGCTTGCCGTATCAAGATAACAGCAATTTATTTCTGGCGAATCTTCATATTGGTCAGGAATATTACGTAACAACAAATTTAAATACGCCCCATAATAAGCAAAATTATCAGAAGGAGTTACTAGACTATCATTTATTTTTAATTCTGTTGTTTTCCACATCGTGCGTAAAGGGGCTGGTGGGGGCGCAAGATTAGCGTTTGCGGTAATAACCCCACCGTTCGTATGAACAGCAAAATTCGCTGAAAGTTGAGCATGACTTGTTTTTAATAGTCCAACACTATTTCCACTATGCGTAAAAGTATAAACTACTGAATAAGGGTCTTTAGGATTTGCAAAAATTTCACTTTCTCTTTTTTCCAAAAAAATATCGTTATACGGAAAAGATTTAAAAAAATTTAAAGGTTTAGTAAATAACGAATCGTGTTGATCAACTTCTTGGTCAGCTGGATCTTCCATATTTTTTTTTTATTAAAAAAAAGGTTTTTTAAATATTAATTTTTAAAATTTTCCCCGTAGTCTGAAGTATTTGAGGAAGGAACGTCGCTACTGCCAACCCCGCACCAAAACCACCCCCCTTTTGTAGTTTTTTACGATTACGACGTTTTTTGCGATAACTTCGTTTCCCACCACCATGTTGTCTACGTTGTGAAGGCATATTTTTTTTAAAAAAAAATTGTTTTTTTTAGCACATACTTATAAAAAAAAACCAATTAAGTGATTTTTAATTTTTTAATTATTTAATTTATACTATTTTATTTTTTTATTTTTTTAAAAAAAAACTTGGTATACAATTTTTTTTATTTTTAAAAAAAATGTTAATGAAATGTTTTTTTATTCTTTCTAATTTTTAAACAAAATTTTTTTTTTTTAACGCGCTAAACGTAACAATGTTGGATCAATAATATGTCTTTTTTTTCTTTTTTTTGGAAGTTGTTTATCATGATCTTCATCCATAGTTACGGGTAATCCTACTTTCCCATTATTTAATA
The DNA here is from genome assembly GCA_035771165.1 of Paragorgia papillata. NCBI lineage: Eukaryota > Metazoa > Cnidaria > Anthozoa > Scleralcyonacea > Coralliidae > Paragorgia > Paragorgia papillata. Next base: position 2,309,037 of record JAWNZC010000132.1, read on the forward strand.
AAATTTTATCTTTACTCTGAGCACTTCTTGAAATTATATAATGATCTCCAAAAAAACCACCACCGTTTCTTTCCCCCTTCATTAATGCAACGTAATCCTCTGTAGTTAATTTCTGTTTTTTTTTATTTTTTGTAGCCATTGTGAAACGTCTAATACGCTGAATAACGTTGTAATGAATATTTTTTTATTCTTCACTTAATTTTAAACAAAATATGATTTCTTCACGATTAGCTACATACTCAATAACATCATAAGCTATAAAAAATTGAATTTCTTTTCGAGCAGTTTCCAAATCAGTTAATAAAAAAAAAGGTAATTTTCGTTTATTATTAGTGGTATTACTTTCGTGATATGTATCGTTAAAAAACAACAAAAAACGTGTACTTAAAAATACACTATTTAAATTTCTCACGGGGATAGTTCCGATAATACGGTGATCACACCATAGATGAAAAATATCATCCCGATTTTGTATTTCCATTTTTTTAGTTGTTATTGTGGATATTTTAGTTTTATCTGAATCGTCTTGATGAGTATTGAATGTTGAAAAATCAATTTTTCTCGCAAATAATAAACGAAAATTTCCCACTATATTTTTACATACAATATTTTCAAGAGTCCAAAATACTTGTTTATCACCAAAATGTCTTATTTTTGTAAATTGATCTCCTGTAATTTCATATTTCTCAATCGATAAAACAGTGTTTTTTACTTTTAATTTTATTTTAAGCATTATGAATTAATGTTTCAATACTGACGGTTCCCGAATCAAATGGTATTTTTACACCTACACTATCTTTTAAAACTATATGTAATGACGATATTTTCATTTTTTTAAACTTTCTTTTAACACCTGGGGGGCGATATTCAATTAATTCACCATTTCCTTTTCCTTGACGTGACCATCGAAGGGGTATTGTAGTTAATATTTCTGACATTGTATCACCGGCTAAACTTCTTTCTAATTCTTCACAAAAAACAAATATTTTATCTAAACCATCAGAAATATTGGGTAAATAGTCTGCTGTTAATATTTGATGCGAATCAATTACAGATGGGTCGTTAGTATAAGAATTACATGTATATACAGTATCCGAAAACCCTAACATAAAAGCTAATTTTTTAGAAAAATATAACTCCACAATTTCAGTTATTTGGGGGACACGAGTAGCTGGATTCAGCGAGGGTCGAAAATAAGCGAAGGCACCATCGAACTGCTTGTAATACGCGTACGCTAGATTTACACTGATTTTTACTTTTCCATTTAAATTTAATGTAAAAACAATATCGTATTCGTTAAGAGCATTATTCAAATACAGAATAAAATTTTCTAAATTGTAAATTCCTTGTTCAACTATAATTTTTAACTTAAATCCAATTGCACCCTCTCCTGCCAAATTCATATCACCCAATATTACATTAACCGTTAACCAGCACTCATCATCAGCTATATTTTTAGTTGATCCCGGGTAGCTAATAGATGTTACTTCAATAAAGGCTTCTTGATTTAGCCCATCAATAGGTTGAAATAATTTCATTTCAAAATCATTGGTGTAATTAACACGCCCCTCTTTGACGGTATTACTTAAAATTTGTAAATTCATTTTATTTCTTGTAATTCTTCCAGATAAAAAATCCCTGTAATTTTTTCGTTTTTAAAATCTTTTAATTCGTAAGTTATTGGATCGGTAGCAAATACTTTATGAATTATAAATTTTTTTTCGCGCTATACGTACTGTAGTTCCTTGCTTTAAAACGGTCTTTGTAAAAGTAATAGGTGAAACCATTTTTCGCAGCATTATACGTTTCATTTTATTTTTTTTTTTATTTCCACGATATAATTCATACGGCGTAAACCCGTTTAAAGCGCTATGCGGTGATTTATTATATCTAGCGATAATAATATGCAAATAACTATAATAATCAAATTCCCCCGTTAATGTCAATACACGGCGAACCATTTTTTTTAAAGTTTGAATTACTCGTTCCACATGCGATGCTTTAATTTCCCGATTATACGTGTGAAAAACAGAAAAACCATATTTTTTACTTAATTCTTTTTTAATTAATTTAAATTCTGTTCCCTCATCGCATTGAATTTTCACGGGACAATCTTCTTTTTGCAAAATTTTTTCAAATTTATTCGCCGTATTTTTTGCTGTTTTTTTCTTTAAAAGTTCCACCCATACAAATCTAGAATAAACATCGATACATACTAACCAATAACGAAATTGTTTATTAAATCGAGATAAATCTTTATTGTCAGCTAAATCAATACACCATTGTTCATTTTTTTCACTTACAACTACCCCCAAACGTTTATATTTTTTTTTTACTACTTTTATGTTGTTTATATTTTTCTAATTGTTCTTTTTCTAATGTTTCTCCTTTTAATAATCTTGCAGCTTTTTTTATAAATTCTTCAGAAAACTGTTTCTTTTTCATTTTTTTTTCTAAAAAAATTAACAAATTATTTTTCCAATTAATAAACGTATATTTTCCAACTCACCATCACATATCGCACTGACAAAATCAACTTTCTCACTATCTTTTAAACCCTCATTAATTTCATCGTTATAACGACAAATGCAATCTTCTAAACTTAATTTATGACTAGTATAATAATAAATTAATTCAACTAAAGCACTATCGTTTATTTTTTCTAAAGTTTTAATAGTTGTGTTTTCCTCACATTCTTCGCTTACGCTTTCCTCATCTTCATCTTCATTATCGTCGATTATTTGAGCATTTTCAAGACTTTTTGTTGTTTTCTTTTTTTTTTTTTCAACTGGTGTATCAACTTTATTTTTTCGTTTTTTCGGGACCGCAGCGGGTTTCAGCTGTTGATTAAAACGCGACAACTTCTTGGCAATGTCACCCAAATCATCGGTTTTCTTAAATGCAAACGTTCCCCACTGATCCTCCCATTGCTCATCTTTTTCAAATTCATTCACCACCACCGCATCACTAGTAGCGTTATCATCCGAAAATATTAAATCATCATCGGGAAGAACAGTTGCTTTCTTCTGGCATACCAACTCACCCGAACCGTAGTCGTTAGAACGCATTACAAGGCGAAAAGGTTCTTTCTTGTAATTCAAATATTCCCCCACTACGATGTGTGTTTGAGATGACCAATCTGATGTCGCGTTCATTCCCATTAAAACATTGATCAACGGTTGAATTAAATGTTTTTCAAGTTCCATTTCAGAATTAATCGTAAATTTCACACATCCTTTACTAGTGGGGTACGCTTTAGCTAGCAATACCTTATTATTCTTTTTTTTTAACGCAATAATTTTTTGCGATAAATCAGAGTACGCTACTAAAGTTGTTTCATACTGAGTGTGCTCTTTCATGTAAAATTCCATGGTGAGAAATGAAGTTGAAAAAAAAAAAAAAACTCTTTATTATAACCGGTAAAAAAAATTAAAAAAAAAAATATTTTTTTTTCCTCAAAAAAAAAAAATTATTTTAAACGCGTATAAAAAAAACAACTTTTAATATATTTTTTCAAAAAAAATTATTATTTTCACATAAAAAAATTTAAATACATTTCTTAATAGACCCTTGACAAATTCCTCATTTTTTACATGTTTCAGTTAATTTTAAATTTTTTAAAAAATCAGGGTGGCATGCAAATAAATAATCAATATAACGTGATCTAGTTGATGAAAGTTCCTCATTGATAAATGTCACAGACGAATATCTACTATTAAATTCTGTTCTTAGATAATAACTCTCATGATCGATTGGAATAGTTAATAAATTTTTACAATTTTCAATTTTTTCCTTACCTAAACTAATAACATTTTCTTTACAATTTTTAAATCTACACGTTTCTATTGTTCTATAAACACACGACGATTCAAAACGATCAAAATCAAGGTAGCCCTCTAAATTATTTTTTATAAAAGTATCTAATCGGTCCATATTATACACGATTTTCTCATGACGCGCTAACACCCCATTGGGGTTATGCTCATCACAATACATAGTAAAAACTACCGCTAAATTAAAAATTAAAGGGATATTAAACCAATAACCCGCTCTATCATAAGGATGGGGTGCGTCATAGCAGTCACTGTAACTGTTATAACAATGAAAAAAAAAACTAGGCGCTATAGCGTATAAAAAAAAACTTACAGCTAATATACCGTGTTCATTGTTTATCTGATGAAAAAGTTCGTAAGGATTTCCCGCTACAGGATAATGTATTACACACGTATCATATTCACATAAATGAAAACAATCACCCTTTTGTGTAATTTCAAAAAAATATTTAAAATTTATATCCTTTGGAAATAAAGAACAACAATAAAGCGCATCATGTCTTAACACAATATCACCGTCATTATCATACACCAATACGTAACATCTTTCATCATCTTTTATATACGGTACTAAAAAACGCGATGTGCGAGTCTGCATCATACACATCGGTGGAGTGTTTTCATCCAAAATAACACCGGTAAATAGAAATAAAGTAGGTGGCCATTCCTCCCAAGAAGTCTCACTGTATTCTCCTTCTTTTATTTCCACACACGCGATATTTTCACCAACGTAATAATTAAAAAGCCCAAGCATCCAATAGAGAAATCCAATACTCCCATTATTAAAAGACTGAAATACTTTACAAGTCAATAATATCTGTTTCAATTGAAGGGTATTTTTTACTTGTAATTTGCTCTCCTTAGAAAACCGCTCACGTTGCGAAGACATATTTTTTAAAAAGTGATCGCAAAAAAAAAAAAAAATGCTCTTTTTTAAAAAAAAAAAAAAAAAAAAAAAAAAAAAAATCTTATAAAAATACAAACCCTTTTTAAAAAAACAAATAATCATCGATGTAAATTTTTTAGCAGTTATGTCCCGCGAAGACAACGTCAAAGAAGCTTCTACGAAAGAAACCTTGTATGGGGAGGAAAATATCACCGAATCCCTCCCACACGATGTTATTAAACTCTTTTTTGACAACACCGCAAAAAGCTACACCGAAATCACCGATGAAATTTGTAGCCGAGCATGGTGTAGTTTTATCACAAAAACCGCCTGCATCGACGATAAAGTGTTGGTTCTACAAAACGCAAAACTGAGTTTTTTTTTTAATTTAAAAAAGTTGTTATACCAATGTATTGATGGTGAAAATGAAATGGTTTTTGCGATTGATCACGCTGGTTATTTCAAAAAGAATGAAAAAGATTTGGAAAGAATCAATCGGCATCTTAAATTCAAAAGCGCTGAATCCATCGAAAGAAAAAAAAACATCGCTACTATCAACATTGAAAGTCAACTCATGTGGCTCGACGTATGGAATGATAATATATTATCAGATGATTTTTTATCACATATGACTACCGTGAAAGAACATAAAAAAGAAGACGAGGTAAACACGCTAACTACAATGATAAAGAAACGGTTATAAAAACATTTTTTTAAAATCTTTTTTTCTTTTTTTTTTAAAAAAAGAAATACAACGATTACGAATTTACAATCAAAGGAAAAACATATGCTGTTCTTAAAGTTATTATGTTAAAATATTGGATCTAAAAAGGGTCCCAATCTTGATTTCTTGTATATTAATCAATAAAAAAATTACTAAAAAAAAAATGTTTTACAATAAATTTTTTTTTTTTTAAATAAAATTACAGTATTACACATTTTTTTTTAGCTACCTTTTTTCTCCAAATTTTCTTATTAATAACATATTTTCCTACGTCCAAACTAAAATCATGATCTTTTTCTGAAATATTTTGTGCTAATGTTCGATAATATCTATAAGAACCAATTGATTCCCAAATACCATATAGTTCAAAATAAACATGATCCTCATAGCTATGAAAATAATTTTTTTTTACACACGTTACTTTTACATTTCCTACGCAATCACTACTGTTCAACACATCCCATATTTTGCTAAATTCAATATATTTTCTTTCCTCTACGTTCGGATCACAAAATAATTGTCCCTTCAAATCCCTTCGTCCGCATCCGCAACTCCCCATCATTTTTTTTACAAAATTATACAAATACTTCCCGGCGGTTGTCGTTGTACTTCGGGTATCGCCGGAATAACACTAAAAGGATTTGTCACGTCCCAATCTTCTTCTACAGTATTCTTTCCAATAAACAGTGTAAAATCCATACGACCTCCAAAATTAGTGACGGATGTTAAATAATAGCGTGTTGCAAGACCACCAACTAGAAATAACCCCTCCACTTCAAAATAAACTATGTCCTCGTACGCGCAAAAATATCCTTTTTTCACGTCTGTAATTTTTGCCACTCCTAAAGTGAAACGTAATAAATCTGACACAGCGTTAAATGGAATGTATTTTCTTTCTTGCGAATACGGGTCTTTTTTGTTTTCTTTTCCCAAAGTTAATTCTTTTTTAGCCATCACTTATTGCAAATCTGATCAATTCTAGCGAGCTTATAAGCCTCTTTTATAATACGTTTATTATTACAATACTCCGCTTCATATAAAAGCTTATATTTTAAATCTATAGTTTCGCATATTTTTCGATTTAAAATAAATAATAAATCAATCGATATATCATCATTAATTTTTTCATTTTTTAACTTATTATTTAAAAAAATTTGTAATTCTTCAACAATTTTATGCGTCTCAACCCTATCTATAATATATTGATAAATAGATTTTTCTTCTTTTTTTCCTTTATTTAAAAATACCACACCATCCTGAATTAAATTATCAATTCTTGATTTATTTAATTTTTCCATTTTTTTTCTCTCAACGTTTTACATTTACGAACGTTTGAAAATGAATTAAAAAAAAAATACATTGTTTATTAACAAAAAAAAATATAAAAAAAAAAGTTTTTTTTAAAAAAAAAGTTCATTTTAATCTGGTGAATCGTCTAACTTTTCTGCCTTCAAATATTTCACAAGACCCGTTGCGTCACCAGACCATACTAATACGTCGGGTTCTTTTTCTTGAGCGCTCCATTTTTCAGGCCATTTGTATTTTTGAGAAACTTCATCAGCAGATAAGCTCTTTTTACACGAACAATAAGGAGGACATCCCAATGACGTGTTAACCAATTGAAAATGGCCTATTTCTTCACCAGCCATACGCTTCTTTTGATAAGTTGAAAAATCCATTTTTTTATCTTGAACAAAACTAAAAAAAAAAAAAAAAATATTCTTAAAAAAATCACAGTTTATAACCCCCATCAAGTTGTTTGTTTTTTTTTTACCGTAAAAATATAACACATAAAACATTAAAAATTTAAACTGTATGTAAATACATTTCAAATTCTGTTTGTTTAAAACCAATTTTTGCATTAATTTTTTTCTCAACAGCCATCGTTATCTTCTTAAACACCATAGCGTTAATATCAAACTGAATATCATCAATAATTTCAATCTCCGTCAAATATTCATTTATATACTGCTGTATATGAAATGAAAATTCCTCCAATTCTTTTTTCAAATACTTGTCATTCTTTACACCATCTTCTACCTCTTTAGACGATAGGAGCGTTGGAGACTCCGCTACTATTTTTTCAATCATTTTATCTATACGCGATAAATGTAAGTCTTCCTGTAAATCAGATTTTTTGACCAATTGTAAGGGTTGTAACCCTCTCGCTCCCGTTTCACACATAATGATATTTTTTTTTCTTATTTTCTTTTATTTTTATACTTTTTTTTAGAATGACTAATAGAGAATTGGATAAAGATTATTTTTGTTATTGCTGTCGTCTCGAAATTAAAATGAAACATCTACAAGTTTACTACCAGTGTAAAAAATGTGATGTTTTTGAAATATTTTGTAATAATTGTTGTTATTATCGTGGAAAAAAAGTTCAAACAAAAATCTTTAAACGTTGTGATACAACATCCAATTGTATATTTCGTCAAATGCGATGGTGGAAATCCAATAATTTATAAAAAAATAAATTTTATACTTTTTTTTTTGTTTATCAACTTTTTTTTATAATCCGGTAAAAAAAAACCCAATTTTTTCAGTAAAATTATAACCCAAAGATGATGATAATGTCCAAATATAGTTATGAGGATAAGCTGAAGCACCTGATAAATCTATTACTTCAAAAAAAATTTTATCTTCATTTTGTTCAAAATAATCTTTTTGTACACCAATTATTTTAAGACGAATATCGGGTATATTTTGTAAAATATCATATATAGAATTAAGAAATTCATGTTTTGCAACGATCCTATCAAAATCAACGTCGCGAACATACATTTTTAAAATAAAACTAAAAAACCCTTTCAATTTTATTCATTCATACAACACCACGCACATGACGAACACATATAACCAATTTTTTTTATTTTTTTTTATTTTTTTCTAAAATAAAAAAGTTTAAAAAGAAATTATTTTTTTTTTATCTTTTTTTTTCCAACCCCAAAAAAAAAGATATTTAAAATTTTTTTTTTTTTAATCTTTTTTTTTAGAACCCTATAAGTAACAACCCTTTTTTAGATTCATCAACTTTTCTCTTCGACTCTTAACGGTATCAACTTCTGGATATCAACGTTCCACTTTCTTCTTCGAATTTCGTGTGTAACAGATAAAAAAATCAAAAAATAGTTAAATTTTTTTGATTTTTTTATCTTTTTTTTTAAAAAAAAAAACCCCTGCAGGAGCCAAAGTGGAAAGGCGCTGGTGGGTAATGTACCAGAATATATCCGGGTTCGACTCCCGGCTGCAGGATATTACACCCCAGGAACAAAATACACACATATAAAAAAAACCCAACCCACCCCCCCGACCCAAAACCACACCCGTGAATTCATTAAAAATAAACGAGCCAACACCCACTCTCTAGCACCCTCCGTCCAAAATTAATGCTAATTTATGCGTGCTCGCTCCTGATTGGTGGGAAAAAAAAATAACGCACGCTGATTGGTTAACGACTAGTTACCAAACCCCTACACATTAAAAAAAATAACTCTTTTATATACACTACTATATATATATATATATATATTATATATATATATATATATATATATATACATGGTGTTTATACATGTTTTGTTATACTTTTATTCGCGATTTCTTTTCAACTTGTTACATTTTATAAATAGATTGTGTTTCAAATTTATTTTACAGTCTATGATGAACTCTTGTTTGCAAAAGCCTTGTTCCCGAGGTTTTGCTTTTTTCGATCACCCTCTAATTAAGTGGAAGACGGCTTATTCTGGGGCTTTCAGGTAATTTAGCTATGTACACGTACTTCTTTAGTTACTATATAAATACCGAGATTTCAGTAAAATGAACAAGATAAATAAACACAACTCGTACTTTTCAAGCCGTTTGAGGTTCTCATTGAATAAACGAATTTTTAATGGTGAAAAATATATTGCTTGCGCTTTCTGTTAAGTGAGATTTTTTTAACTATAAAGAATATCAAATAAGCCTTTTCATAAGCATTTCATTTTTCATTGGCTGGCAGTTTTTTGTTTCTATGTTGACTCAGAAAAATTAAACTGTCAATATTTTGTTAACGTTTTGTTAGCTGTAAAAGCTTTAGAAGAACTATGGGAGGCATTATAATAAACAAGAACTTTATTGTGGACATTCTAGTTAGAAATCAATGATAAGAAGCATGTTTGTATTGTATTGTTAACTTCAATATTATTAAAATATTTCACAAATTTCCATTCAATTTTAATTTACGTAATTTTAATTTTAATTGTTGTAAGTTGTTAAACTCAGAAAACTTTGACCTGACATGTTAAGAACATTTAAGTTTAAAATGTTATCTCACACATGGCCGTCAAGTTAATGTTAATGTTAAGTTATATTTCTTCTTGATACAGTTACAGTGCTACTGGAAATGTTTCTGGAATCCACCATGATTCAACAGCGTTTGTCGGTTGTGACAATAATAAGGTATAATAAAACAATAATAAGGCAATTACGTAATATCACGGCCATCTCGGTTTTCATTGTTCCCATACGGACATTTAATCTCTAAATAACCTGATGCATAAAGATTAGGTAAGATTAGTAACTAATCATACCTAATCTTTATACATTAGGTACGATTTGTAACTAACCCAATCTCGTTCCCAGAGCCCACGTTCCCCACCCGGGAAACGAGAGACTCTGGGATAATCCGTTTCAAATCGTTACGTTATTGGCTGAATAGTGAACATGAGTTGGTCTGAAGTGACCGGAAATAGAATTAATAAAACCAAAATAACAAAGATGTCGGACGACAAGACTCCAGTGAAGACGTTGCCGCGATCGATATCTTCACCGTATATGTGTGTAGATGCTGTAATTCGAGCTTCGCCAGCAACCCCATTGAATAGTTTGGGGGAAAGTCAAACAAGGAGAACATACTATCCAGATTTCGCTCGGATATTTACGCATGCGTACCTCAACCGGAATAACAAGAATCCTGTGATTTGAAACGGATTATCCCAGAGTCTCTCGTTACCCGGGTGGGGAACGTGGGCTCTGGGAACGAGATTGTAACTAATCATACCTAATGTTTACGCCAAAGTTCGCTTATGCACATAATATCTAACAAATACATGATGTGAACACTTATCGAATTCCCAATGGTATTAATCACAACTCAATCATTTATTCACTTTGAAGTAGTTGACTCCGCCAAAAGCGTTCTTGTTTTACTCTCCTTCTTCCTCGGAAACCGTAATATTACAAAGTGATAGCATGGCATTGAGGTTGATTGGTGATTAAATGTCCCTCAAGCCTCGAGAGGTTTAGTAAAGTCTTTATTAAACCTCCCTCGGCTTTCGGGTACATTTATTTAATAACTAATCAACCTCAATGCCAAGCTATTACTTATAATAATCCTCGTATAGAGGGGTTTGCTGTATTGGGAGATAGATAGAAAAGTTGTTCTCTATAACCAACAATTGATTTAGACCTGTATTGTTTTTCAATTTTAGTTATTTTAAATATTAATATTAATATTTGTAGTGTTGTGCTTGTTATGGTCCATTGGGTGGTACGGGAAATTACTGTGGTGATGATTGCCAATCTAAACATGGAGGAACCATTACAAAAAATGTGTATACATGGTTTTGGGTGAGATCTGCTCTTCCAAAAAGAGTCTGGAATAAATGCATGGAGTACCAGGTTACTACTGATAATGGAGATATTGTATGGTACAAGTTAAAAGATGGAAGAGGAGTACCAAAAAAGGTTTGGTTAAGTTTATTGCATAAATGCTACTAGCTCTTAAAGTCAATAATCATCCTTATTATATGTCAGCAGCACTGAGAGGTCCGAATACGGAAATTCTGTAATTTGATTGGTTCATAAGCGGTCGGGTATTTCACGGGTATCCGCCCGCTCAGAGCGGAATCTGCCGTTCGGGATGTCAGTATATGCATATATATATATATATATACAGTCTATGCAGTCTATCTGTCTATCTGTCTATCTGTCGATCTGTCTACCTGTCTGTCCGTCTGTCCGTCTGTCCCTCTGTCCCTCTGTCCGTCTGTCCGTCCGTCCGTCCGTCTGTCCGTCTGTCCGTCTGTCCGTCTGTCCGTCTGTCCGTCCGCCCGTCTGTCTGTCCGTCTGTCCGTCTATACATATAATAGGCCAAGGTTGCAACACCCATAACCCCCCTGGATCCGCCCCTGTCGACCCTATCGACCTGTCTATCTATCTATCTATTTTGTCTGTCTGTCTGTGTCTGTGTCTGTGTCTATCTAACTTGTGCATGTGTGTGTGTGTCTGTCTGTCTGTCTGTCTGTCTGTCTGTCTGTCTGTCTGTCTGTCTGTCTGTCTGTCTGTCTGTCTAGCCAGGAAACTTTCTATAAATATAACTAAAATTGAATATATGATTATCGCTTCTGATAATAGATTGTCGAATATAATTGAAAACCCTACATTTTACTTAGGTGATAAAATGATCAAACGAGTGTCTTGTACAAAGACGTTGGGTCTACATGTTGACGAGAAACTTTCTTGGTCAAAACATATTGATGTCTTGGCAAAGAAAGTTTCACGCGCCATTGGCGGCTTAAAACATGTTCGTCAGTATCCCCAGAAAAACGCTAATATTGATCTATAATTCAATAATTCAGTCCTACTTCGATTACTGTGATTTAGTATGGCACAGTGGTCTGAATCAAGAGCAATCTGATCGACTACAAAAATTACAAAACAGAGCAGAACGTGTAATTACCCAGGCTGAGTATGAAATAGGGATAATTTACACTCTCGCCGAATAATCAATTCAGCCACAATGATGCATTCTGATTATCTCAATAAATGTTACAAAATACGATCTGGAGATAATAATCACAAATTACGTACTGGTGAGGTTGATGTATCAATGCCTGCCTGCCCGCCTGTCTGTCTGCCTGCCTGTCTGTCTGTCTGTCTGTCTGTCTCTGGGTTAATAAAGTAAATAATATGTGTTCAAAATAAGTTTATTTGAGCTGTACTGCATGTATTTGTAAAATTTTCCCAAGTGGTCTACGCTATGAGTTTTTATAATTTTTTGAGTTTGTTTTATAAATTTGAACAATTAAGGTTCTTGAAAAGACATCAAAAATGGTTGAACCCAAGCTGAATCAATTTGAGAAAAAGCTTAAGAATCAAAATCAAAAGGTAAATTAAGATTAAAATTAAGATTAAAATTAAAATTAAAATACGGATTGAAACGTGTTTGAGATCGTTGTTGGTGAGATGTCTATTTGCTTTACCATTTGAATTTTTCCAATTCTGTTTTGTCTTCAAAGGTGATTAACATATTGAACACAAATCTTACTCAACTTGTGAAACGGTTGGACAATCATGTAAACACAGACTACTCCGGACTTAAGATTCAGTTGGGAAATGTAAACACAGATCTCTCTCGAGTTGAGACAGAGCTGAGAAGCGTGAATCAAACTTTGCGTGAAGTCATAAACGCAATAACGTCAGGTTGGTGTTTTGTTCTAAATATGAAGTCTTTTATCAGAGTAAATTGTGGAGTAATACGAAAGTAGAGTGCTGGGTATGTAGGCAGTATTGTACAATGTATAGAAAATCTTAAAGGTAGTGAACTGCTGAGTTGTCAGAGAATGAAATACTGACGTTTTGAGTCAAAGGGTTTCATCAGAGTAAATCATAGCGTAATATAAAAAGAAAAGTGCTGTATAGGCAATGTGCTACGATGTATAGGAAATCTTAAATATGGTGAACTGCTGAGATTTTAGAGAACAAAATATTAACTTTTTAAGTCAAAGTCCTTTGTCAATATAAAATATAAATCGTATTAATTAAAGGCTTTAGTTTGCATTCAAAAACTCAATAATTCACGAGGAAAACACAAAGGAAATCAGTACCATGTCCGTGGTTTTAGTAATAGATAAATCCCGAGAACGAGGGATGTATGCTATATAAAGACCCGAGGACGCCTGACTTAATTTATTATCGAGGAGGTTTTCCAACAAAGTTTTGTCTTTTTTTTCCACCTTGGACAAAGATTTTCCTTGTTTTCTCCCTCATTTCGTATCTAATTAGTATTCAAGGCCTTTATGCGATATAAAGACCTCGGAAGAACAAAGAAAACCGACTCTATAATAAATTAATACCTGATAAAACTTCTTGACATCAGAAAGAACATACAATTTTATATAAAGAATACTAATGAACATACAATTTTATATAAAGAATACTAATGAACATAACATCCAATAACGAATCGTTTTTGAAGCCATTCAAAACACTCGCATCACGTGTTTTATCAGATCTAAAACACTCGGGCTGCGCCCTCGTGGTTTTAAATCTGATAAAACACTCCTGCTCGTCTTTTAAATATTACTTCAGGTAGCTTTTATCGTTTTTTGTATCTACAGCGCGTGGTTAGCTGAGGTCGTCTCAGCTGAACTGAGCTGGTCTAAGTTGAGCTGATCTGAGCAGAACTTTACCGAGCTGTCCTGAGCTGAGCTGAATTGGTCTCAGCTGAGCTGAGCTGAGCTAGTCTCTGCTGAACTGAGCTGAGCTGGCCTGAACTGAGCTGAGCTGAGCTGGCCTCCTGTGCCTTGATGGCTTAACTTGGACTTCTTCTTTTTTATAAGTTAAAACACAGCATGGTCTGTGAGCAAGGACAATTTTGTCAAAAATCTTGTTCAGCTCTAGAATGATTGAATACAAGGTTGTTACAAGTATACAATTCCATTAATTTTGTCACAAATAGGCATTAACACTGTAGATGACAGTTTTAGCATATAATATTTGGCATAACTTTCTAAATTTTTAAAATGTTTGTCAAAACTGTTTTTATAGCGGCATGAGGGTCCTTCGAAATAGTGTTGGACTGAGTATATACAAAAATATTCTATTTTGTTATTCTGATTATTTTTGGAAGAGAGAAATTGGGTTCTCTGGACTTGTTATTCCGCTATTTTATTTCTAGTATTCTTTAAATTGACACAGTGTATTTTTTCCCACTCCTTTTTAGTTCAATTTAGTTATTTACTATCTTCCATTTTCTCTCTTTTTTGCGTCCACTCTCCTTCACGACAGCGGAACGCTATGTCATCGCAATCTTGAGCAAATGTTTGATACATCTCTACGTCATCAATACTGATTTTAACTGATTTTAATAATAAATTCACTCATCAACAATACATTATGATTAACTAAATACAAAATAACAGATAGGAAAAAAGAAACTTTGATAATACAAACACATATGCGGGTTCTGTAATAGTAAAAACTAATCGAGAGAGAATCGCTCATTAATTGAGTATGTTGAATCGGTGTTATCACAATTGTATTTGCTTATTTTACATAAAAAAAGAAAGAAGAAAAGAAGAAAAGCACATGCATGACAGCAATGTAATTTACATATTTATCTGATTTCAGAAACATTTGTTTTAAAAGTTTTTTAAAAACTGTATATGAAGTGACTTGTTTTAAATCCTTAGGGAGTGCATTCCAGAGGGAAGCACCTGAATATTTAATATTTCTTTTACCATATTGATCAGTTGATATCAAAATCATGTATACATTATCCGATGCTGATTGTCTTGTTTCATACTGATGTACTTTTGATAAGTTGAAAAAATAATCAGAAAATTGTGGTAAACAGTTAGTCTTATAACATTGATAGGTAAACCGCAATATATTAAAGGCAATCAAATTATCAACATTTAAGATCTTTAATTCATGAAATAATGGTTTACTATGATCTCTAGGATGACTAAAATTTATTATTCTTGTTGCTTTTTAAGAGTTTTAATTCGTTTTGTTATTCACTAATTGACCCCATACTTGAATACCATATATAATAAAGGGGTGAAAAATTGAATAGTACAGAAGTTTCAATATATTCGGTGGAAAAATAATATCTTATTTTTAACAAAACACCAATACCACGAGAGATTTTTTTCCTAATCTCATTAATATGAGATTTCATATTTAAATTTAATTATACTAGCTTTCTCGAGAATTGTGTGTTATTTATATTTATACTTATTTGTTTAGTTGGTTTCTTTCTAGCCTAATGAAATTAAACTAAATTGTTCTTTTTCAATATTAAGAGCAAGTATATTAGCCCTCAGCAAATCTGAAACTTTTTCAAGTTCCTGATTTAAGGTTATTTCAAGTCAATTTAAGTCCTTAGAGGCAAGATAGCTATTTGTATCATCGGCAAACAAATAAAATGATAATAAGGCTGATGTGTTTGGCAGATAATTAATGTAAATAAAAAAAAGCAGAGGTCCCACCAGTGAACCTTGTGGAACACCACACAATATTTTCCTAGATCAGAACGAGTTCCATTAATTGAGACATGCTGCCTTCTTCCAGTCACATATGATTCAAACCATTTATATATTTGTCCCCTAATACCATAATGATATAAATTTTTTGAGTAAAATATCATGATTTACTGTATCAGAAGCTGTCATTTAATCTAGGAAAATACCACAACCATACTGATTATTATCAATTAAAGATTTCATTTTTACAGTGATGATTATTAGAGCACGTGAAGTAGAATAGCTGCCTCTAAAGCCAAATTGAAATTAATTTAATATATATATATATATATATATATATAGGCAGTGTTGAAACAACAATCGAAATATAGTAAGGTTAGATATACTGCCGAAACAGAGAACGTAGGAGTCTAACGTTTCTCTCTGACGAAGGGCCTTCGCTCGAAACGTTGGACTCCTACGTTCTTTGTTTCGGCAGTATATCTAACCTTACTATATTTCGATTGTTATATATATATATTTAAGAAATGGCTCATGGTTTAGCGTGCTCCATCGAGTTATGGATGCACGCGGGAAATTGGGAGAGCACGAAAAAATCGTAAGAGTTGGTCGAGGCGTAGCCGACACAAACTCTAGATTTTTGAGTGCTCTCCCAATTTCCCAAGTGCATCCATAACCCGATGGAGCAGACTAAACCATGAGCCATTTATTTTATAACATAGCATTAAATCCTTTCACAAACCGGCGAATCGTTTTGGTTGTTGTGTTTTTCTACTTTCGTAGCCAAGTCATTTTGTTCACTAAAATCCAACCAAAAGGACAGTTTAAACTCGGTTACCCAGACCCCGTTTATGTCTTTCGGGTCGTTGTTCTTTATTACTCAATAAAATTAAATGACTCGGTATTTTGATAATATAAAAGGCCGGAAAAAGTCAATTTAAAACTCAGTTTTGTTTTGAAATTTTTTCCCGCGCTTTTTTGCCGTGCTCCATCGAGTTATGGACCACGCACGACAGCCAATCAAAAACGTTGCTATATCAAAGCTATGTTATAAATATATATAGTAAGCAGTGCTGTAAAAGTTACATAATTTTTGTAACTAGTTTTAGTTACAGTTACATCATTAGAAAAGTAACTAGTTACCGATAAAAGTTACAATGAAAAGAAAGTAACTAGTTACAGTCACAAAGTAACTCCAAATATTTTGTAACTAGTCACAAAGTTACATTCCTTTGTCCATGTTACTAGAATCAACAAAGAAATTACTGGTTTTTAGATGCCAGTACCATAACTATGTTTTTACAGCTAAATATAGTTGTCACTAAGCAGAAATAGTCAAATTGTATATAATGTATCTTTATTATTATATCAAAACCATTTTTTATCAAGAAAGAATGACATCCTCAACTGAATATCAGTAACTATAGTCACATTTTTTAACCAAATATTGTAACTAGTTACAGTTCTATAAAAAAGTAACTATAGTTATAGTTACTTCTTCAAGAACTAACTAGTTATAGTTACAGTTACTTCTTCAGAAAAAGTAACTAGTTTCAGTTACAGTTACTTAAAAATGTAACTAGCTACTGTAACTACAATCATTTTCAAAAGTGTTGGGACACTCGCAAGGTTTATGACTCATTTCCCCTTTTTGTGATTCCCCCGGCCCCCTGATCAATGTTGTATGCCATGTCTACCGCCAATTTCGTCGAAATGATAACTTGTTTCGCTAGACAACATTGTAAAGGGAGGGGGAGGGAGGGAAAGTAGCCCCATTGCCAAATAGACGATGTATATGAAGTATATGTTAGAAAGTCTCAGGTGTCCCAACGACTTTTGAAATTGATTGTAGTTACTTGTAACGAAGTTACTCACAGCACTGATAGTAAGGTTAGATATACTACCGAAACAGAGAACGTAGGAGTCTAACGTTTCGATCATATTTCGATTGTTGTTTCAACACTGCCTACGCAGCACGCTACTTTTATTTCACTATATGTGTATATATATATATATTTATATATATATTTATATATATATATATATATATATATATTTATATAAGCGTCATAATGTTTCCGAACGGGGGTCAAAAACCATCGTATTGATTTCGATTATCGATGCAGTTGTGCGATCAGGTGCTATAGCGTGTAGATCACACGCTCAAAAATATTACAAAAAGCTGCTGAAAAAAATTGAAAAAAGTTGTTGAAACGTATTTACAAAAAGTTGTTGAGACGTATTTCCAAAAAGCCATTGTAAATATAGCGAAAACGCATTGTGCAAGTGAAAATAAGACGAAAACTTGAACACCAGTGTCAAGAACGCTAGCTCCACATTCAGGCTCTGCTTCAGTCTCCGACTTAATTCTTGCATCTCATTGCCAAGTTATCTTCATATTCGTCAGGTGTTCGTTATTACCGAATTACAAAAACACATTTTAATAGGCCTATATAGGTTACTTGTAATTTTTGAGATTATCGTACTGAACAAACTTGTTTACAAAACATGTTTTAGTTGCGTTGTACCTTTAATAATAAATGTTGAATGGCCATGATAAGTTTTTGCAAATCTTCGACACAAAGGAGCTATAGCTAAATAGCATGTGTCGTTTGGGCTGCGATGCAGGCTGTAGCTAAAGTTATGATTTATTATCACCATTTGAGTCCACTTCATCATATTTTTGCCTCGAGATTAAAGTTTCCTGCCCCCCCCCCCCCCCTCCCCCTCTCAAAAAAAAACACAACAAAACAACAAAATTATGCCGTCACTCTTTTAAAGTCGCCTACAGCAGTGGACGCATGTACGCAATGTGTCCCTATTTTTTCTCATTGCAAACATGTACATGCCGTAGTTAGAAAATAACAAACGTTATTGTTATGTATCCTTAACCAAATTATATAATATCAGTAAATTATCTAATAGCCGGGTGTTTTAGATCTGATAAAACACGTACTGCGAATGTTTTAAATAGCAAAACGACAAGGTAAGTTCATTGGCACAGTAAGTTTTAAAAAATAACGTTGTCTAAGCCGAGAAAATCAAAGCTAGAGTTTATGTAAATCAGGAGGATTCTTTATCAGATATAAAACCACGGATATGGTGCAGATTTCCTTTGTGTTTTCTTCATGAATTATTAATAAGTTTTTTAAATATATTTAGTATGCACAAATATCTATTTTAACAGTTTAACTTTGCTTTAATTGTCTTACAACGTTATTTAGATACTTCATCGGTTATCCTATCTGGTAGACTCAACTTTCTTAAACAAATTAAAAAGTGGCTTCCTGTCAACACTCGTTGGAATCTTTGTTACCGTGCTTCAGACGATGGATGGCTAGCAGCTACATTTCACTCAAGGTGTAACAATAAAGGAGCTACCGTAACCATTGTTCGTGTTGGAATATACATTTTTGGAGGTTATAATGACCTCTCATGGACAGGTACGAGTATATAACAACACTGTTATGGTTATGTCTTTTTGAATGAAAAGAGTTCACATTCTTTAAAATTGAATTCAACTTGATAAAAAGGTTACCTCAAAAATGTTACTGCTGTGAAAAAATACAAAAGCTTTCTCAAGATCTACAGGCCTGGCGAGAAGGGGGGTCAGCCTGGTCGTTAACCAGGGGCCCACAGTCGAAAGGGGCTCTCTTTCAACAAAACGAAGCAAAATAATACATTATCTGAACTATTGAACAATCAACAACTGAAGTTTTAGTATAGATCATTATATTGCATTGGGTTCCAAATAAGTCTGTCAAGGTGTATTTCCAGTCATCGCACGAACCAAGTCGCAGTTCGCTGCGAGTACTTGCATCTAATTAAAAATAACTCGCAGTGCTTGTTTTTTCGCTATGAATCATTTTTAATTAGATACAAATACTCTCAGCGACCTGCGAACCATCTTGTGCGATGACTGGAAATCCGCCTTCACTGTCATGCATGGTGGCTCTTGTACGACTTGTCAGTACCATTGGGCCTTTGACATTGTCATTACCGTCAGGGGCCGTCTATAGCCTTTCAACTGACTACCATGGGTCGTCTTTATGGCTTGATAAAATAAGACAAACATGAAGGGGGTAGGGCCCCACAAATATTTTTTGGCCAGGGGCCCAAAATTTCTCTCGGTGGCCCTGAAGATCTAGCTTCGGAAAACTCGTGACACAACAAACGTTATATTTAGTTTGTTAAGACAGACATTTTAGCAATTAATAAAAACCGGGAAAAGAGAAGAGTTTTTGGCGTAATGTCTCTAAAAGCTATTTTATGTGTATTTCACCAAAAACTCTATCTGTTCCCTTGTATTGTTTGTCCTTAAAATTTCTGAAGCATGTCTCGGACATATTTATTTTGTTTGGTTTTCAAATTTCTCATTTTAAACGTCGGGCGGCCCTCGACTTTAAACTGTCTACAAATTTTACCCCAAGGTAGCTTCCCCAGCGTAACCCCCGAGCTCTCCCCTCCCCCCCTAGCGCCGGATAAAGTTATAGTACAATCGTACCCGACAGTCAAACACCCTAATTCAATACTTTGTAAACATAGTCAATCGAGATATGGTCTGGAAACTCGGCAAACTTCAAAGCGCCTATAATGAGCTGTGATTTTATGTCGAACCGTACCTTACACCGTGCACATCCTTTGTTTTAGGTTTATTAATATTTAAATAGCACGGTTGAGTGATTGAACTGAAACGCTGCTATTGGACAATTCATTCATTATACTAAAATACAATGTTTTCAGTGATCGTGCACCGTGCACAAAAATACATAAAGTCGAACAAAAAGATAGACCAAAGATTTTAGCTGAGTTTTCAGACCATATCTCAATTGGCTATGGGGTAAATTTAGATACATTTTACTTGAAGATTAATCAGTACCATCGTATGTACCAACACTTACGTAATGAAACTTAAGTATGAACATACAGAAACTTTCTCGTTTGTTGCTCTCAAAAAGAACTTTATATCGTCAGCAAGAGCAATTTCGTCTCCACAGTCAAGGGTCTCTGAGAACGAGAATGTATTTTCCGTTTGTCCCTCTCGATTATTCTCTTCTGTGACGTCATCAAAATAAATTATTGGGAAAAAGAGGACTGGGAACTAGTCTGATGTTTCCTGTGCCGTAAACCTCGAACCCGTACAACACGATTTTAATGCGCTTATCGTGAAATACGACGAATCCCGCGATACTTATTTCACCGCACTTTCGCGTTGAATGTTGACAGATGTGTTGTGACACCAATGAAAACTTAGATGCAAACCCACTGCCCTTGAGTTGTTTGCGAGAAAGTACGGTAAAGTGAGTGAAATCACCGGATTTGCGATCGGTCTATATAGATCAGAAAATTACATTTTTTCGATATTTTTCAATTTGATGTGCAAATGAGTTAAGGCGCAAGACCACCTTAACAAAGTTATTGACTTTTAACAAACGGATTTATAGGCCTTATTATATAATTATATTATATTATATAAAATAGCACTTATTGATTTATAACAAAGGAAAATGCTGGGGTGTTTAAAGTAAATTTTTGTTTAGTTTTCAAAATGTACATTTTATGAAGTCAAATGACAAATTTCTCTTAAAATCATCTTTTTACACTGAAACAACAAGAAACAAGTGACTTTGACGTGTACACTGAAATATGTACACTTTTTGACATTGTTCATGTCACGTTTCAGCAGGGATTACAACGTTTCCAGTTACATAAGTACATTCTATTTTTGGCCGCCATGTTGAATGAAAAAAATTGTGTCCTAGATGCTATAGTCAGGCAGATAGGTGCATGAAAACTTACGGTAGCGTGGGACAATTATCAATTTTGTCGTAAAACTATAGTTCGAAGTCTAAATAACTTATTTCTGAATGTTGGACGTGTTGATATTACTTGTGCTATCCAGCCAACAACGTTTTGCTTGGACACTCTGGCTCTGTCCTTCTGCGGAGAAGAAGGAATGAGCCCGCGAGTTTTCGGTAAACACAGCCAATATTTGCTGAGTACTTCAAGTAGCCTTACTTAATTTTGTTAAGCGAGGGGGCCCTGGGGATTTTCTGTATTGTGGTTTTATGGTGTGTTTTATACAGTATTTCGGTAATTGCGCAGCTTAGGCACAGCATTTAGGTAATTACGGCATTCCATTAATTTTCAATTCGATATTCGCGTTTATGCGGTATGGGTCGCACCCCCTAAAGACCAGTCTCCCACCCTTCCTCCCTAACTTCGAACTGCCTAATTTCCTGATTTGAACAGTAAATGCTATAATACAACATACTTTTAATAAAATAATTGTTACCTTGATAACATACTGTGTTTAAATTTCTGTATGTTTTCGTTTAAATTAGCGTATTGAAGAGTACCTCCCATAACCAACCCCTATAGCTCACCAGTCACTACAGGATATTCGGGCACCATTAGATGAATGACAAGAAGGGTTTATTAGTTAGTTTAATCACTTGACTCAAGAGTTATAACCGATACAACAACATAACGGAATATTAAACAGGTCTAGTAGCCAGTTTAATTTAATAACAATTTAATCACTGCAAATTTTAGCAGTGTTTCGGTGATAGGCACAATATTATATGAAAATACATCCAGGAGAGTCGCAGCAATCTGCGCGTTTGAGACTATTGCAACCCGATAAGATTCCAAGGCAGATCTATATCTCAGTCTCCCTTACAGACGTTCTCTTAAAATCGTAGGATCGTACAGACGACTTGAAGAACGGCTGCGAAGAAGGCTAGTCTGGGTGATCATATAACGGACGTCGACATCTTGACTCGGGCCACAAGGCCATTGGAGCGATTGCTAGCTTTCCCCATAATTAATAGAAAATATACATGGTTGGGAAACCCGGCAAACTTCAAACCGGTTAACAATAAAGTTACGATTTATGTTGAAAGGTACATGAAGGTGCCAAATCCTTTGTTTTAGGTTTATTAATATTTAAACAGTACGGTTGAGTGCTTGAACCCAAACGTTGCTATTGGATGATTGCTTCATTATACAGAAAACACAATATGTTCAGTAACCGTGAAAGTGCAAAAATTTCCATAAACCTGAACAAAAACATTAAACAGTGACTTTTGTTGAGCTTCCAAACCATGTATATTTTCTATTAACTATGCTTTCCCAGATGCCGTTGTTATCATTGTATAGCCAGCGCATACTTATTCGAAAATGGCGGCTGAACAGTCTAACTGAATACTTTGTTTTCCAGTTCATATGCGGACCGCCGCGAAGCAACTTTTTTATCAAACTGTCGACGTTCTGGAGCACGGTATAGCGGCTAGATAAGGCGACAAACTTTGTCAAAAATATCATTTGTGGCCACGTAGGGCACTAGGCTAAACAATATTAAAAATATCTTTGGCACTCGTTTCTCAAAGGAAATCCACGAAAGCTCTACGAAATAATTAGATTATTCAGAACTTTTTTGTATAACTTTAACAGCTGTCGCGTCGTCTTTGCAACTTCCACATGCGATTTTCACGCGTGTTTTATGCGCTTTTTAAGGACCCTGCTTCTCGTGCATTTAGTAACAGCCTGCACGTCAGAGATTTTTACGAGTGGTGCTCCATATGCGATTTTTTACGGACCGCGCTCCACATTTTAAAATTATTTCATCACTTGTAGTTGTGCATCCAAAAATCGTTGGTAGATTTGCGGCTTCAACTGAGATGCAGCCGAAACATGCCTCACGCCCAATTCATTACTTACTGGAACAAAAAAGACTGGAGTTATACCTATTCAATTTGCAAAATTCACGCGCGCAAAGTTATGCGCTTGGTAGAAACGACATAGTATCATTTTAACAATTTGCGCTAAAGTTGTCGATTTAAGTCGAGCAGCTACACGCATTGGACTTGAGCACTAAGCGATTGGAACGATTATATAAAATAGAATATAGCTTTGAATGATTGTTCGGACTGTTCAGTTTTAATTTTAGGTCACTGCATAAAAACATGGAGACGACCTTATACGAAAACCGAGCTTTGTGGATAAGCAGCAGAAAGGCACACTATTGTGAAGGGGACATTGGTACTCCGAACCGTAATACCGCCAAAAAGAAATCGTAAAAAACCGCAGTAGCGTCAAAAATTGAAGGAATACCAAAACTGCTTCAATGGATAAAACAAAATACCCCACCGAAGCTGGAAAATTACCGAAATACAGTATGAAAAACAGCATTGATACCGCAATAGCGAAAATCCCAGTGTCCCCCTCTATATTATAGGCACTTAAAACGGTTTATACACGAGATCGATCAGATTAAGTAGGTTAAACAGTTAAATCGGTTGATAGACATAATTAATTTCACGTGATTGTTATTATTTTCGTAATATTTCTCAAAAAACAAAAACAACCCTTGTTTGACTTCATGCAAGCCGGGCATTTTAGTTATACTGCTTGAAGTCCTTTCGCCGCGCTGGTCAAAACACTGAGGGCTCACCTTTTTTCGGTAATATTTCTGTTCGAAATTTATTGACTACAATGCCAGCGGAAAATGCTGTTGGATTAATCACTCAAGTAATTTCAGCATGTTTAGCGTTCAGAAATTGTTTAATTATGTTTTAAACTACAGTTCTACCATAAAATTGGCGAATTGTCCCACGTTACCGTAAGGATTCACCTATTTTGGTACGTCTATAAAAACTTCCGTGCAACATGACACTAGTAGTAGTACAGACCTCACGCTCTGTCATTAACTAGTAAACATTGTATTTCTTTCTCGGGATGCTCCAAAGATCACAATGGTCTAAAAACCTTACTGCTGTAATGGGTCATTTAGGAGTTAGGACGTCAGTGTTGTTCGATAAAAGGATAAAAAAAGGATATTGAAAAGGCATTTCTTTTATTATATGGCACAGGTTACTTCAGTTGAAATCGTGCGCCGTGATTGGTTTCTGACGTGAATTGGTAACGCCTTACGATTGAAAACAACCAACAAAATCCTAAAAAAACACGACTTAAAAAATGTTATTACCTCAAAACAATAAAAAAATATCTGAAACAGATGACTATACTAACTTTCTAAAAGTAAATTTTAATATTGAGACGAAAATAAACAGCAGAGCCCTAGTTCAGGATTTCGACGAAGTTAACGGAAGCGGAGACCAAAAATTACATGATTGATTTTTGAGTAAAAGGTGCCATATAATAAACTACTTAATAACTTCGATCGTTTGGTCTTTACTGTAAAGTATCACACCTCGGCGTTGAACGTATTAGCCTCGCTATCACTCAATCTAGACAACAAGACCTCAGTTTCATATTTTAACGCAATGACCTCGCTCTCCGTTAAGTAGTTTCTAATTTGGTATGAGAGTATTATTGTTCAACGTTTGGTTTCTAAAAATATTTCAATAATCTAAAGGGGCTCACCCTGTTTTTAGCAATCCTTACAGAAACCTAAAATTGTACAAAATTTTGTAATAACAGATATATATTATATAAAAGATATAAGAGATACTAGAAACCTGCACAAAAGTACAGGTAATCAAAATTAAGGCGAGATTGAAGGGTATTACAAATGTGACATCTTGATTTCTGTTGGTCTGGCAGTAACCAAGTTTAGATTAATTTGTGTAAAAACTTGGTCTTAAAGATTTAAAAATCTTGCATAGTTGTTGGGTAACTCATATTTCATAATCGAATTAATGTACAGCTTTAATTTTGAAGTTTGCCTCTCAGAATTTCCAGCAGAAGACAATCGAGGCTAAAAATAGCGTGACAACCTCCTTTAATATTAGTATTTGAGAACAGTTTGCAACTATTTGTTATTTTCTTTTGTTTTTAGGATCAGGTGGTTGGAAATCAAGCTCGAATGCGTTTCTTTTCTCTCTCCGAAATAAAGACAATTTGAAGCTATTTAAAGCTCCAGTCTACCGATCCAGTCAGTACGCAATTTACGACAGTTCTAGTTATGGACCTACCTTTGGATTCGGTCATGATCTCTACATCACCAACAACGCTCACTCGTCAACAAGCTCTTACACAAATATTGGTGACACATACCAACCTCCATTTGGCTACAGCTTTGGCAGCAGCAACACCCAAGCTCTCTTGGCTGGCAGTCTTAATTTTACTCCATCTGAAGTAGAAGTCTTTTACTTTGGTTAAACTGTCAACGTTCTTTTAAAGCATCACAAAAATTAAAGTAGAACATGCATTGTGTTAATTAAACAAATAAACTTTGTCTGAAAAGCAATAAAAAGTGATTAAAGTTACAAATAGTATCCGCACAATAATACATTGTATTGTATTGTATTACATTGTTGAAATGTTACGTCTAGAATAAAATCCTCCCATTCAATCTCCTTTAAAGTGCACCTAACTCTTAAATTAAATGCATGTCTCTATACTGCTGAAGTAACTCACTGATCTCCCCTTCCTCGTAAAGTAAACACCTCTTTAAAGTACCTACCCATAAAAGGTATCTGCCTGCCCCCCCCCCCCCCCCCCCCCCAAGTAACCAAGCCCCCCCGAGCAACACCTATGAAGTAACCCCTTGGCAAGTACTTTGTGTCCACATAACAGTTGACATGTAATATACACTGCTAACTCTAACACTATACCTCTCTAATTAATGATCTCCAAACGTGTCTTATTAAAACGAGGACGTTCGCTGTTCGAAACTATTGCCGCTACAAGTTTCAACTCACTGAAAGTGGACAACGTGAGAGATGAATTGTCAAAGTTTATTTTACTGATTTACTGAACTACACGTTAAAATACGTCAACATTTTGCAAGTTTATAGAACAAATTCAACACTAATAACTGTAAACCTAGTGTAAGATTGGGCCACCTGTAGATCACCTAACCCCCACCCCCACCCCTCCCCCCAAAAAACAAACAAACAACAACAACAAAAAACACAACAAAACATAACAAAGCAAAACCTTAAACCTCTTCAGTAACCATGTTTACTACTAAACTTAATATACTCTAACAAGACCCACTAGCGGATTTACACAATTCTGTATCATACGAGTTTTAGTGATACTATAGTCAAAGTATACTCTCCTCCTGGAGCATGTGTTTTTATTTTGATCAACTCTTGTGCGTGAAGCCGCTGACTCAGCTACCTTCTTCTCCACGTGGAAAAGCTACTTCCTTCAAAGATGTTGTCTTTCTGGTAGAAGCATACCCTGGATGCCAGAGGTTCTTGGGAGAAAGACGGGGGAAGGAAGGGGGAAGGGAGGGAAAGAGAGGGAAGAGAGGGGAAAGGGAAGGAAAAGGGAGAGAAAGAACCTCTGGTGGCACGGCTTGCGAATCTCACTTCCATGTTTAGATTCTGGGTACAGAAATTGTACTAGGCACATGATTGGTCAGTTATAATTAGCAGTGATTGAAGCGATATGATTGGTTAAGCAAAGAAAACCGGTTTTGGTAGAGCTTTTTACAGTTTTTAGTCAAAACGCAAAAACGACAGAGAAAATGGGAGAGATATCTACCGAAGCAGTTTCTGCAACTCTAAAAGCACTTTTTCCGAGGATAGAAAATTGGCATTCACTTGTGGGGAACGGGTTGGAGCTAAACCAAGTCTCCCTTCACAACGGCAGTTGCTTGGTTAACTATTGACCGAAACTAACTAATACAAATGCTAACCGACATCTACGCGACGTTTAACTTACAATGGTTAACTGACTCAAACTAACTGAAACGAATACTAACTGACATCTACGACGTTTTACTTTACATCTAGACGTTTTACTCACAATCATAACTATATACCTGACACCTACTGACCCACGACGTTTTACTTATAGTTGTTAACTGACTCAAACCAACTGATGCGAATACTGACAACTACGACATTTTATTTACAATTGTAACTACAACTGGAACGAACACTAATTAACCGACATGTAGGATGTACTATCTCACTCACCACTAGACAGATTACACAATAACCCTTTTATTTCTGACGTAACGGCGACATAACTAAAACCACAAACCACGCGATACACACGATATATATACTATAACGAAACGACATAATCGACACGGGACAGAGGAGCGGGAAATTCACCAATTTATAAAGTCGACCACGGATGCATTGCCAGTACGTTACGGACTACACCAAAACTACACAGACATTCAGTAAGACTTTATTTTTATTTTTAATTTGTCTATTATACTTCAGTGTTGCACGCGCCTTCTAATATCTGTAATTTCGTCTTAACATTACTGATTTCAACATCGACTCAAAATCCCTCCTGAAGAAGACTGGAAGGTCGAAACGCGTCGAGGGTTATCCAAAGAACACAGACCTACATAAATCCTTCCACGCTTCATTCTTCTCCCAAACATACATCAAACCGCAGGCATATTTTACGACCTACCGACTGAAACTAGACACTTCACGTGAAACTTAACTGGTGTGGTCAAACGTAAAGTATTAGGCTCAAAAATGAGCGAAGTAAACTGGCAAATTTATGAAACATACCACTAATAACAGTGCGTTGTAGCTGCTGTGGTGGAACACTAAGTATTATGCTCCAAATTAGTCCTCACACAACGCCAGTGAAGGTCTCACTACCCACCATATTATATAAAAAATAGACGTCATAAAGTCAAAACCTGTTTTACAAGTTCTGTGCCAAGGTACAAACATGGAAGTGAGATTCGCAAGCCGTGGCGCCAGAGGTTCTTCCCTCCTTTCCATCTTTCCCCCTTTTTTCTCTCCCTTCCCTCTTTTCCTCCCTTCCCCCAAGAACCTCTGGCATCCAGGGTAGTAGAAGCACTGTCCGGTGTTAATACTTTTAAATGGTTATTAAAAGCGGCTTTGAAATTCGAAAATCCCTGTTGGATTGTGTATTCTATTTGAAGTGGCAATAATCGTAAAGATATATGTATGTTTCTACCTACTGTGTGATCTGAATTATGAAAAGAAATCGACAGCCAGGTGTCAATATTTGTAGTGGATGATCTGCTCAAAAGGAGTTTGGACTTGGAGAAAAGGTGAATTTATATACATGTAGTCATGCACGAACAGTAATGGTTTCCCAGCTTTTTCATTCTAGTGCCCCCTCGGGACATGTTCAAAATTGGTTTATTGACCCCCACCTTACATTTGTGATGACACATTTTTTTTCCGTTTTGAATATTTTTGAATTTTGGATCTCTTAAGTGGAATTTCCTGCGTTTTGACTAATTTTGAGGACACTTGAGCAAAAGATAAAGGTCTTAAAATCTTTAAATATATAACATATTTTGGTTTAAATCAGATCAGGGCTTGAGGGCTGTAGTGAGAGTGAGGGTGTGTGTATTTATGCCCGAATCAGTGTTAAGCCCGAGGGGGGGGGGGAGGCCGGGCAAAGGTGGGGGATTTGGTAAACGTCTGTATCCCCACCCTACGGCATTTGCTCTTGAATCGTGATTCTTGCTAGTACAAATAACTAGATATATAATTAAATTGTATATTTTTATAGATTATAATAGTGTTATGTTTATGTAAATAATTTGTATATTGTTGGGCATAAATGAAAATTACTTCAATTGTAATTTTAGCTACCCTGCTTAAATAAAGTGTTATTATTATTATTATTATTATTATTATTATTATTATTTTATTATTATTATTATTATTATTATTATTATTATTAATATTATTATTATTATTATTATTATTATTATTATTATTATTATATTATTATTATTATTAAATCAAGCTTGTTAACCCTTACTGTGACATTTTATGATCAGAACCTCAACTTTTCTTCTAGATATTGGCCTGGCTGTTAACTCTTGTTAAAATGCTTGCAATGATGAATGATCCTAACTACAAGATTATATATACTGATCCTAATTAAATGTCTGTATATAGTATACATTTGAACTCAGGCTGGAAATCGTAAGTGTTTACAACTTTCTAAGAGTCTGGGTACGAAAAGTTGACGAAATCACTGACTTACAGTATCTACTTATCCAAAAAATGACCGAACAAAGATGGTGGAAATGAAGTTATTTCTGTCATGATAGTAACCATTGACCGTATTCTGCCCAATATGTTTAATTGACTGTCGGCTCAGCTGCACCCACAGGCCGATTAATTTAGTTAAAGTCATTTATAAGAAACAGGTCAGCGGTTACTACTACGGGAGATAGGACCCATAAACCGCCATCTTGATTTGGTGACCCACGGTCAGTCATTGATATACAGTGAGCTCAATATATAACTGGAGTGATATCTGAGCACTGTTCATTCACCGGACAAAGATTGAGGACATGTAGGCCTGAAGTACGTATATTTCCAGTCTTCTACGCACTCTTTTGACCAAATATGACTTGACCAGAGCGCGTAGAAGACTGGAACTATACGCACTTCAGGCCTACATGCCGGCACGTTGTCCGCCACAAAGATATCTCTCCAGTTATATGTAGAGCTCACTGTTGATATAGGGCACCCGCAGTCCAGTGATATATAATAGGTCATTGCTTTGAACACTAAACAAACATACCTACACGAATTGCAAGAAATGCTGAGCCAGAAAAGATTTTCCTAATTCTTCTAGTCGACCTGAAAAGAGCGTGATAAAGAACAGCTGTATAGTACTGTATAGCAGTTTTATTTACCTCCTACCAGCTTGTTCGCCACGCTTCTCGCTATTCAAATTTCACTGCGAGTGTCTTCAATACTATTTAATTCATATTAAGATTCAAAGCTCTTGACAAAAGATTCTGAAAATAGGTTTGCATAACGCGAGATTGTTAAACGAAGCATGTTTTTGTTTTGTTTTTAAAAAGTAGAGTGCTGCGTAGGCAGTGTTTTGAATATAGCAAAGCGAAAAAGTATAGTGAACTGCTGATATTTTAGAGAACGAAATGCTGACTTTTTGAGCTAAAGTCCTTCATCAGAGTAAATCATGGAGTAATATAAAAGTAGAGTGCTGTGTAGGCAGTGTGTTACAATGTATAGAAAATCTTAAGGATGGTAAACTGCTGAGATTTTAGAGAACGAAATACTGACGTTTTAAGCCAGCTAGAGTTCTTAATCAGAGTAAATCATGGAGTCATATAAAAGTAGAGTAGCGAAGTGTCCACAGGTATGTTTCTTTAAAATTTTCTAGCCATTAATATATCCAAAAGTTGTAAAACTCGACAAATATCGAGTACACCAAATTGCTACTGGTAGTCTTGCATGAAAATACCGAAAAATATAAAAACTTGTTATTTTATTTATGAGGTATATGCTAAAACAATTATTTTCCTTAGTGTCAATGAATGCAGAGTAAACGTAAATGAGAGCTCCGCTCAAAACGTAAGTATTTTGCGTTACCAAAAATCTCGGCAATTTGACCACTTTTTCAAATTGCTTTATTCAAAATACTGCCTACGCAGAACTCTACTTTTTTACAACGTGATTTAGGGCGGCTTCATGTAAAAGGGACTGTTCAATGTTCATATGAGGCGGGCTGCATGGCTCGTTTACCAGGCTGATTTTATGTCACGAAAATCCTTCTTTGACAACAAAAAGGAATTATAATACTCCGTGTGCTATACCTGATGTGATTTTGCATTTCTCAAATAGTCGTAATAAGATTTTCGTGATATAAAATCAATCCGGTAACCTGGCTAGCCCGCCTCATATGGCTTGATTTCCAGCCGCCTATACAGTGTGTATAAAAAAAAACTGAACCCTTAGAAAATGGATTAGTATTCTTTTCAAACAACCTATTGTAGTAGTTTGAAAGCCCTAAACACTTCTCTGAAGCCACGGATGCGTTAAAAACACGGTCTTATACACCGGGGAAATTAAGATAACGTCTAATCTTATGAAGGAGCATAACTGTAAAGAAACATGTTAAATAATTCATATCAGTTCGATTAAAAATGGTTCAACTTACCACAGAGCAACGAGTGTGTATTGTACAGTTATCTTAATTTCCCGGCAGGTGTATAAGACCGTGTTTTTTTACGCATCCGTGGCTCAGAGGTGTTTAGGGCTTTCAAATTACTACAATAGGTTGTTTTAAAACAATACTAATTCATTTTCTAAGGGTTCCGTTTAATTTTTTTTAAACACACTTGTAAAATACCTCGAAGTTCAAACATAGTTTTTAGGCCCAAGGGATTTATCTGACGTAATTCGACTTTAAGAAAATATGAATGAGAGGTTTTTTCAGAATTCCCGAAGGGATGGTAGTTCTTTCAACTACAATATTGTAATTTATTTTACATATTTGAGAAAGAAATCGTGCGTATACTTGTAATAGTCCAGGGGCTGGAGGGGGTGTATTGTCACCCAAGCGGAGAATTTACGATACCAACTTTTTTAGTGTAATTTGGGGTGTAGATTACGATTTCGCATGTTGATTAAGTGTTTGAGGGGACGTTACCAAGAAACGGGGGGTTAAAGGCGGGGGGGGCTTTACCTTATCAGTTTTACCTTAAAGGACATTGGAAGTATAATTTAAGTTTGTCTCATTTGAAAGAACTCGTGAAATGGTATAGTAAGACTCTTTACAATTTTCCCCTTATCTGTCTTAGTTTTCGAAATATTTTGGCCAAAATCAGCGTGCAGTCCGCCATTTTGTACATCGTGAAATATATGACAAAGAGTGAGTAACTGTTGTACGAATTGGATGAACACGTTTCGTGAATCTAAATGATTCAATGTCTCTTGATATGAATTTTCCCTATATATTTAATTTTTGCATATCAATAGACATTGAATCATTTAGATTCACGAAACGTGTTCATCCAGTTCTTCCTCTACTGTATTTTTGAGCTGAAATGGGTTGAAAGAATGTAAACAGCTATCAATAAGGTACGTACATAGAGATTACTTCATGGTTGGTGAGCGCGTACGATTTTTATCCACGAGTGAATAAAAATCGTATTCGCGAACCAACCATGATGTTATTTGTTTATTATATAAGTACTGAGATTTCATTCACGATGACAAAGTTTTTAATGTTATTAACGTAGAATATTTAATGGCATTTATTCATTTCCGGTTTGCATAATTAACTTATGTTTAAAAATAACTTGTTGTTTTTCAAAATAGTAAAGTACTATCGACATCGAGGTAGAAAAAAAAAAAAATGTTTGGAAAAAATGTCATGGTCAAAAAAAAAGTAAAAATAAATAAATAAATAAATAAATAAATAAATAAAAAAATGTCATGGTCAAAATGTTTGTGGTGGAAAACGAACGTATTTTCCCGTACGATCATTTTTCACTAGTGAAAAAACATCGTTCGTCCAAACAGACGGCACGAACGATATTGTTTCACTAGTGAAATTTCATCGTTCACGTCGCTGATTGGCTGTGGCTAAATTCCGTTCGATTATTACGCAATGACATTTTAATGAATAAATCTCAGTACTTACATAATAAAAATAGTTACTCACTCTTTGTCATATATTGCACGATCTACAAAATGGCGGACTGCACGCTGATTTTGGTCTACTATTTCGAAAACTAAGAAAGATATGGGAAAATTGTAAAGAGTCTTACTATACCATTTCACGAGTTCTTTCAAATGAGACAAACTTAAATTATACTTCCAATGTCCTTTAAGCTAAAACTGATAAGGTAAAGCCCCCCCCCCATTTAACCCCCCGTTTTCTCGGAAACGCCCCCTCAAACACTTGATCAACATGCAAAATCGTAATCTACACCGCAAATTACACTAAAAAAAGTTGGTATCGTAAATTCTCCGCTCGGGTGACAATACGAACAATACTCCAGCGTATGGACTATATATATATAAGGTTCGCTTTTTCATAGTTTTGATGTAGAATTGTCGAACTTGCTCAAACCTTAACTGCCAATAGACAAGAGAGTCAGCGAAGTAAATGAATTTCAAGATAGATTCAACGGATGAGGTATGACTTTAAGTTTGTCAAATATCGAAAGAACTTGTCTGTCTTTTATAAGACAAAGTCTTAGTTTAGACGTTTGTGTCGAATCAAATCTAATTATTTAGCTTAAATCCATCTGGATTATCTAACACAAGGGCGGCGTGAATTCGGTTGAGTCAAATTAAAGGATGAGTGTCCAGCTAATGCATTGCGCGCTCACAACCTTGCCCGCGGCCATTTTTCGGGCCACGAAATTCAACAAGTGAAGCAATCCCTCGATATCTGAGCAATCCTTGCAGTTTATTACATAATTTATGTTTTTCGTGAGAGCAAAGATGATTTAGTAAGTAGTTATTGTCATGTTTTTGATAATATTTGATTACACTCAGAGGGCCGTTTTTGTTTTCTGTAGAACGTATTGCTTCGCCTAAATGTTCAATTTCTTCTTTCATTTGCCCAAAGTCCGTTATAATTTCGGCGCCATTGTTACTTAACAGAACACCGCTGGCTCTAATGATCACTGTTCGTGCTATACTACGCATTTTGTCATTGGTCAATTTTTTTAAAAGAATGACTTTCATTGGTTTATCCCAGAGGTTTATATCACCAATTATAAACTCCTGCAATAGCCAATGAAATTCGAGGATTTACATTATAAACTTGTAAATTTATACTAAATACAGATATATACCTCTTGAATCAGAATATATACCTATTACCAGGTATTTATCATAGATACTTCCCTACAGAAAACAAAGGAAACCGACTCAACTATTAAATAATAAAGGTTAGTTACTGAACTCGAGGTAACGACTACGTCAGTTATTTACGTAGTAACCGAGGTTGAGGTAAGTAACCTACTTAGTTCAAGATCACTGAGGGTGCCTAAGAAAACTGAGATACTGAGTTTGTTATCACAGAGGTTGTCTAAAAAACATTTCAATCGCGATGGTAAATTCTTTATCACATTCCTGATCATTGATTAACCCTTATTTTCCCAACCATGCTTAAATCAAGTTCATTGCCCTGGGATAATATTAATTAGCCTGGTGCATTAACTTGATTTATATGTGGTTGGGAGTAATTATTATAAATATACAAGCGCGGTACATAAAATAAAACCGAGGTGATCATGAAGTAATGATGATGGTGGTGGTGGTGATGGTGATGGTGATGCTGACGAAGACGATGAGGATGATAATGATGATGATGGTGATCATATTGATGATGACGATGATGATGATGGTGATGATATATATATTAGCCTGGTGCATTATTAAGCAATTCTGCTTTGTTATGCCATTCTGCACTTCTCAAATAGTTGTAATAAGATTTTCGTGACATAAAATCAGCCTGGTAACCAGGCTACCCGCTTCATAGGAACAGCCCGTAAGTAGTTTATTATATGGCACTTTTTATTACAAAATCAATCTTGTATTAATTCTTGGTCTTCGCTTCCTTTAACTTCGTCAAAACACCGGACTAGCGTTATTTTGCGTTGTTTCTTTCTCGTCTGGATACTAAAATTTACTTTTGTAATGTCCATCTTCGTCATTTCATTTATTTTCGTCGTTTTGCAGCAATAACTTTGTTATTAGGATTTTTTGTTTGTTTCCAATCGTAGGGCATCAACAATTTTCATAAATAATGCCAACGGGCATTAAGGAGAAATCTCGCCAAATCAGCAACCAATCACAGCGCGTGATTTTATATCGGAAGTAATTCGTGCCATATAATAATACATATTAATGCGATCTTTTTTAGCCAGATGCCTTTACTCTAGGAAAATAACTATATCAGGAACAACTGTTTATATCCTATATTAATAAGAACCTGTTAAGAAAATATCAGCCTGATTTCTCAATACATACCCAACAAGAACAGTTCAATGTTTCAGCCTGACTTCAAAAAATAGGGAGGGGTTCTTTTATGCGGGTTTTTACGTTCCATTTGCGGGCAAAACAAAATGGCGGTCAGCGCTGCTTTGTTTACAGAAGCCGGAGATTTTGTTGATAAACAAGGATGAAGCAGTAGAATAACGAGATAAGTCAACAAATGTAGGTAGAGAAGTGTCCACAGGTATGTTTCTTTAAAAGTGTTTGAGGGGGCGTTTCCGAGAAATGGGGGGTTAAAGGTGGGGGGCATTACCTTATCAATTTTACCTTAAAGGACATTGGAAGTATGATTTAAGTTTGTCTCATTTGAAAGAACTCGTGAAATGGTATAGTAAGACTTTTTACAATTTTCCCATATCTGTCTTAGTTTTCGAAATAGTAGACCAAAATCAGCGTGCAGTCCGCCATTTTGTAGATTGTGAAATATATGACAAAGAGTGAGTAACTGTTTGTACGTACCTTATTGATCTGTTTACATTCTTTCAACCCATTTCAGCTCAAAAATACAGTAGATGAAGAATTGGATGAACACGTTTCGTGAATCTAAATGATTCAATGTCTATTGATATGAATTTTCCCTTTTTATTTTATATTTAATTTTTTCATATCAATAGACATTGAACCATTTAGATTCACGAAACGTGTTCATCCAATTCTTCATCTACTGTATTTTTGAGCTGAAATGGGTTGAAAGAATGTAAACAGATCAATAAGGTACGTACAAACAGTTACTCACTCTTTGTCATATATTTCACGATCTACAAAATGGCGGACTGCACGCTGATTTTGGCCAAACTATTTCGAAAACTAAGACAGATATGGGAAAATTGTAAAGAGTCTTACTATACCATTTCACGAGTTCTTTCAAATGAGGCAAACTTAAATTATACTTCCAACGTCCTTTAAGGTAAAACTGATAAGGTAAAGCCCCCCCCCCCTTTAACCCCCCGTTTCTCGGAAACGCCCCCTCGAACACTTGATCAACATGAAAAATCCTAATCTACACCCCAAATTACACTAAAAAAAGTTGGTATCGTAAATTCTCCGCTCGGGTGACAATACTCCCCCTCCAGCCTCTGGACTATAAGCTTCGCTTTTTCATAGTTTTGATGTAGAATTGTCGAACTTGCTCAAACCTTAACTGCCAATACACTAAAGAGTCAGCGAAGTAAATGAAGTTCAAGATAGGTTCAACGGATGAGGTATGGCTTTAAGTTTGTCAAATATCGAAAGAACTTGTCTGTCTTTTATAAGATGAAGTCTTAGTTTAGACGTTTGTGTCGAGTCAAATCTAATTATTTAGCTTAAATCCATCTGGATTATCTAACACAAGGGCGGCGTGAATTCGGTTGATTCAAATTAAAGGACGAGTGTCCAGCTAATGCATTGCGCGCTCACAACCCTGCCCGCGGGACATTTTTCGGGCCAAGAAATTCAACAAGTGAAGCAATCCCTCGATATCTGAGCAATCCTTGCAGTAAATTACATAATTTATGTTTTTCGTGAGAGCAAATATGATTTAGTAAGTAGTTATTGTCATATTTTTGATAATATTTTATTACACTCAGAGGACCGTGGAGTTGTATTTCGAGACAAGTATTCGTCGATCGGCGTTTCTTACAAAACCAAATGAAGGACAGACAAGAGATCGTAACTAAACGTAGACACTAAATTAGATACCATTTAATAAGAGATAGCTAGACTCAAAGTTTTGTCATTTCAATAAGACCCATTCATAATGCTGTTAGTTGTTTACAAGTGGTTTACCTGTTGGATTGCATCCTCGATTAGGATTTGTTTTGATTAAGCGCTCTTGTTCTCTGGCGTTTAATTTTCAAATGCAACACTGCAATTTATCGCAGTGTTTTGTGTGTAGTTGTAGGTTCCTTTCCCTTCGAATAGGCTACAGTAACACAAGAGTGATTGAGTGAAGACCATCCAAAAATTTTTGAGTTCTCAGACAAAGACAAATGTCCATTTCACGCGGAGCGTCAAAAATAATATATTTCTCTTCGACACGTGCAGTTTCTTAGCAAAGCCTATAAGATCCTTTTATTCCCTATATTCTATGAGCTGACGAACAGAAATACATCAGAAATGTGGAGCGTGTTGTATACCGCATACAGAAGTGTTATGCAACTTATGCACAGTCTGTAAAGTGCGAAATATGTACTTGAAAGGCCGTTGTAATCAAAGCCGTTGCGAACAGAACACGCTGACAGATTCGTGGAGTGTCGTTTATAATTATTTTCGACAAATTCTGAGTCAGACATCGCTAGAAATCGATTCAAACGACTTTTGGAAGCTTATAATATCATCGGCAGAGAACCAAACAATGAGAAACTTAATATATTGCGGCAGTTAGATGCCAGTTTCCCATACGAAAGCAAAAACACAAGCGCGCAATGCATTAGCTGGAGACTCATCCTTTAAAAATGAGTTGCATGACCAGTTTAATGTATATAACATGTGGCGAGTTCTATTGACTGGCATCGTATTGATTTAATTGGTTTGATGTACTCAGTTCATATAAGCTAATCAAATCCATCACAGATGTCACAAATATTAAAGACTTCCAACACTTGCGACGCATTTTAGTCAACTATAAAAATTGGCTAAACGCTTTTGCGGATCCCCTGCTATCGTCATAAGCATCTATTTTGTTTTAACTATTTGTCATACAATTTACGATTCTTCTGGGTATTTTTACTTTATAATACGCCTTGCTGACGCAAGGTCATTTGGCTGGTTGGAGCACGCTCACGCATTGCAAGGAATGATTTAACCACAAGTTTAGTCTTATAACCTTTCCTCGACGGAGTACGACTCTCGGATTTTTAGCATTTTAAACAAGCTAACGTACGCCAGACGATTTTACTCGTAAACAGAAAAAGCTGAGACGAGAGTGATTGAGTTAATGCTGAAAACAATAAAATATAGGCAACTAATTACTTTGAGAGGCCTCTAGCCCAAAGATCTTATTACGACTATTAGAGAAATGCAAAATCAAATAGCGAAGCAAAATCGGGTTTGTTTCTCTGTAGGTATAGCACACGGTGTATTATAATTCTTTTTTGTACGTAGTCAAAGAAAAATTTTCGTGACATAAAATCAGCCCCGGTAACAGCGCCTTGGTTAGAAAATAGCCTTGGACGTTTCAGGGCGGTAAATATGTAGTCCGTCTTAAAAGTCGTGTTTACACTACAAGCCTTGGCCTAACTTTGGCCTACTTTTTGGCAATGTAAACACGTCCTGGGCCGGCCTAGGCCAGTCCTTGGCCAAAATATCCGTGCTTCTTTTGTTGGCCTATGCTTTGACCTTGGCAAGGCTTGTGTTAGTGTAAACAGGCCATGGCTTGCAGTGTAAACACGGCTTTAGTTAATTGAGACTCCCAAACAATTCAATATGCAGAAAATTTGGTTAATAACTTTTGGCACGAAAACAAACCGGGGTAGACCCCTTCGGGTTTTAAAATATCTCAATTTAGCACATTTTCAAAGCGCGCTGTTAAACTGCGCGATAACACAAAATGAGGTCAAAATTTATCTGAAAACTGACCTTTCTACTTAAGTGGCATTGGCAAAAGAATCGGACCCTTAGGATTAGTCGTCATTGACAATAAGAAACGATCTAAGTTTATTTGAAAAATCGTTTACTTCTGTATTCTATTATTTTACTTTACACTTGAATTTCACAAGACACGCGCTGATAACAGCGTCTTTCATTGCTGTTTAAGTGATTATCATATTTTGCATATAATAATAAATCACAAAATAATAGAAATTAGAACTAGTGCACTTACTACTACAGCCTCTACATCTAGGCCTGTTTTGAGAATTTCTAAAAGCGCTTAAACGAAGACTTTGAAGGAATTCTCTCATATTTTAATTGTTTTAAGAAAATTGATAATCGGCAAGACTTGTGACCTAAAAGGTCCAAGGTGTTGCAATTTGAAAATTCGTCCCTTCTTGATTCTTGAACTGATCAGCTACTTGACTGACGCTGTGTTGGTATAAACCGGGGCACGGGAGGCAAAATCCAATCATGACTTCGGATGTAAGATAAAGCGAAAACGCAGCAAACATTTTTGTTTGAAAGAATGTTTATAATTTGTTAAATCTACTTCGCGCTGCAACGTTATATGATATGTTCACTCCAGGGGACCTATTAATAACGAGAAGGTAAAAATAACGCAAGAAATTTAATATCTCGATGCACTGTATCTTGAAGTCTTGCGCGTTCAAAAAATGAATGGGATTTTACACCTGGGCAATAGTAATACACGTTTGATTATTTTCTTTAAGTTTTTGCTACTTAGCTACTTTGTCATTTGCTAACTGTTTATGATTTCACTCTCTATATATTTGCTTTGTACTTAGAATGATTGTGTTGCTAAAGCAACGGCATGGTAGGGAAGAATTCGCAAGTTATGTTTCAAGGGGAGGATCCACAGATGAAATAAAGCTAAGAACAAGGTTATATAATATTGATAAGTTTTGTGGAAACACCACGTAAAATATTTATTTGCTAGGAAAATTTTTAAAGAATTAACAAGGTTATATAACTATCTTCAAACATTTTTGGTCGAGTCACACTTATACAGACTCAGGTGTTCCACACGACTGTACTCATCACTGAAGAAAAGAACCCTTAGATCGACTAAATATGACTAAATTTAAGAACCGAACGAGTAATACTCTGTTAAGATCACCGGATGTGCCAAAAAGACAGTTGACATAAACTAACTCACAGCTACATTGTTGCCGTTTTCAGTGTTAAGATTTGAAAAGTTTCTAACCAAAACATTAACCTTAACTTTAATTGCAACAGTAACCCACGGACAAGCAAACTTATTTTAATGCTAAAGGAATGTTGGACTGGTTGAGTATTAATTCTGCCGTCTCTCGGATCAGCACCGTATACCGAAGATTTTAACTCAGATAACTCTTACACCTCAGACTAGACTTAGTTAAATCTTGAAGAAAAGCTATTTATAAACAAGTCGTCTTTTTAGAGTTATACCGTTTCTTTTAGTTGAAATAGTCAAAACCGTTTTTCATCATACAGTGTCGAGACTTCTTTCGTTTTCTTTTATTTAATCACATTCATCTACAGTCTAATTCGATCTATCTTTACAACGTTTTTGCTCTCGCTTATGTACCCTAGCTACGGAAATACATGCCTTTCTCTATGAACGTCTTGATCAACCACAACTGAGTTCATTTCCTATTTACCACAATTGTTTTTCTCTATTTATCTAACTGTGCCAGCAATTGCCTGGCAATAACAAAAGTTGCGGTTGCTGAAACGGACTTTGACGATGTTGTGACAATATTATGGTAATAACTCTAACAAACATTATAATCCAGTTATGAGGTTATATCCTTTTCCCTCGCGTCATCGGAACTTAACTATCGTAGCGTAAATCTTGTGGTTTACACCCTAAAACCTAGTAAACAATTCTATACACTTCTTTATAGCAAATCAATCTTAGAAATTCTCGCACATGCACACTTAGCGTTCCCAATTAACCCATGGTGGCGAATAACCTTTAAAAGAAAAAACTACAACAACAATCCGACAAGACACGTTTCATCGCCTTTCAACATATCTCTTTCAAAGACGCCGTTCTCGAGGTTATTTAGAAAGAATATTACATTTCAGTGACACAGTAAGGCAAATGCGTTAGCTTGGAATTGGTGTTAATACTTAATAATCATATATACTTTCAATATGCATGTTATCAACCTATAAGTCTACTCAAGAAGAAAAATTTTCTGACATTTATATTGAGATAAACCTGCATAAAACCAGCAATTAGAATGTTATGGGTTTAATCACTCCCCGGAGCTGAGGGGGCTTTTCTTAATAAACAGCATATATCTAATTTCACTACAATGTATATAATGTGATGCGGGCATGTTGATGCATATCATATTATCACTGCTTGAGGTACCTCGTTGAGTCTGTCCAAGAAAATTTAAGACGTATAAGTGTTTTATAGAAGGACAATTTTTTGCCATTTTTACCTTACTACTTCAGATCAGGTAAGAAAACTGACTAAATAAACACTTATAAATAGTTGAAATAGTTAAACAGGGTATGAGAGAAATGCTTCAAGGCCCTTCATCAAAGTAAACACGCAATATCCTTATGTGTTAAAAATTTCTATAAATTTGAAGTAGATATTCAAATTATACTAAAATTGTTATTGTTTTGGTTCAGTGTTTATTTATCAATAAAAACAGTTGTAGCTAATGCTGAAACTGTTGAGCAAGCATTATATCGAACGGCAATGTACATCTATGTTTTACGTGCCCACACCACGACGCTGACCCTTTCCGATATATTTTACCTTTTAAGAAATATAATTTCCTTTCTTCCTTTTGCTGTCAGCAATAATTGCCTTTCGACTTCACAGCAACTACAATTAGTGTTTTTATTCAGGCAAAATTTTCGTAATTCTGTTCAGTTGCGCAGCGATGTGGCGCACTAATAAAGTTTAGGACAGGACAGCGAAAGAAGCTTAATTTTATCCAAGTCAAAATTCTAATCAAGTGATATGAAAAAAACAACAACCTTTTGGATTAGACGACGTTGGCGATAAACAAGCGATCAATATGATCGTTAAGTTAATTGACTTTGCGTTGGAACACACAAGCCATGTTTTGTTTTCTGACATCCAAAAAGCGTTTAAACGAAGGATGTTAACGAATACTGTCATATAATGTTATTACATCCTGTATAACAAAACCGGTTATGGGCAAGTCTTGTGACTCGCTGTGGCTTCTTAGAACTAATGAGGTATTTAAGTGGGTGTTGTTTACATGGGGCCTGCCGAACACGGACATGCCTGAATTTTGCATTTCGGTTTTCGTTTACACGAGGCCGCCCGATGCTTCAAGATTTGTGTCAATTGCCTAACAGCTCGTGACCGCCGGACGGGAGAATGATTATTTTATGTCAGTGGATTTGACACCAATCTCATTTAAAACAACGTATTGAGTTTGAGAGGTGAAAGTGCTTCAGTTCGGTTGTCGGAAACTGTGTTGTTGATATTACCTTGTTTAATTATTAATTACGGTGAACTATTTCGGGACATTAGAATATTTAATTTGATTGACATTTGATTATCACGTGATAGATTTTGAGCGGGAAAGTAGAGCAGAGTGTTGTCGATTTCCTGTGCGAAGGAGTGATCGAATTCGAGCTGTGATTTGTGATTTTAATATTAAGTTTTATTTGTTATTCTTTTGTGAATTTGATTTTTGTGATCGTGTGGGACTTTCTAAAAGGATCGAACCCCCTTTTCCCACATTACTGGCACCTCCGACGGGATATTTTGGTGGTTTTATCGTGTGTTATACGCTCCATGTGGATATAAAACAATGTCGTTAAAGAAGCAACTGACGGAGCTAGACGTGAAGTTAAGAGCTTTGCAATTTCGAGTGAACCGCAGCAACGAGATCATAGAGAAAGGTGACAGATCTGCTGTGGAGAGACAAAGAGAGTCCATTCAAACGCTCGTGAGTACAATAAATTGTTTAAAGGGGTCTATCGAAGAAGCGAAATTTGGGCAAGGCGAATCTGAAAGCGATGTAGACCAATGGTCGCAAGACATTGACGCACAAGTCGCCACAGCTGACCAGTGTTGTAAAAAACTATACGATTTTGTTAAGGAGATCGAAACGAAGGCGAAAGAGCTAGAATTAGCCAAAACGCACGACCAAGCTATGATGTTTGAGAAACAGCTTTTAGAGCAAAAGCTTGAGGCCGCTGCGAAAACGAAAAGGCACTGTCAGATTGCCAAAATTGAATATAACTAAGTTTAACGGGAAACCGCATGATTGGGTTCGATTCTCTGGTCAGTTTGACGCAATGGTTGACTCACTAAATGTCCCTGCAATCACGAAGTTCTCTCATCTAAAGGAACTTGTAGAGCCACATATTAGAAGTGCTATAGATTGTCTGCCATTTACCGACGAAGGGTATGAGCGAGCCATGAAATATTTAAAAGAGAAATACGGTCACCCGAGTGAAGTTGCTGGGTCTTACATTACCAAAATTATTGAATTGCCATTCCTAACTGAGCGAGACGTTCCAAAGATACATAGATTTTACGAACAGTTGCTATTTAACGTTGAAAGTCTCGAGACACTTGGAAAACTTGACACTATAGAAGGCGCTACCTATTATGTTGTTAAGAAATTAGAAGTAATTAAATCCGAGTTAGTAGCGCATGTTGAAACCAATTGGAAGGATTGGGCATTTCGAGATTTAGTAAATGCGCTGCGAAAATGGACGGAGATTAACAGTGTGGTTAAAACGCAAAAGCGCAAGAAGGATAACGTATCCCATATCCTTACTGATAGTCATAGCAACCGGCCCACGGGCGGGCGCGCTCTTACCTCACGAGATGCCGAAGTTAAATGTGTTTATTGCGAAAGTCCGGAGCACAAAGCAATCTCGTGTAGTAATGTGACGGCACCGAGTGAAAGAAAGAGAATTCTCGCGGAAAAACGTCTTTGTTTCAACTTTCAACTGCGCAATTGGTCAACATGCGGCGAGCAGCTGTAAAAGCAAGATCTCTTGCCAAAACTGTCAAAAGAGACATCACACCTCAATATGTCCGTCATCAAATGAAGCGGGATTAACCGCGAATGTAATTAAATCGGCAAGTACGTGTGTAGTGCATCCCGTGGTAATTGTACAAGTTAATTAAAGGCATCAAATTCCGAGCGCTTTTAGATAGCGGCGCTAGTAACTCTTTCGTGTCAGAAACTCTGGTAAGTCTTGTGGGTGCCAAATCCGTAAAGACAAGTACGCGACAAATATCAACCTTAATGGGCACTACAACGACAAAAATGTCGCAATTTGATTTAAGTTTCGAAGCGCTAAAAGGTGGTTTCGTTCTGAACGCTCGTGCAACAATGATCAAAAACCGTGAACTGTTGTTGCTAGACAATCCTCACATCGACGAGAGAATTGAAGCTCATCAACACTTGCGTGACATTGAGTTTGAAGCCCAACCAACGAAAGAGAAGTTGCCCGTGCACGTTATTTTGGGCGCAAACGAGTACGCGAAGATTCGAGCGTCTCAGGTACGTATCGGTCGACAAGGGGAGCCCGTAGCTGAGCTCACGAGATTCGGATGGGCCCTGATGAGTCCTGGAGAAGATTTAAACCCCTCTTCAGGATGTCTGGCGGTGAATACTGCGATGGATCATGAACGATTGTGCTCACGCGAAGTTCTCGGCCTGGCCGACTCTCCTTCCGGTGATCAGGGCGTGGTTTACCAAGAGTTTCGTGAGCAGTTATCGCGAGATCCCGACGAAGGTTGGTATGAGACATCTCTACCGTGGAAAGGCGACCATCCACCACTTTCCAACTATCATAACGGCAGTCTTCGTCGCATGCACAACCAAGTTCGAAAGCTTCGAAAAACAGGAAAACTCGAGGAGTACGACGCGATTATTCGGGAGCAAATTGAGGAGGGAATCG
Organism: Paragorgia papillata; assembly: GCA_035771165.1. Taxonomy (NCBI): domain Eukaryota; kingdom Metazoa; phylum Cnidaria; class Anthozoa; order Scleralcyonacea; family Coralliidae; genus Paragorgia; species Paragorgia papillata. Next base: position 2,353,946 of record JAWNZC010000132.1, read on the forward strand.
TCGAACGAGCTCCGAGCGAAGCGGTTGGTCGAGAGTTTTACATGCCACATCGTGCTGTGGTAAGAGAAGGCGCAGAGAGTACAAAAACGTGCGTGGTTTACGATTGTTCTGCTCGTGAAGGAGAGGGGCCGTCCCTCAACGACTGCCTTGATGTTGGTCCGCCGCTCCAAAACAAGCTTTGGGACGTACTGGTACGAGGACGATTTCACCCAATTGCTTTGGCTGGTGACTTACGGAAGGCGTTCCTACAGGTGCGAATCAAAGAGGAACATCGTGACGCTTTACGATTCCATTGGTTGCGCTCGGTCGATTCTAATGAAGTTGAGACTTTACGTTTCACGCGAGCTTTGTTTGGTCTTGGACCTTCTCCATTTCTGCTTGGAGGCGTAATCGAGCAGCATTTGGCAGGATGGAGCGAGAAACTTCCAGAGAGTGTAGCAGAGATTTCTCGAAGCCTGTATGTAGATGACCTGATTTCGGGTGCTCACAATGTCTCGAAGGCACAAGATCTGAAAAGCGACGCAAAGGAAGTATTCGCGGATGCTAGTTTCGAGCTTCATAAATGGCATTCTAACGTTATCTAAATAATTATAAAGATAACGGTTTAAAGAAATGCAAGTTTTGCATGAAATTTCACATTTTTAAAAAGGAACTTTGCCCTGCCAAAGATTCTGTCTGCAAGGTTTGCCAAAACAAAGGCCATTGGGCTAAGTCTGTTATGTGTCCCGATTCATCTAAGTCAACTGATAAGCGGTTATCGGAACTTGAGAAAAAGCCAAATGATGGTTCAGCCAAGTTCAATCACTCGACTAAGCCAACACTTAAAGTAATTTCAGCCAATGAAGAATCTCCAGCGAACCCTAATACAGCATCTGTTAAAGCTGTCAACCTTTCTAATATTCCTAGTGTTGGAAAGCATTGTTATGCTGATTTTGTGATTGGTAATCACAATTGGAAACAGGAGTGCATGATTTATCCTGGCTCCAATATAAACTGTGTTGGTTATGATTGGATTACCCGCTTTGATACACCTGCCTGGTCTTACAATCTTGAATGTGGTTCTATTAAGACAGCTGGTGGCCATAACCTGAATGTTGAAGCTCGTGTACTCTTGAAGATTTCGTGGCCTCCAGAGATCTCTACCCTCTCAGACTCTGCCCACCAGTGGTTTCACATCGTCCATGGTGAAGATGGTGTTATCCTTGGTACTCCTGCTTGTCATGCCCTGGGTATTATTGATGATCAATGGCCCATCTCTGCATTAGCCCAAAGTGTACAAATACCCTCAACAGCTGTGAACACACTTGCGGCATCGAATTACCAGTCTCTGTTTAACCAGCCTACGTGTAATGACAACCATCCTGAAGTCTGCAACCCAGAGCCAGTATCTCTACCTGATGATCAACTCTTGTCAGATCTGAAATGGGACTATAACTCAACCAGTGAGTCATCGGCCCAAGTCTACTCGCTTGGGGCAGAAAGTCAGAACTGCACCTACAGTGACGATACCAATTTCTCCTCATTTTTAGAATCTTTTGAAGATGTTTTCGATAATACGACCCTTCCTGAAATGAAAGGGGACCCTTTCAAGATCAACCTCAAGCCTGATGCTCAGTCCTATGCTCAACTGAAAGCAAGAAAAATTCCTATTCCTTACTTAGAGCAACTCAAGAAACAACTTAATGAAATGGAACACCTGGGAGTTATCTCAGCTCACGAAGATCCAAGCCCGTGGTGTCATCCAATTGTCATAGCTCCTAAGAAAGATAGTGATGAACTGAGAATTTGCATCGACTTCACTCACCTGGATAAATACACCCAACGTGAATACCACCTCAGTAATTCACCTTTTGAAGCAGTAACGAGCATTCCTACAGAAGATCTCCAGTATTTTTGCAAGTTTGATGCTCGTCATGGTTATTGGCAAGTCCCCTTGGCTCCTGAGTCTCGTCCTTTAACCTGTTTCATAACTCCATTTGGCAGATATGTGTGTAACCGAGCAGCTTTTGGAATCAACAGCATCAGCGAGTGGTACAATCGCCGGATGGATAAAGTTGTCACGGGCTTAGAAGGTATCCGCAAGATCGTAGATGATATTTTGGTCTATGCTCCGAGTCTACCAGTTCTGAATAAACGTGTTCATGCACTTCTGGAGCAGTGTCGCAAGCATAGTGTCACTTTGAAGCAATCGAAATCACGAGTCGCCGTTACTCAAGTTGATTTTGGTGGATTCCGTCAATCACCAACAGGCATTCAGTCCAGTCCAGATCTCCTCAAGTCTATCCGAGATTTCCCACGACCGAGGAATCTCACCGATCTACGTTCCTGGTTTGGTTTGGTGAATCAACTTGGAAATTTTTCGAAGGATCTCACCAAGGTTATGGAACCTTTTCGCACGCTTTTGAAGAAAGATTCAGTGTTTCAGTGGTTGGAAGAACATGAGCAAGCCTTTTTGGAAGCCAAACGTCGCCTAAGTTCAACTCCAATTCTGACATATTTCGCTGTGAACCGCAAGACCTTACTTGCCACTGATGCATCTCGTCTACATGGGCTAGGCTTTGTCCTTCTGCAGATGGTCGATGGTGTTTGGAAACCTGTCCAAGCCGGTTCCCGCTTCCTGACTCCTGCCGAGAGCCGTTATGCTATGATTGAGTTGGAAGCTCTAGGTGCGTGCTGGGCAATGAAGAAATGCAATATGTTCCTCCAGGGCCTACCTCACTTCACCCTAGTCACTGACCACCAACCTCTCATTCCTATATTGAATTCCAAGGGAGTTGCTGATGTTGACAATCCACGCTTACAACGTCTGATGGTGAAGATGATGCAATACTCTTTCACAACAGAATGGGTTAAAGGAAAGGATCATTTGGCTGCAGATGCGCTCTCTCGCTTTCCTGTTGATCAACCCTCTCTCGAAGATGAATTATGTGAAGCTCATGCTGAAGCTGCTGTAAAAATCCAGTTTGCTGATAGGTCTATCGACGATATTCAACTTAACGAACTTGCCGAGTATCAAAGGACTGATACTCAACTTCTTCAAGTTCTCAACTACGTCCAGTCAGGGTGGCCTGATACGCTGCACGAAGTAGCCGTAGTTGCAAAACCATTTTGGTCCATTCGGCACAACCTTTATATGGCACCCATGGGGAAGAACTCTGTCCTCCTGATGAATGGAAGAACCGTTATTCCAGTATCCCACCAGAAGAAGATGTTGCAAAATCTTCACGAAGGACATCAAGGAATTGATAAAACCCGTCGCCGTGCTCGTGATTCGATCTATTGGCCTGGTATGAATCGCCACATCGAAGACATGGTGAAACGTTGTTCTCGGTGTACAACTCTTCTTCCAGTTAATCCAAAAGAACCTCTCCAGCAACCACCACTTCCAACCCGACCATGGAACAAGTTAGGTGCCGACCTTTACAGTCTCCATGGCAACGAGTACCTAATAGTAACAGACTACTATTCCTTCTTTACCGAGGTTCACGACCTGCGAAAAGAAGCTACTGCTCCACGATTAATAATGGAACTAAAAAAGATGTTTTCTCGTTTTGGTCAACCTGTTGAAGTCGTGTCTGATGGAGGTTCACAATTCACATGCAAGGCATTTGAAACATTTGCTAAAGAATGGGGTTTTTATACATACCCTGTCATCTCCTACTCATGCTCAATCCAATGGCAAGGCAGAAGCTGCTGTCAAGAATGTTTAAGAAGCTGCTTAAGAAGTGTGGCTCAATGAATGATGAGTTTTGGAAAGGCCTGCTGGCAATTCGTAACACACCACTCCTCTGTGGCAAGAGCCCAGCCGAGCTCCTGCTTGGAAGAAAACTCAACGACTCTCTTCCTCGATATCGTGAAAGTGATGACTGCTTTTTAGACAACGCAACGAAAGAGAAAATACTTGAGACCAAGCAGAAAGAGAAGCACACCTATGACAAACATACCACCGAGCTTTTACCTCTCCAAATCGGATCCCGAGTGGCCATACGTTCCCGTACCGATACCGATTGGTCCCTCCTCGGAACAATAACTGAAACTAGAGAGAACCGTACCTATTCAGTTCTCACTGACCAAGATTCTACGCTAATCCGCAACAGAAAGTATCTACGACCTGTACCATCTTGCGATGTTCCCTTCGCAACCTTTATGGAAGACCAATTATTAGACAATCCCGTTCATTGTCCAGAAGATCGTCAATTGGAAAGGGGACATGGGGGTTTACGAAGTCCATATTATCTTAGAAAACGAAAGAAATGAACTTATCTAGCTATCGAATTATGAACCTTAATGAAAAAAAGACTCTTGTAAAAACGAAAATGAATTTTATATTTACCTATAGTACTACTAAGATAATTATTAGACTAAATAACATTTTGGTTGTCGTTGCTAGATTATCGACGTTTGTTGAACATTAGAATATGTTTGTTCGCATGCTGTATTAGTTTTATATATTTAGAAAATCTTAAAAGCAAAAAATATCTTAGGTCAAAGCTATTCCTAAGGAAAGGGGAGATGTGATATTATAATACCGGAAGTATAAAAGTAGAGAGCTATAAAGGGACTGGGTACGAACACATGTATAGTTATATTGATTAGACATTAAACACCGGAGTTGGAAGATCACTGCCAGAAACCAGAGATTATCGAAGAGACAACGTATGCCAAACAACAACTGGGTTACACTGCTAAAGAATGTAAACTTCTTGGGTTGGCTTGGAACAAAGATAAAGATACAGTGAGTGTGGTATTTCCTGACGAGAAAGCTAACCCAACGAAACGAGAGGTCCTGGGGAAATTAGCCCGTGTCTACGACCCTCTTGGGCTGGTATCGCCGATGGCTCTTCAAGGCAAACTGATCTTCCGCGAAGCCTGCGAAAGCAAAACACCTTGGGACTCTGCCTTACCTGAGAAACTCGCTAAGCTGTGGGAGAAGTGGGAATCTACCTTACCAGCGCGTGTTGCCACCAGACGAAGTTTAGCTTCTTACCGAGAACCTGTGGGTGCTGTGGAGCTTCATGCATTCGGAGATGCGAGTGGACGTGGTGTAGCGACAGCCGTATACGCCGTAGTGAGTCAAGCATCCGGTGTCACTCAAGGTTTGGTAGCTGCTAAATCCCGACTTGCCAAGCAAGGTCGTTACCATCCCGCGTCTGGAGTTAGTTGCTGGTCATATTGCTTCGAATGCTGTAGACAACGTTCGGAGAGCTATCGAAGGATTTCCTGTCACTGCGACCTACTGTTGGCTTGACAGTACCGTGGCGTTGCACTGGATTTGTGGCGGCGGGGAGTATCGTCAATTCGTCGCCAACCGCGTTCGAAAGATCCAAGAGCGTAACATCGATGCCTGGCGACACGTGCCAACGGCTCACAATCCAGCAGATATCGGAAGTCGTGGTGGATCGGTTGAAGATTGCGAATTGTGGTGGAACGGGCCGACATGGCTGTCCAATCGTGAACTCTGGCCACCCAATCTTGTGTCGAAAGAAAGTGTCGAGAGCTCTGCAGAAGCTAAATTTATCAGAGAGGTAGTAGCGGTTGCTTCCGTTGCCGAGCCTGATGCATTCGACATTCTGCTGGCGAAGTACGATCTCAAGAAATCGCTCCGTGTGGGTGTGTGGATATCCAGATTCCTACGTTCGTGTAGAGGAGATAAACGCGTCGGGCCAATTCTAACTACCGAATTGGAAGAGCAAAGGAAATGGTGGATTCGAAGAGTCCAACAACGTGGTAAAACGTCCGGTGGATACCTTGACGAACAGTTGCAACTTAACTTGCAAGAGAATGACGAGGAAATTTTGGAGTGTCGTGGACGCATTCAAGGAAGCTATCCGGTGTACCTTCCAGACAAATGCGAATTTGCGACGAAGCTCGTTGAACAAGCTCATCGAACGACCTTGCGTGGAGGAATGGGGTTGACAGTCGCGAAGATTCGGGAGGAATATTGGATTCCTCGCCTACGTCGATTGGCAAAACACGTGATTAAGTCGTGCAGTGGATGTAAGAGGTTTCAAGCGCGTGCCCTTCTTTCACCTCCGCCTGGTCTCCTCCCTAAAGAGAGAACGCAAGGTTCGACTGCCTTCGAAGTCGTTGGCGTAGATTTCGCTGGTCCCATCCGGTATCGTCGGACCAGGAGTGCAAGTGCTATTTGATCCTCTTCGCCTGTAGTCTATCTCGTGCCCTTCATTTGGAGCTATTGTTAAGCTTAGAGACGGTTGAATTTCTCGGAGCTCTGAAACGGTTCATTGCACGTCGTGGTCGGCCGTCTAAGATTTTCTCGGATAACGGCAAAACGTTTGTCGCTGCAGCTAGTTGGCTGAGGAAGGTGATGCAAGACGAGCGATTGCATGACTTCCTCGCAGATAAAGGCATTTCGTGTTAGTTTAATCTGAGCAGAGCTCCGTGGTGGGGAGGCCAATTCGAGCGCATGGTTGGTCTGTTCAAACGAGCATTCTACAAGACGATCGGAGCGGGTTCGTTGACTTACGGAGAACTTTGCGACATTGTACTCAACGTTGAGGTGGAACTTAACAACCGACCATTAGATTACGTAGAAGACGATCTCCAGCTTCCTATCCTGACTCCTGCCTCATTCCTATTCCAAAGATCGAACAGAATTCCCGAGTTGGAGACATGGCGCGAAGAGAAAGGCGATTTACGTAAAAGAGCGAAGTACTTACGATCTTGTAAAGATGCCTTGTGGAAACGTTGGAGTTCGGAGTACCTCAGAGCCTTGAGAGAAAGACACCACTGCAATCGAGACGGGAAGTCAGCGAAACTCAGTGTTGGAGATGTTGTCATCGTGCGTTGCGACGAGAAAAATCGGGCAAAGTGGCCACTCGGAATTGTCGAAGAGCTATTTCCGGGAAAAAGACGGCGTGGTTCGAGCGGTAAAGTTGCGTGCGGGTAGGTCCTACCTGGAACGACCTATACAACACCTCTACCCCTTAGAGCTTTCGTGCGACAGACGAGAAGCAAACCCTGCCGTCCTTAACCCTGAAGCACCACCTTTCCGTCCGAAGAGAGATGCTGCTGTTGCTGCCGAATTGAGGAACAATGACATTTTACAAAATAAACATTGAGTGGTAACTCTGTTATGTACAGTTGTTTGGTAGTTTCCTTAAATGCATGTGACTCCTTACGGGTCACTTGGGGGAGTATGTCGGAAACTGTGTTGTTGATATTACCTTGTTTAATTATTAATTACGGTGAACTATTTCGGGACATTAGAATATTTAATTTGATTGACATTTGATTATCACGTGATAGATTTTGAGCGGGAAAGTAGAGCAGAGTGTTGTCGATTTCCTGTGCGAAGGAGTGATCGAATTCGAGCTGTGATTTGTGATTTTAATATTAAGTTTTATTTGTTATTCTTTTGTGAATTTGATTTTTGTGATCGTGTGGGACTTTCTAAAAGGATCGAACCCCCTTTTCCCACACGGTCTAGCAGGCGACCTATAGTAGTGAGATACTGAGATTAGACCGACGGGAACTTAATCTGAGGCCAGACTCATGAAAACGATCTATAGTAATATAATTACACTACAACCGACGCGAAATCAGTTCGGCCTGAGTTCGGACCGGCCTCGTGTAAACACTCCCTACGTATAAACAGGCCGGAGCGTAAGATCTGATCAAAACTTCTTGTTTTATATAATACTTGTAGCATAATTTTTGTGCCATTAATACTTTAAATGCGATTTACTTATACTAGTGGTGACTTTTTACTATCCGTATATTTATAAATGGCCAATTATTGTAGGAAAGAATGATTTGACAAATTTGCGTATTTCATGAACACGAGTTAAGAAAGGAGGAATAGTTTGCTATCGTAAAAAAGTTCTAAAAGTAAAATTGTAGAAGTCCTCGCCAAAAGTGCGATTGCGATGCCACTGCATGAGTTGCAAAACTTTAACGCATTTGAACACCTGCAGGGCAGACTAGCTTCAACTTTCAAAATCTGGTGCCGCGCCGAGAGAGCTAGAAACTTTTGTTTGGCTGGGCCTCTCTTTGCTATTAGCTATTTAGGCATTTAAGGAGAGGTTTGTGTGTTTATACTAGGAGTGTTAATTAATGGAACTAACCCTATGAGCTAGGTCTAATTGTTTTTCTTAAGTCGGACATACTGAGAAAGTAAAGTAAAGAAGATTCCGCTGCATTTGTAATACGAAAATGTTTTTCGGTTGGACATTTTATTTCAGTGAGAAATATATATTTATCGACTGAACGTCTACATCTCGAAATGAATTTTGGTTGCAACTGAATTTATCTGTGCTGCAAACACTTGTGTTTTTGTATCTGGGCAGCAGATATATTGCTATCGTCATTTTGTGTAACTCTAACCAATACGCGACAATTAAATCAGGGCCAATCAAAGCTCAGAATTTTTTGGCGTCCTGTACGAGCTGTCAGTTTGAACGATGGAAACAAGTATCTTTAATCCGATCGTGTTTACAATATTTCGTCGTCATATCACGAAGTTCTCCGAAGCGACAAAGTTTTGGATTAAAATACTACGATTTTTCAGAGTTCTATTCTATACGATTTTTTCAAATTCGCATATCTTGTACATAATTTAACGTTCTATCTAACTGTAGAAGTTTCGTGAATGGCACAAACCTACAGACGATTCAGGGGTATACTTACGGCAAATTATGTTCGTAAAGCCTGGTTTCCATATAGCCGTAAGAGTCGGCGGCATGGTTGCGGCAATGGGCGATGGTCCAATCATAGATAGTGTTGAATTAGCCAGCAATAAAAAGCTGTATGCGATTGGACCATTGCCCCTTGCCGCAGACATGCCGCCCGCTCTTACGGCTATATGGAAACCAGGCTTTAACAACCTACCTTTGAATAGCATTTCGGTAAGCGAAATTGTATTATTTTGTCCAGCGCGGGAAGAACAGTAAACACCAAACCTTTCGGACGTCATAATAAAGCAGCTTTTCTTCAAATATCTGAGTGTATCTCGTTTGTTTCGTTATATTATGTGCATGCTCACACCCAGGGTGATGTGATACATCCAGTGTACCGAGGAGGCACTGGGAACGAGGATGCCGTAAATCAAAGACAAATTGCGTGTAAGAGCTTAAGTCAGACAAGATTTTAATCGCTATTCACTTAGCACGCCTTTCTGGTTTTGTAAACCCATAACTACTGACAGAGTCTACGAAACTCAACTCTATAAATGTCAGAAGGATTACAAACTCGATATACATGCAAGGTTTCAAACTTAAACAACTGTTTTTCCACTTTAATTTTATTATGTATTATTTAATGCGGATTTTTAACATTTTCAAAATTTTTCTTGATGATTCACTGAAGAAATATAAAATACGCGACGCCATGGAGAGAAGTTTTTTATATAATCTTTGATTTATCGAAATACCAGAAAGCTATCAAAAAATATCAAATTTGTCAAATAAGATTGTGATTGTAAGATTGTACAAAAACGAGTGCAGCACTGATAATTATCTTCGTCCTATTGGATCTCAAGTATTCAAATAATTAATGTATTTGATACTGTAATGTTCATTTAGTCTATTTTTGAATTAACGGTCTGCTTTTTTATAACCACGCAAATGGTTATTATCTTTCCTTTGATCCAATGTTTCAAAAAGATATTAAACCGTGTCCTATATTAAAACATGAACAGTACTGTAGAGGCGTGTATGTGTACTGGCTTGCATATAGATACATATAGTATGAGCGCTTAAGTATAGTTAACATTTGCCTTGGCTTTTTAACATATGTCTGTACGTTTATATGTAGTAGATAAAGCATGAGCAGCGATCTGTATCTGATTTACAAGGCGAGCTGCAAGCGAGCCGTAGTAAATCAGATAAAGATCGCCTGCGAATGCTTTATCGTACTTATCAAATGGACGCATCTTAATAGCTTATTTTTCAAACTATTTTTCGTTGGAGTAATTTTAGCTAGGTAAATTGAGGAAAAAGTTTATGTAAATCAGGACGAATCTGTATGCGATTTACAGATATTGATTAAATATTCATTCCTTTTGAATTTTCTTCCTGAAATTTTAATGACTTTTATAGTATATATATATATATATATATATATATATATATATATATATATATATATATATATATATATTCTCAGCCCTTGTATGCATGTGAGCACTTAGAATAGTCTGATTGTATGCATACACCGGTACTTCGTTCTATCGTTAATTCTTTCAAATTTGAGCTAATCGTTCAACGAAAGCCATTCATTATCCGGCCTATATGTAATTTAGTCAATCATGTGCGTGGTTTTATTCGCCCAGGCTGCCGGGCTTAAGCCCTTAATTCGGAAATGTTCCGTGCCTACTGCTAAATACCCTCAACAAAACTGCGCATTATATTGACAAGAAATGGTAGTGAACTTTAATATTTTGAAACACAAACTGTACACAAAGTTTGAGTACTCAGTACGTAAAATTTATCCGACAATGTATCCAACACGTGTGTCAATATTATCAATTTTGAAATACCCCTTATCTCACATCCCGCTATTTTTTAGTAATCCCCGAGACCGGGCGGAGGGCCGGAGCCCGGTGAGGGTGCTAATCTCGACGTGCGTGGAGTCCACTTTACACGCGAGATGAAAAGCTGAAAGCAATTCTGAAACCTGTTTGTATATATATATATATATATATTATCAAATCCGCAACTTGCGCAGTTTGAATAGCAGGGTACTGTTAACTAACCTGTTAAAAAACCGCTGAAAAAAGCCTAAAAATTAATACGATAAAAGGCCGAAAACGAAAGAAACGAAATGTAACTGAAAGAAGAAGGATGTGTCCTGAAACTGTTCAAAGCCGGTAAAGAATTTTGCTCTGATGTATTCTACATAACTCGAGAGGGAACGATAAAGAAATTTTGAAACAAACGGCTTTTTAGATTATGAAGAGAACTGAATGATGCCTTGTCATATTTATGTGTCAACAACGAAAAATCTAAGAAACCGCGAACGTCGAACGAGAAAAACAATCCGAAAAGACTAGACTGAATTGGCAGTGTTTGTGGTGACAAAAGCAGAGGAAAGTTTAATGGAAGGAGATTCGTATTTACCAGTTTAGCTGAGTTAAAACGGAAGAAATCTTGAAAATGAAAATTAATATAAATAATATATTGTCTAGAATTGTCTTTGAACGCTAGGACGTTGACATTGTGTCTTTTCTTGGCCACTGTTTATATATATTTTTGAATGAAAATTTGTCATTTGGTTCATCTAGTTTTTTTTTAATATTGCCTTTGCATGTTCTTTCGGTGTGTCAATACATGACTACAGATGAACCTTGCTAACTAATTTTCTGGGATGTTTTCTGATCTGTGTGTCATTAATACAACAAAAAACAAAAATTAGGGGGGGGGGGGGGAGGGGTTAAAAAATGCATATAAAGCGGGCGAGGGGTTGTTGCGTTCATGTATCTCTAGTATATTATATATGCTGATTTATAGTTGTCTAGTCTGTTTTTGCATGTATACATGCATGTAGCTAGTTTATTAAAATATTTTAACAAACTTTTAATTTTTCTTAGAATGTTCTATAAAGTGTGTATGGCAGTTTTGATATTATTGCCCTTGGCTTATCTAAAGGTTAGAGTTGTATAGTTGATTGTTGCTATTATTTTTACATGTGTGCATATATTGTTTGTTTCACACCAGGCAATAGCAATTTTGCTTGTCAAAAGAGCGTTCCGTTTAACTTTTCCGTGGAACATGACGTATAACCCTATTTTACTTGACAGTCCGTTTACACAAAATTATATCTCTGTTTTGTTAGTAATGAGTTTTGGCGAAAGCTCATTCTATTCCTTTATTAAGTTTGTTTATTCCTTTTAGTTCTTAGTTTTGTATGTACCAATGGTCTTAAAATTTTGTTTAGTATTTGAGAAACTCTAAATTATGCGGCTGTAGTTAAATACTACTACCTTACTTTTTGTTTTTACAAAGCCAATTACAATTCGTGGAAATTCTGATCCAGGAACATGTGCTAAAGAAAACCATGGTCAGCTTATACTGGTTAAAGATCGTGAGAATAAAGACACTATCCTAGTTTGTACTGAAGACAATGGAGTTTATAGCTGGAAAACAACAGACGGTATGAAGAAGGGAAAATTGGTGTCTGAATACTCACCAAACGTGTCGGAAAACATTTTTGTTTTAAAGATTGCACTTAAAGCCCTGAGAAGTTTACCCTGGGTGCCAGAGTTTCTTGGACGCTCGTGAGGGATAACGGGAACACGCGAGGAAGCCAAGCCGTAAAGTGGAATATCCCTACGAGCGTGAGGAACCTGTGGCGCCCAGCGTAAGAGAAGTTTTGATCACAATTATACCATGTACTTAACTTGTTTTGCAAACTATTTTGTCCGAATTAATTGTATTAATGTGTCAATCAATGTTCTGCTCATTCTACTCTTTCAAAATTTAGTTCTTTAGTGAAACTTAGGGTCACTACTTAACGTGGGTTGCATGAACGCCAAAGTTGCATGAACAAGAAGGCCCCCCCGGAAATTTTTTGAAAATTGGGTCTCTAAAATGGCATTTCCCGCGTTCTGACAACACTTTTAATCAAAATTTCTGAAGTTTAAAAACATATTTTTTTAGCAGATTTTATACTTTTTTTGAAAAAGTGTCAATTGGATTTGGATTAGTGAATTCTTGTAATAGTTTGTAAGTGCGTAATTATTTTTTTCTAAAAAGAAGGCAATACAACAAACAGTAGAGATATGTGATTATATTTAATAACTAACTTAAAAAATATATGGTTGTTTTGCTCTATGTCAGAGCTCATCAGCATGCCATCAGCATGCCTTGGAGACACCAAAAACATATTCTTGCAGTCAGTGAATTCAACATGGACAGCCTGATCAACATACAAGTGAAGGTCTAGCTGAATTTAATGTTCTGCATGACCCAGAGCAAGGGTAATGGGTCTACATCATCCCAGTCATCCTAATTAAGTCACAACTAATCCAAGCCACTACCCACCATTACCAATCTGCCAGATACTCACCTTTTACACATCTATCCAAGCAGACAATGTCTTGTTTTTATTTATGACCATACTGTGACATGGACGTAAAGGAGCTCAACTCTCAACATTATCCCAGTCATCCTAACCCTTGAGCCCCCAACTAATCTAAGTCATTACCTGTTTATATGATTTCAATTTTGTAGACTATGAAAGTATATAAATATTGAATACTAGAATTAAGCAGATATTGTATTTAGGCCAGATAATAAAATGTAAATATTATAATAATTGTAATACAGCACATGTAGTTTATATTGGTTCATATGGATATCAGCACTTAGTACTATAGCTACTGTACACATGTAAATTTATATTAATAGAAGAAACCAATCATCATTTACTAATCAAGTTTATTATGCCACCACATACAGTATTAAATCATACAGGTCACATACAGTGCATGACATGTTGTGTATATATATATATATATTATACTGTAATAATTAATATTAAAGGAACAGAAATTAGCAATGTATGAGAAGAGTGCTTTAACTGCCGGGTTGGCTGGCAGTCTCACAAAGATAAAATTAATCATATTACTGATATTAATAAACCATGAAATCTCCAAGCAAGATCAAATTTCCAGCATACACTAGTCCGTCCGATATACGTTTCATTGCAAAGCATCAATTCAACATGTTATAGATCAAATACAAGTTAATACAAATACAATTCAACATGTTATAGATCAAATACAAGCAAACGCGAAATTACCATAAAGACTATAATGATATTCAAATCATACAGTATAGTAAGGGTTTCTTACCTCAGACGACCTCAGAGCGCATCACTGATTCACTGTATAAAAGTCTCGCAATTGATATTTCGATATATATCTTTTTCAATCCTCTGTAAAAGGTCATCTTCAGTGCATAAAGCACTTGATGAAAGTTTCACGAATATTTCATCATAAAGGTCTTGTAGATATCCTTGCTATTGAGTGTTGGGAATATAAAAAGGACGCAGAATATGCGCATGGCCTCGTAGAACCACGGAAGCGATCGCTAACCATACTGATTACTCAGAAAGGCGCTTATCCTGCAAAATGACGTTTCAGCCTCTACACCAATCGTAAGTCGTAATCAGAAAAAAATTAGCCAATCAGGAACGTTAAAAGATCTTAAAAAACCAACCAACTTCGTCAAAAAGTGACTAACTGCTTTCCTTCGTCAAAAAGTGAGCCGAGAGCCTGCATTGCATTTGTGGCCTGGAAATGACTGTGAACCCGATCCTTGATTCTCGCATTATGTCCCGTGCATCCCACTGCTTCCCCTCGAAATCAGTCGTACCACAGAATTAGGCCTCGCGCGTAAAGAAAACGGAAAAACGCCAACGGAGAAATTTTTCTGGCCTGAACTGAAGCCTCTGTAGATAGGAATTTTAAGAATAGAACATACTCCTTCCTACTAGATAATTATTTCTCATTTGCAGGATTTTATTTGTAAATTTTTGACAACGTGCAACAAACGAAAATTATATATTCACTTCAAATTTTCACTTCGTCGCGCGACTTAGTTGACGTAGTCTAAATCCGCCCCTGAGAGAGACCCAACGTTTCGACAAGAAGTTTTAGTGTTTTCATCAGGGGTTAGAATGGTCGACATTTTGAGCTGTATTTATAGTACGGTGTTGTTTTTCTTATTTTTATTAATTAAATGTCGGTGAGCTTCTGGAAATGCGTTTTCGTCATGTATCTTTATGCACTGTTTAATAAACTAGCAGGAGTATTTTATCAGATATAAAGACACGAGGCGAAGCCGAGTGTCTTTATATCTGATAAAATACGAACTGCGAGTTTATTGAACGGCTTCAAAAACGAACCACTTGGTAAGTTCATTGGCGTAGTAAGTTTGAAAAACAACCTTGTCTAAGCCGAGAAAATCAAAGCTAAAGTTTATGTAAATCAGGAGGTACCTTTATCACATATAAAGACACGATACGGTCATGATTTTCTTTTATGATTTCCTCATGAATTATTAATGATTGAGTTTTTGAAGGGTCTTTAATATTGTTTATTTGTCATGCGACAGGGGGGAAAACACTGCGCATGCGCGAAATTAAAAATATAATTAGATTCAAAGTGGCGGAAGAAAACCACGCGAAACCACGTTAGGGAATTGAGACTTTTTTAGCAATAATGTTTAGTTAACCAAGATTGGTTTTAATATGTTGAGCACAAAGCCATTGTTCCTATCTAAACATGGAACAGTTTTCGCCAGCAGCAAATCAACCACGGTAAACGTATACGCTGTTATATTTAGGCAAGGATTTGAGAAGTTAGGTATTTGCAAAGCTCTGGTTAGTCTTGCATAAATCCAAAAAAATAACAACGGGTTCTATTTCTTAAGGATTTACTCCCTACAAAAACGTTCTGCACAGTCAGAGTTATTAGATTGAATTAAAATTGGTGAAGGTGAAATTATTAATTTTTTTTTAAATAAGGGAGATACCCACGTGGTGACCCCATTTTTCTATAATTATATATTTTTGGGAAGATCGCCACCTTAAGTAGTGACCCTATATTTTTATAGTTCATTATTTAATTTTGGCGAAATACCCACGTTACCACAAAAGTTGTGGTAATCCCGGTTTCTTATTTTATTTAGGTTCTAAACCTCCAGGAGAATATTTTAACCCCGGTTATGATTGTTTGGATATTTTGAATAAGAATACCAAGGCTAAAGATGGCTTCTACTGGGTTGATTTTAATGGTGCTATACCAAAAAGGGTTCGTACTTCTTAGGAGTTTTATAATTAATTATATATACCTAAACTATTATCTATCAATTGTTTTGATCAATATTAACTTGTCAATACTATATTTGGTATATTTGGTGGAAATGTATTAATTTTTTGATGGAATTATCATTTTTGCGATATCAAAAGTAATCGAGATTAAAGTTCTTACACAAAACGTGTTTATACCGCTTGAAACGAATAAGATTATTTTTAAAACGTAGCTATATGGCCGACGTTGTCTATAAAAGTCAAAGTGAATGAATCCATAAAATTGTGCATGAAAACCGCTAGTGTATATAGGTATACGTATGCTGTGAGTAAGATAAAATTAGCGTGCTGCATAGGCTGTGTTGAAACAACAATCGAAATGTAGTAAGGGTTCAATTCCTGCCGGAAGGCCTGTGTAGTTGCATTTTTTCGCAACTGGTCCCGGTTTGGTCTTAAAATGTATATATTCTACACTCGAATTTTCCTTCACCCAAAATCCTTAGAACATGCTATGTAATCGAGTGAAATGCCCAATATTACTTGAAATGTAGTAAGGTTTGATATACTGCCGAAACAGAGAACGTAGGAGTCTAATGTTTCGAGCGAAGGCTGTGAGTAAATGCGAGTATTGAAAATGGTAAAGGTTATAGTATACCGTCACTGAGCAAGGACTGGGTTTTAACAGTAACATTTCTTGTTACATTAAAGCTTGTAAAACGTACGTTGATTAAAACATTGGTATTGTTCTGTTATAGGTTTGGTGTGATATGACTACTGATGGCGGCGGTTACATGTTGGTTGGTCGCATGAAAAACACAGTAACGTGGACTGTTCAATCCAGTAACAATACTGTTAAACCATTTGGTGATGCTCAGTGGGCAAGTTCATTTGGCGATGTTCCTGTTTTGGATTTCAGAGTACAAGTGGCGACAAGCGATGATTTTAAGGATACCAAATCACACTGGTGAGTGAGTTATAAGTTATTTAACGAACCAACCAACCAACCAACCAACCAACCAACCAACCAACGAACGAACGAACGAACCAACCAACCAACCGACAAACCAGTAAACCAACAAACAAACAAACAAACAAACAAACAAACAAACAAACAAACAAACAAACAGACAGACAGACAGACAGCGAATTGGATATCTTTTACTGACTTGGTTAATTGAAGTTGTTTAATAAGTAAGAGTTAATTACCGAAAACCGAGGCATATTAATTAAGCCCAATATACAGTTTGTATGGGAGATAAAGACTTAAATAACAAAGAAAGCCGCGTGAAATTTGAATTAAGGCCCTATTTAATAAAGCGGATTGATAGTTCAATCGGATCGAAAAACCCGAGCGAAGGCAATCAGGACACTTGTTTACATGGAGAATCCGATCTGCTTGGAACATTGTTTACGTTTTTGGAACACTATTTTCTGTACTTCCTTCAATGTCTGCCATTTAGCACGACACACACTAACTTCACTCAGGTGTATCAAGTCATTTTCAAGTCAAACCTTGTTTAAACCTTAGATGAATCAGATTGGAGACATTGTAGTCTATCCTTGCTTGAATCTCAAGTCAATCCAGTCTACTTCGTGGATTGACTTCAGCCATTCGTTTCGATCAGATCGAAAACTTTCAATCTTCTTCATGAATTAAGGCCCTATTTAATAAAGCGGATTGACAGTTCAATCGGATCGAAAAACCCGAGCGAAGGCAATCAGGGCACTTGTTTACATGGAGAATCCGATCTGCTTGGAACATTGTTTACGTTTTTGGAACACTATTTTCTGTACTTCCTTCATTGTCTGCCATTTAGCACGACACACACTAACTTCACTCAGGTGTATCAAGTCATTTTCAAGTCAAGCCTTGTTTAAACTTTAGATGAATCAGATTGGAGACATTCTAGTCGATCCTTGCTTGAATCTCAAGTCAATCCACTCTACTTCGTGGATTGACTTCAGCCATTCGTTTCGATCAGATCGAAAACTTTCAATCTTCTTCATGAATGAATGAATGAATGATAATTTATTTCAACACGTTTCGTCCAAGAGCAAAAGCTCGTTCAAAATACGAACGTGCAATATATAATCATTTAACTAGTTAACAAGTAAATGTTAGCAAGAGAAAAGTTATTTACAATAATGAATAAGGTTAATTACAATAAGAAACTAAAAAACAATGTTCCTTAGATTACTTTTAAAACTATTAAAATCTGCTGACTGGTGGACTTTTATAGGGAGAGCATTCCAATAACTAGCAGCGGCATAGCTAAAAGACTTCTTCTTCCACTGTAAATTAAATTTAGGAAGTATGAGGATGTAACCATCGCCTCTTAAACTATACTTTGTTTTCCTAAAGTGGAAGAGATTTCTAATATATGAGGGGCCATTACAAAATAAACTTTTAAAGTAATTCTAGTGACTGATAAATTCGTCTCTGCTTTAAATTAGACAAATCGACGATTCAAACACAACAAGGAGAGACAACATGCGAAATTTGACTCCAACACTCAATCCGCTTCATGTAAACAGGGCCTAAGAACTGTTAGATTCTTTGACAACGACTTTTGTAAATTAATAAAGTTTCTTGTTTTTGTTTTAGGTCTTTTCGACTTAGAAAAAAGCGGCCCTTAAAAAATTTATTGATTGTTGGTCGAGGAGGATGTGCAGCGGAATCCCCTGGAATTGGAGACATAGCTTACGTAAAAGACTTACAAACAGAAGAAATTGTAACTAAAGAGTTTAGATGCTCTAAATTTGGTATCTACTCTCATCCTTTAGCAAAAATCGGATGGGTACGTCGGTTAAATTAATAGATGTATAATTGAGATATATGTTTCTAAACATTATAAAGATTTTTGTAGCTTAAGTTGTTCTTGGATGTTTAGACTATTTGTTTTGCTACTTTTCCTGAAAAAAGTACATTATATATTTCTCCAAATTTTGCTTGTCGAAAAACACAACGACAGCTTCAAATCTTGTCAAAAAATGTTGCAGGTGTAAAATCAATGTGGCCCTTTTAATTGTTTGTTAAATTCCGTATGCGCGGTAAATATAAAAACCACATGTTAAAAGGTTTTTGAATACGGATCAAAAACACAAGTTTCGTTTACTAGGGTTAGTTACAAATCTTTGTAGACATACAGCTAGTGTAGTAGTTATGGGTTACAACTTGCTACTTTTAACAAGAAATAAATGTAAGAAATTAATTTTACAAGGCAATCACAAGTTTTTTTTAGTATCTGAATAGAATTTTAATTGTTATATTTTACAGTCAATGATGAACTCCTGCTTCGAAAAACCATGTCCTAGGGGGTTTGCATTTCATTCTAAATATCCAATACAAGTTGATTATTCTGGCAGTTTTAGGTAATTGAACAGGTTATTACATTCAATTTAATTTTGCATTGTAGTAGATTCAAGTGCCAGATTAACTATCAATCTAAGCAACTATGCCTGCATCATTACCGACTTTAGGTTTTTTGCATGCAAAACAAATCCAAATAAAACCTAGCCTGCGTACTGTTTCAATATAGACGTGTAATTCAGTCTAAAAACTTGCACGATAGCTTGTCCACCCCCCGCTGAGCTTCTCAGATCCAAGAAATAGATTCTGAGTGGTTTAATACTCATACGACTCATGATTCATAATTGTTTATTTGATTGAATTATATGATCTCAATAGAATTCCTAAAGAACTAATTGTAACTGGAAGAAGATGGGAGTTGTGATTTGGACATTCAAAATCTACTTCTCAGATCTGAGAAACTCAGCGGGGGGTCGCAAGCTATCCTCTGATTTTTCACAGACTGAATTACAGGTGTATATTCAGGCTGTACACAGGCTAAACCAAACCCAGCTACAAAAAAGAGAAACGAAACAAAACGAAATAAGATGGAAACGAAACAAAACAAAACAAAACAAAACGAACCGAACCGAGCGAAACAAAAACGAAACAAAACAAAACAAAACGAAACGAAACGAAAGGGCAGTGGCAGGGGCAGGGGCAGGGGCGGGAGACGGAGCCGGAGCAAAAGTAAAAGCAAAAGCAGACGACGCGACGCAATGCTTGCCATGCCAAACAAAAAGCTTGTCTCACAAGAAGAAAAATGTTAGTTAGTGTAAACCAGAAAATATAGCAAATTGTTTTGCTTTTTAATTCAATACTGCTTAGGACCAGAAAAATAATCTCGTTATGCAATAAATTAACTTTAACCCTTAGTTAACTAACTCTAGAATTCCTTACAATTCCCTCTTGCTATTGCGTCACCAAACCTTATAAAAATTAAATCATTATATCTTTAATTTTAGTTTTCAAATTGCCAGAAACGATTCCATTAAAAGAACAAATGGTGCCACGGCATTTTTTGGTTGCGAAAAGGGCCAAGTAGGCAATTATAATATTTTTTAAATTTTTCTTCGGATCTTAAAATACATTATACAATGTAAAATTTAACTTCTGATTCACAAAAATGGTTTCTATTTTGTAAAGTGCTGTGCTTGTTACGGTCCAGTTGGTGGAAAGGAAGGTTATTGTGAAGAGAAATGTCAAACCAAAAATGGTAAAATTACAAAAAATGCGAATGCTTGGTTCTGGATAAGATCGCATCCTTCTCAGAAAGTCTGGGATAAGTGCATGGAATACCAGGCAGAAGCTGAAAATGGTGATACAGCTTGGTATAAAATAGTAGGAGATCGGCAAATACCAACAAAGGCAAGCTTTTGCATTTATGTCATGTTAAATTGTTGCTTTGTTTCATTTTTGTTTGATATTTGTTTGGTTAATAGCAATAAGTAATAAGTAGGCAAGTAGGTAGGTAACTAGGTAATCCAAATAGTGAAATAAAAGTAGCGTGCTGCGTAGGCAGTGTTGAAACAACAATCGAAATATAGTAACTTAGGTTAGATATACTGCCGAAATAGAGAACGTAGGAATCTAACGTTTCGAGCGAAGGCCCTTCGTCAGAGGTAACCAGGTAGGTAGGTAAGTAAGTAAGTAAGTAAGTAAGTACGTAAGTAACTAGGTAGGTAGGTAGGTAGGTAGGTAGGTAGGTAGGTAGGTAGGTAGGTAGGTAGGTAGGTAGGTAGGTAGGTAGGTAGGTAGGTAGGTAGGTAGGCAGGCAGGTAGTGAGGTAAGTACGTAAGTAGGTTTGTCAGTAGCTAGGTAGGTAAGTAGGAAAGTAGGTAGGTAGGTAGGTAGGTAGGTAGGTAAATAGGTACGTAGGTAGGTAGGTATGTAGGTAGGTAGGTATGTAGGTAGGTAGGTAGGTGGGTGGTAGGTAGGTAGGAAGGTAAGTAAGTAAGTAAGTAAGTAAGTAAGTAAGTAAGTAAGTAAGTAAGTAAGTAAGTAAGTAAGTAAGTAAGTAAGTAGGCAGGTAGCTTGGTAGGTAAGTAAGTAAGTAGGTATAGGTAGGTAAGTAGGTAGGTAAATATATAGGTAGATAGGTAAGTAGGTAGGTAAGTAAGTAAGTAGGTAGGTAGGTAGGTAGGTAGGTAGGTAGGTAGGTAGGCAGGTAGGTAAGTAAGTTGGGAAGTAGGTAGGTAGGTATAAGTAAGCAGGTAGATAGGTAGGTAAGTTATAGTAAGTAATTAGGTAGGTAAGTAAGCAGGTAAGTATAAATAGGCAGGTAGATAACTACGTCACTAATGACAGATGTTGACGCTATCTATTAACAGATACAAATCAAGTAGATTAGCCAATCAGATTGCAGCATTTCCAATAGTGCACTAGTTTTAAGTAATATATACAATATGAGCGTCCGAACTGTATGGGATCTTACTTAAACTACGATGAGTTTATATCATGAATACTTTGTTTATCAGTCGTAGAAAAGGCAAAAACAAATTATTTAAACAAGGAAAAAGCTCAATTTGAGGCAATGGTTCCTAATTAGTATGCTGTAAATCGGATACAGCATTGATGTTTTATTAATCGATGCTGTATCCAATTTACAACACCTGTTTAAACATTCATTTCTTTTTAATTCTCTTCATGAATTATTAATGAGTAGTTTAATATAAATTTTAATACAATGTTTTGTTGTTTAAAGTTTGTTTTAACTTTTTCTAAAGGGCCGTTGTGGAAAGAATGAACCTCTTCTAAATAATGGAGTAAGTAGATTGTTACTAATACATCAATTGCGTAATTACTGAAATTATTGAAATATTCAGTCACGCTTCTTAATTTAAGTATTAAAGCTTAAGTTGGAACATTCTGAATTAAAAATTTTAATTATGAAATCAGATAATAAACGGCACAAACAAAGATCCGTTTAATACCACATTTCTTAAATATAAATTTAACATGAGACCATTGGGTACTAATATGCACCATTGTCTAATATAATATGAATCAATATCACCAAGTCTCTCGCAAATTCTAATATAATAGACGATTGAGAACCTATTTCATAAACTCGTGTATCGTGTTTTACCAACGGTTACAAATACGAGAGCACAATGAAAATCACTCGGCCTATTACCTCGTAATTTTCAATGTTCTCGTGTTTGTAAAGCATTAGAAAAGAATGAGAATCACTCGGCCTGCTGCCTCGTGATTTTCATTATTCTCTCATGTTTTACAAGCACTCAAGAACAATGGAAATTACTCGGTTAACGGTCTCGTGATTTTCATTGTCCTCTCGTGTTTGTAACCCCTGGTAAAACATTCCCACTCGTTTATGAAATATTTTATAAAAATATTACTTAGGATAGAAATTTAAGTTTCTAGCTAAAATTAAAATTTGAAAATACATGACTGTATGTAAACGTCCAGTTCATTAGTTGGATGTGTTATTAATGTATTGAACCAGTAAAAAAATGTTGACTTGCACCCTCTAAACGTTAAATTCTCCTTTCACTCTATATTTTAGTATTTTAATCTGACGCTTAATCTGGCTATATTAACGATTTTACTCGCCACTGCATGAGGAACCGCTTGAGTTGAAAGGGTTAAATAAAAGTAATTCAAATGTTAATTTCTTGCAATTCCTCTGTTTTAGACTATGTGCACACGGTAACGTTTCCGAGCGTTTTTCGTATTGTTTCAAGTAATGAGCTGATTGTTCTCGATTCCCTTGAGAACAGTAAACAATACGAAAACGCTCGGAAACGTTACTGTGTGCACGTAGTCTTAGCTAGAAAGCCGAAAACGTTTCAAAGAAGTTAACAATATTTTATGTTTTTGACCAAATGCAAAACTATACCTATGTAGATATATTTCAAATTATTATTTTCGGAAGTTTATCTAGTTGGGCCTTGAGCCTGTTATAAACTTGCCTCATTGTATTATAGATTTTTTTTAATTAATTACTTCCCATAGGAGGTTATATTTTCACCTCTGCCTCCCTGTCTGTCTGTCTGTCTGTCTGTCTGTCTGTCTGTCTGTCTGTCTGTTTGTCTTAGAGTCTGTTGTCTGACTCTCATACGGGGAGGATGTTTGTACAACTTATATCACTTTAACGACATCTTATGTATAAAGCATATATGACTATGAATTTGAAACATTAGCTCTCCATCTCAAGCTCAGTGGCTCAATGGTTAGAGCGTCTAACCGGTCATTAGAGGATTGCAGGTTCGAACCCTGTCTGGGACTAAGAAATCTTCTCGGAGTAATTGAGCTTATATTCGGTTCACTCATGAAATTGAAACGGACAATACTCCATCGTTCTTAGATATTAAAGGGTATTGGCAATAAAAATTAAGTATGTTTAATTTGAAAGAATTCGTGAAATTGTAATAGAAAACTTTTACAACTTTTTCGTGTCTTTCTTCGTTTGCAATATATTTCAATTTGTTCAGTTAATATGTAAATGAGATGGGCTCTGACGTCAGGAGCCAGGTACAGTATTTTTACACAAAGCAACTACAGTTATGAAATGTTCAGTGTCAGGCGTTTTTAAGTGCACAGTTTCAAGTGATTTCGTTGAACAAATTTAGAGATATAAATTTATATCTTGAAAACGAAGAAATAGAAGAAAAGAATGAAATATCTTGAAAACGAAGAAAGACACGAAAAAATTGTGAAAGATCTTCTATTACAATTTCACGAGTTCTTTCAAATTAGACAAATTAAACTTAATTTTTGTTGCCAATGTCATTTAAAATTCACCTTTCCAACGATAAATTTTCCACATCCGTATACCGCAAATCAACATTCACGGACCTCGTCACCAATTTTGACTGTTTCATTCCTCTTAGCTAAACCATAACAATTTGATAGCTTCTGCATGTATTCCATTAAAGTGCTTATGAAATGAAATTTTCGCTAATTTTTTTATTTCATAATATAAAAATATAGAAATTGCTGATATTGCTGCATATGCTCACTTTGTTTTTACGTGTTTAGAAAGTGTTTTTACTGCTTTATTTTTATATTTAAACTTGCCAAACCGTAGCATTTCTTAAGTCGAAATATCAGCAAAGACTAAGACGAGTAACAATACCTGTGACGTCACAAGGTGGATCAAGACTAAACAAATTTATGGTAATGATCCACCGTGTGACGTCAAATAGTTGTTGTGGTCGCGTTATTGTGTTGACTTTTTACGGCACTAGCTATTAACTTGAACTGAAAATAAAGTGTTTTCCAAAGACGAAAATGTTAAATGAATATATGTACGAATATCAGAATTTTCAATATTTTTATATTATCAAATAATATAAAAAGCAAAAACTTCATTTCATAAGCACTTTAATGTTAGACAAAATGTTAGCAAATAGATTTTGGTGTAAAATAGATATTTTGTTGTAATCAGGCTTGATACTTTTCATATTTTCAGTATTTGTCAATACGTTGTTTAAAGGTAACGCTGTTAAAATTTCTTGGTATTTCTAACCATAAGTGTTATTTAAATTGTAGATTGTCGTAGTCACAGATGTTGCAGCTGCTAAAAAAATCCCACCAGTAGCTGGCCTGTTAGTTTACCGTAAAGATAATCAAGAACTTCGCGTTAGAACAAACAACACATGGAAAGCTCTTGTACAAGAGGAAAAGGTAATTATAGCCCTCCTAGCCCCCTGTTCCGCCGCCCTTGTGTTCAACCTAAACTGAATCAATTTGAGAATTCTTGAGTATCAAAATCAAAAGTTAAATTCATATTTGTTTTTAAATAAAGCGTGAACCTTTTTGAAGTCGTTGTTGGTAAGATGCCATTTTCTTTAGCCATTTGAAGAATTTACAAAATTCTGTTTTATCTTCAAAGATGATTAACATATTAAACAAAGATCGTACTCGACTTGAAACAGAGCTGAGAATCGTGAATCAAACTTTGGGTCGATTCATACTGATAATGTCAGGTTGGTATTTTGTACTATATAAATTTGAAGGTAAATCGTGGAGTAATATAAAAGTGGAGTGCTGTCCATGCCTGCAGTGCTACAATGTATAGAAAATCTTAAAGGTAGTGAACTGCTGCGATTTTAGCGAACACAATACCGACGTTTTAGTCAAAGTTCTCTGTCAATATAAATCTATTAAAGGCTTTAACTTGTATTAAGGTGGCTTCTATCGATTTTCTTTTTTTAATCTACCTACATAGTGTATGACTGTTTTAGCATTTGGAAGAGAAAAATTGGTTTATGTTATCTCCATTTCATTTCCAAAATTTCTTAATTGTCGTGGTGTGTATAGAAAATATATATCATCACTTCGTAGTGTAATCTTGTTTACTCTTTTTTTAGTCCAATTTAGTTTATTTATATTTAGTTTATTCTATAGTCCGTTTTCTCTCTTTTTTTCTTATTCCGAACATGCTATAGTCGAGCAGAAAATACAAGCAAACGTTATTGTTACGTATTTCTAACCAAATATTTTATAATTAATTTGAACAAATATATATTTTATTATTTGAATAGTCTAACTTTTCCTTATCTGTCTTAGGCCCGGTTCAAACGTCGCGCTTATCATGTGCCGAACCTAATACATATTAAGTTCGACAAAGTTCGACGTGATTCGAGGTTGATTCAAACGTCGAACTTAATTAGTCGAACTTAATTGCTATATGCGAGCATTCGTTGAATTTGGTCAGTGTCCACCTACGCGAATGTACCGCTTAACATGAATAATGTGCCATGAATCGCACGGTTTTCGTTTTTCTTGTCTATTTCTCACTATTTTCTTGTCGAAATATGGTGACGGTAAATCCGAAGAGAGCGAGAAAAGAAAACCGAATACAGTAAAAACCCGCCAACAAGAACCTACTCCTATTAAGAACCTCAGGCTGAAATTGAGAATTTATTTATATAAGAATATATAAGAACCTATCCCAGGCTGATTTGGTGAAATGTAGGTTCTTGTTAGCGGGTTTTTGCTGTAATTGTGAGTAGATAATTGACTTGAATCTGCCTTACACTAGCCTGTTTTCAGGTGAATGCGGAACGTATCTCTGTGCGCCGTCCGACTGACTTCTTCATCTTCTTCAAACAACTCAGCGCATCGATTACATGTCGGCGCGCTTATAGCTACTACAAGTTATGCACTCGCGAGAAGAGATCATTACTGTTTGTATCGTGTCCATATTTACTCGAAAAGACCGCCGTGCGTATTAAGTTTCATGTTTTCACCTCGCATTATAGCGACATAAACTAGACAAACACGTTTTCTCGTGAATTGCATTAGGTTCGGCACATGATAAGTTCGACGTTTGAATCGACGTCGCGCCAAGTCGAACTTAATACATTAAGTTCGACCTAAGCGCGACCGCCTCGGTCGAACTTAATGTGGGCGTCGAACTTAATTAAAATATTCGAACTTAATTGATTCAAACGTCGAACTCATCGTGTGCCTAACACTTCGAATTAGGTTCGGCACATGATAAGCGCGACGTTTGAACCGGGCCTAACAACGTTATTTAAGTATCTATTTATTTGGTTAGTTATTTAAACTTCTGTTGTGGTAATAGTTAAAGAACAAAGAAAAAAATTACATACAAAAAAATAACAATGAGAATCAATCACAACAAAGCGAAGCATCAATATGGGTGAAAGCCCATATATACAAATTAGAATAATACAGAAATAGCACTTAATATACATTAAACAGTAAAAAGCAAAATTAACATAACTTTTGGTGTTAGTGTTAGTAACAACATTGTTTAATTTTCGTTAAGTTTCTCACAAAAGCACATTGATTTAGATTATTCATCATCGGTTATCCTGCTTAGTAGACCAGACTTTCGTCAACAAATTAAGCAGTGGCTTCCTGTCAAGAGAACTTGGCATCTTTGTTACCGTGCTACCAAAGATGGTTGGGCAGCGTCTACATTTCACAGAAGATGTAACAATATAGGAGCCACAGTTACAATTGTACGTGTTGGAATATACATCTTTGGAGGTTATAATGACCTTTCGTGGACAGGTAGGAGTAACAATGTTTTGGCTATTTCTTCGTGAATGAAAATAAAGATTTAATATTCTTTAAAACTGGATGCAGCTTGATAAAACGAATACCTCAAAAATGTTATTGTTATGAAAATAATGCAAATGTTTTCTCAAGACGTATAGCATCTAAAAATTCTTAACACAAAAAAGTTAATATTTAGGATAGGCATTTTCGCAATCAAATAAACCGGGGAAAGAAAAATAGTTTTTTGCGCAATGTCTGTAAAAGCCATTTCATGTGTATTTGCCAAAAACTTTATCTGTCATTTCGTTTTATTTGTTTTTGAAATTTCTGAAGCAAGTTTCGGACATGTTTACCCTGCCTGGTTTCCAGGTTTCTCATTTTCAAAGTCAAGCGGGCCCTGATTCATTAGAAGCCTGGCCGAAATGTTTTTGGCCGCAAAACTGTCCCCACATTTAACCCAAAGCCAGCTCCCTCCATAGTAACTCCCAAAGCTGTATCCCCTATCACCGGGTAAAGTTATTATTAGTACTAGAAATCATGAATGCAACAACCTCTCGCCCGCTTTTATTAAATGCTTTTTTGAAACACCACCCACCCACCCTGATTAAAATAAGCACACCTGATATACAGCCAATATATAAAAACAAACAGATATAAAAACAAATGATGATCCTCAAGATAATTCTATAATTTATGGATAAGATGACTAAACTGATTTAACATATGAAAGCAAACTTACATTTCATTATTAAATTCTAGTTGTACAAAATATGTTTTTAGGAGGTTTCAAAAGGGATTATTTTTAACAAGCTTTAAATGGCTTCCCTATGCATACATGTTTTGCAAAGGCAGAATTAAAAGTCAGCAGCGCAAAAATTACATTTACAATAGAGTCCGAGATAGAAACTATTCGGTAGAATCGAATTCTAGAAAGAAGTATTAAACAGACAACGTTTCAGTCGAAAATTTGGAAATACACAGCAAAAAAAATCGCCAAAGCCCATGAGTATTTAATAATAACACGTGCATGCAATGCCAATGAAAAACATCACGTCTACATAAGCTTATAAAGGTAGTGTTTTAAGTTAGCTTTAGTTAAGCTGATTTATGGCAGTGATGGATTTACAGGGGGTACGGGGGGTGCGCACCCCCTGGCCCTTGGCCAAGGGGGTGCAGGAGGGTTGCCAATTACTCAATTAGTGCCTTGCTGCAGTGGGATGCGATGTGGATTTCATTGAAAATGTCAATCACATTTCTAATGTCTAGCTTCCTTGTGATATCCCTAATAAAATCCATAATAAAACGTCCACTTTATCCCTAAATTTATTTGACACCTTCCAGGTTTGATAAAATCCGCTATTGAAAACACGATTTAAAACTTTTAAATCTTTCTTCAAAGTACCGTCAGAATGCAGGAAATGCCATTTCAGGGTCCGACCCCCTTAGGAATGGTTTGACTAAGGTTACAAAAATTCTAGATCCGCCCCTGCAGCACCCCCCACTACCAGATCAAGCTGGATCCATCACTGATTTATGGTTTGGACGAGCAAAGGGAAAGCACGAAAACGTGAAGCTGTATATTGTTTATATTAAGCGAAAACTTGAAAACAACAAGAATCCTACCGTTAACTTTAAAATATTTGACCACGGAGTGACTACAAACACTGCAGATCGAGTTTTTGTTTACCATACGGCGTTTGATTTCTCAAGTTCTCTGGTTTCTCTTCAAGATATATTAAACGGGTTGTTTGTATCCTTCTTTTCTTCGTGCTCCATTTCGTTTCGTTTAAATAAACGAAAGCAAAATACTATTTGTTTGAGAGTGTATAGTTTTCTTCGTCGCTAGTCACCAGTGTCCAACTATTCTTACCGCGTGACACCGTACCAAATATATATATATATATATATATATATATATATAAACTATTTCCCAGATTTCGTCTCCCTCGCTTTTTCTACACACGTGTAAAGTGGACTACACGCATGTCGAGATTAGCACCCTCACCGGGCTCGGGGACAATCGCACCTTCGACTGTCAATTACCACAACTTAGTGGGTAAAGTTAAATTACTCGTTTGTTGCTCTTAAAAAGCAGTTTGTCTTGAACCATCCTGATCATTTGTTAGAATCTTGTAGACGAGCAGGAGCAATCTCGTCTCCACAGTGAAGGGTCTAAGAATGAAAATGCATTCTCCGCGGGTCCCCTCTCGATTATTACTCGGGCTACCTGTGGTAGCCGAGTCTAGGTTGCGGTGGCGTTTCTGTATTATTTTTCTGGTCGATAAATTGCAATTATTGCTTCATCCCGATAGGCTTTGCGAAACCACGCAGTGTGCTCATCCGCCATCTTCTCTGGTTTGACAAAGTCATCTTGAATTTAGATCACAAGTGACTTACTGGACACTGTTATTGATCGGTCATGTATATGATCACTACGCTTACAACTGAAGACATTGATGGCGGTAAATCTACACTAAAAGATGGTGAGCTATTTTATATATTTCGATCTGGGTTAATATCCCGTCGTCTCGATCAAGACAAACTGATTATAAACAATTTACATAATTTATTGAATTTTAATGCTGAAAAGTATTACTCATGCTCACAATCTGATAACCTGCTGACTATTGGAAACTATGAGCGAGACATAAACAACGTTGAAAACAGAATTGACAACTTGCAAAGGACGGGTAAATATGCTGTGTTGACATTTCGTGCTCTACAGTGTGTTAATAAAGTTATGCCAAATATTCTCGATATGATTCAAATGCTTCGCTAGCTTTAAGCTTTAAACATGTACTATGTCGAACTGTTTACACGTCTAGATTAACGCCGTAAAGTAAGCTGCCAGTTCGCCGCGGCACCCATGTTTTGCCGGTCTTGTAACTCGTTCAATCCAGCTTTTTCACTAACGGCTGGCGAACTGGCATCGAAATTTGGATCTACCGAATCTACCACTGTAGCTTATTTTGTACTTTTTAACAAACGCTTAATATGTGCACGCTGTTACAAGTGCTGTTTCGTGCATAGGCTATGCCAAGCCGCATTGCTATGAGCAGGTGCCTTGTTACTCGGGCTACTGTTGTGGCCGAGTCTAGGTTTCGGTTCCGTTTGTTATTTTTTTTTCGCCACACAAAATTGCATTATTGCATACCGTCAGGCCTTGCCAGACTGTAAAGGCATGTTGGGTGCTCGGTTTTTTCGAGTTCTTTTGCCTTTGATCGAGTTGGGTTGAGGTGTTTTCCGACGGTATTGGTGAATTCATCAGTAGTTGATCAGTAATATTGCTGACAATGTTTGTCCATGAAGACAGAATAGACGAATTTATTACAGACGCGAAAAAATGCCTGTTGACATCAGTACCTAGGAAGTTTGACTTGAAGACTAGAGACACAAGAAAGGGCCACAGTCTATTAAAGAACATTGTTTACCTAGTAACGGCTTTCTCCTTGCTTTACCTTTTGCAAGTGACCGAGTTATAGTTGATCAGTTAAAGCGGCTGACAATTGTTTTCATCATAAACATGCTTACAAAGGCTTTACAATGTTTACAACTGCGCACGCCGGCGATCGCGGTAGACGTAGTACGTAAAATATGACGAGCTATTTCAAAACAGGTTCGCCCTGGCATTGCTGCTTTGTAGTCCGACAACTACAAAATGAAAGTATAATAATAAGCACCGAATAGAGCAAATACCGGTAAGATATCAATATGTGAACTGTGCAGTGCATGTCGCATGTCGAATTACATTTGGAAACGCGTGTTTCAAAACATGTTAACGTTTAAATATTTTCTGTTAGTCCGAATTTAAATAAATTCTATATCAAAATGATCGCCAACCTCGTCCCCAGGGCGTTTGAGGAAGGAAGCGAGCAGGCCGATCAAACGCCCTGGCAACCTCGTCCCCAGGGCCATTTGTGGGGGCTGGGCCAAGATGGCGGCCAAAAACAAAATGGCGGGAACAAATGGCCCTGGCACAGGCTGCAAAAAATGAGTCATATTTTGACTCATTTTTGACTCGGACCCAGTCTTCACTAAGTTTATAGCGCCTAGTCAGGCTCAATTTTTTCTGAATATTTAACAGTTCAGCTTGACTGACCCAAATTAAACTGAAAACAATCAAAACATTCATTTCCAAATGCATTGTCGAATTATTAAAATAATACACTTTTAATAAATATCTGTAAATGCTTATTATTTATAATTTGCTTCACTGTTGTACCAAATTCGCAAGAAACTGGATTGCCGTTGTATGGCCTTGTTTTCGTGAGTCAGTTCGGTGGATTCAATTCAGCGTTTTGAAAAACATTTAGGCTTCGTTTAGTCGAGAATTCTTGTTTGAAAAAAGCCTGCTTGTCAATGGCCAAACACGTAAATTCTGCCCTGTGGTGTACTTTCCTTTCGCAGCCAAAATACAGTTTTTGACTTTCTTCATGCACCAAGTCTTTCGTTCGCCCGATTTAGAAAACACACTGAATTGCCATCCCATGGACTTCGTTGTATGGCAGCCAGGGCACAGAGACAACACGATCCATCATTACATATTCTTCCCACGTTTTTACGGGTGTTTCGCCAGCTTTCCTCGCATTTTCATTCATTTTGAAGTTGTTTTTAACAGCCGGCAATTCTGGTATAATTTGAGCCCAAAAACAAATGCCCGCGAGTTAGCCTGCCGCCCGCCTTTTTAGAATACCTAAAACATCCAAGGTTATCTTGACCAATCAGATGTGGTGATAGCTCAGCCTGTGCCAGGGTCATTTGTTCTTGGCCGCCATCTTGGCCCAGCCCCCACAAATGGCCCTGGGGACGAGGTTGACGCCCTGGCAAAGGCTGGAATCACGTGAGAAAATATTCCAATATATTTGGAAAATTTTCCCGCCAGATTGACCACCGGGCTTCCGGTCTATGTACGTCAGCTTATATATTTGAATGAACTGAATCATTAAATAAGCCGTTGTACAAGTCAACACAATTTATTGTCTCTACGAGAAATCCAACATGCTAAAATAGCTCAAAATAACCTTAACACACTGAATATTGACGGGTTGTTATTCTGGAGCAATCACGAAACTTAACCAACATATCATCGCAAACTCACCACAAACAACCCAGGCAAGTGTATTTGTTTATTTCAGTGTGTTAAGGTTAGTTTGAGCTATTTTAGCATGTTGGATTTCTCGTAGAAACAATAAATTGTGTTGACTTGTACAACGGCTTATTTAATGAATTCAGTTCATTCAAATATATAAGCTGACGTACATAGACAGGAAGCCCGGTGGTCAATCTGGCGGGAAAATTTTCCAAATATATTGGAATATTTTCTCACGTGATTCCAGCCTTTGCCAGGGCGTTTGATCGGCCTGCTCGCTTCCTTCCTCAAACGCCCTGGGGACGAGGTTGAATGATCGCTTGATTTTTGGCCGCCATGTTGAATGACAATTAATATTTGTGTCCCAGATGCTATAGTCAGGCAGATAGGGGCATGAAAACTTACGGTAGCGTGGGACAATTATCAATTTTGTCGTAAAACTATAGTTGGAAGTCTAAATAGCTTATTTCTGAATGTTGGACGTGTAGATATTACTTGTGGTATCCAGGCAACAACGTTTTGCTTGGCCACTCAAACCCACTCTGGCTCTGTCCCAACCTCGTACCCAGGGTCTTATCTCCGCTCCCCCTGGCCCAGGCTGGTCACGTGTCGTCTATCAAAATTTTCGACTGTGGGAGTGTCCCCTGCGTATCAATGCTTGACCTCGCTGGAATAGTCGAAGAAATGCATGTATACGTATCTTGTTTTGTTTTCTGGTATTAGATTTTGAAATGAATGGTTAAACCGGTGATACGATTTTAAAATTGAAACAAGTTGTTTTGACAGCTATTGTTTTTAGTTTATAATAAATCGCTGTGTTTATTTAAGTTTACAATGAAGAAAGTTTTTGATGTTCCCATTCGTTTTATAATCGTTGGGTGCTTAAATTATACAATATATATTCGATTAATCGATATTAAGCTTATTATCATTTTTCTATTTATATAAACTCCAGTTACTCCGCAAATTTGATCTTTCGTCGCTTGATCATGAAATATGAATACGCCACTACGAAAACTGTTGCCGCAAAGTATATTAAAATATCGAACAATAGCTAGTATTAATCAACGACAAATAAACAAAAATAAACAGTACTAAAATAGTAAAATATTTGAAACCATTCTATAATGTTATAGCAAGACACTAGACACATTTAATAAGGCAAAGGTGAAATGTTGAACCTTTGTTGTCATCTGTCTGCATTTCTGAATGCGCTGTGTTGTTTACTTAAAGAAATAGTACTTTCAGTAGACTTCAAGAAAGTGGGCGAGTCGTATCGATTTTTCGATCTGCTTCTTTGCTGTCACAAACTTCTTGTCCGATAAAGAAACCCCTGTTCAAGTTAACTTGTTACGTATCTTTTAGTTTTGATCGTTTTTAAACGCAACAACCTAATACCCGCCGTTTTTCGGACTATTAATAATAACACGTCGTATTAAATTATAGTCCCTCGACAATTGTTTAAAATATAATAGGTACGGATATCGACTAACTTTTTTAAAATGAACTTGAAAATTGGCATTTTATATCAAATATATTTATCACTTATTATGTTCGTGGATGACTGACCATAATTTTCTCCGCATGAGAACTGGTCAAAACAACGCAGCACAGTAAATGTCACAGTGGATAATGAAATGGAAGACTGTTTCAAACTCTCAATATAAACAATAAAATACGTATGTGTTTCACCTGTACGTTGTTGAATACCACACGTGAAAGCTGCCGTTATACTTAAGTGAATACGTCCAGTTAAGCGCTATACAAAGCCAGCAAAATATTGATCTTTGAGACTTTTGGCATTCTTATTGAATTATATCTCGTTTCGGATTGTTTCTCCAAAGCCGTTGTGCACCTTTCGTGAGTCATGACATTTCATCTGGCCAGATGTTTAGCGTTTTGTATAAACACTACTCCGGAAGTCGAAAGTTTTTTGTACCACCCTACCCACACTAAATTTATTTTGTACTGCCCATATTTTGGGCAGCACGTGACCAGCCTGGACCAGGGTCTTTTCGCAGCGGTGGGCGGGGGCGGGGGAGCGGAGATAAGACCCTGAGTACGAGGTTGGCTCTGTCCTTCTGGGGTGAGGAATGAGCCCGCGAGTTTTCGGTCAACACAGCCAATATTTACAGAGTACTTCAAGTAACCTTACTTAATTTTGTTAACAGAGGGGGCCCTTGGGATTTTCTGTATTGTGGTTTTATGATGTGTTTTATACAGTATATCGGTAATTGCACAGCGTAGGCACAGCATTTAGGTAATTACGGTATTCCATTAATTTTCAATTCGATATTCGCGTTTATGCAGTTTGGGTCGCACCCCCCCCCCCCCCCCTAAAGACAAGTCTTCCACCCTTCCTCCCTAACTTCGAACTGCCCGATTTCCTGATTTGAACAGTAAATACTATAATACAACATACTTCGAATAAAATAATTGTTACCTTGATAACATATTGTGTTTAAATTTCTGTGTGTTTTCGTTTAAATTAGCGTATTGAAGAGTACCTGCCATAACCAACCCCTATAGATCACCTGTCACTACAGGATATTCATGCACCACTAGATGAATGACCAGAAGGGTTTATTAGTTAATTTAATCACTGCTCTCAAGAGTTATAACCGATACAGCAACATAACAGAATATTTAACAGGTCTAGTAGGCAGTTTAATTTAATAACGCTTTAATCACTGCAAATTTTAACAGTGTTTCAGTGATAGGCACAATATTATATGAAAATACATCCAGGAGAGTCGCAGCAATCTGCTCGTTTGAGACTATTGCAATCCGATAAGATTCCAAGAGAGTCAGATCTATATCTCAGTTTCCTTTGCTGACGTTCTCTTAAAATCTTAGGATCGTACAGACGACTTGAAGAACGGCTGGGAAGAAGGCTAGTCTGGGTGATCATATAACGGACGTCGACATATTGACTCGGGCCACAAGACCATTGGAGCGATTGCTAGCTTTCCCCATAATTAAAAGAAAATATACATGGTTTGGAAACCCGACAAACTTCAAACCGGTTAACAATAAAGCTGCGATTTATGTTGAAAGGTATAAGGTGCCAAATCCTTTGTTTTAGGTTTATTAATATTTAAACAGTACGGTTGAGTGATTGAACCCAAACGTTGCTATTGGATGATTGCTTCATTATACAGAAAACACAATATGTTCAGTAACCGTGAAAGTTCAAAAATTTCCATAAACCTGAACAAAAACATAAAACAATGACTTTTGTTGAGCTTCCAAACCATGTTTAGTTTCTATTGACTATGCTTTCCCAGATGCCGTTGTTATCATTGTATAGCCAGCGCATACTTATTCGAAAATGGCGGCTGAACAGTCTAACTGAATACTTTGTTTTCCAGTTAATATGCGGTTCCCGCACAAGCCACTTCTTTGCATTAGCGCGCGACCGCAGCGAGGCAACTTTTTTTATTAAACTGTCGACGTTCTGGAGCACGGTATAGCGGCTAGATAAGGCAACAAACTTTGGCAAAAATATCATTTGTGACTATATAGGGCACTAGGCTAAACAATATGAAAAATAGATTTTGTACTCGTTTCTCAAAAGAAATCCACCAAAGCTCTACGAACTAATTCGATTTTTCAGAACTTTTTGTGCAACTTTAACAGCTGTCGCCTCGTCTTTGCAACCTCCACATGCGATTTTCACCCGTGTTTTATGTGCCATTTTTACAAGCCGCCGTGTACGTGCGATGTTTAAGGACCATGCTTCTCGTGCAATTAGTAACAGACTGCACGTCAGAGATTTTTACGTGTCGTACTCTATGTGCGATTTTTTACGCACCGCGCTCCACATTTTAGAATTATTCCATCACTTGCAGTTGTGCATCCAAAAATCGTTCGTAGAGTTGCGGCTTCAACTGAGATGGAGCCGAAACTGATGTCTCACACCCAATTCATTACTTATACTGGAACAAAAAAGACTGGAGTTATACCTATTCAATTTGCAAAGTTCACGCGCGCAAAGTTATGCGCTTGGTAGAAACGACATAGTTATAGTATCATTTTAACTATTTGCGCTAAAGTTGTCGATTTGAGTCGAGCAGCTACACGCAATCGACTTGAGAACTAAGCGATTGGAATGATTATATAAAAATAGAATATAGCTTTGAATTATTGTTCGGACTATTCAGTTTTAATTTTAGGTCACTGCATAAAAATATGGAGACGACCTTGTACGAAAACCGAGCTTTGTGAATAAGCAGCAGAACGGAGCACTATTGTGAAAGGGACATTGGTACTCCGAACCGTAGTACCGCCAAAAAGAAATCTTAAAAAACCCCGGAGTAGTGTCAAAAATTGAAGGAATACCAAAACTGCTTGAATGGATAAAACAAAATACCCCACCGAAGCTGAAGAATTACCGAAATACAGTAAGAAAAACAGCATTGATACCGCAATAGCGAAAACCTCAATGTCCCCCTCTATATTATAGGCACTTAAAACAGTTTATACACGAGTTAGATGAGATTATTAAGTATGTTAAACAGTTAAATCAGTTGATAGACATAATTAATTTCACGTGATTGTTGCTATTTTCGTAATATTTCTCCAAAAAACAGCCCTTCTTTGACTGCGTGCATGCAAGCCGGGCATTTTAGTTACACTACTTGAAGTCCTTTCGCCGCGCTG
Source organism: Paragorgia papillata (assembly GCA_035771165.1). Taxonomy (NCBI): domain Eukaryota; kingdom Metazoa; phylum Cnidaria; class Anthozoa; order Scleralcyonacea; family Coralliidae; genus Paragorgia; species Paragorgia papillata. The sequence goes on from JAWNZC010000132.1 coordinate 2,390,815, forward strand.
GGCAAAACACTGAGGGTCACCCTTCTTCGGTAATGTTTCTCTTCGAAATTTATTGACTACAATGAATACGGAAAATGCTGTTGGATTAATCACTCAAGTAATTTCAGCATGTCCAACATTCAGAAATTGTTTAATTATGTTTTAAACTACAGCTCTACCATAAAATTGAATTGTCCCACGTTACCGTAAGTAAACTATTCACCTATTTTGGTACGTCTATAAAAACGTCCGTGCAACATGACACTATTTGTAGTACAGACCTCACGCTCTGTCATTAACTAGTAAACATTGTATTTCTTTTTCGGGATGCTCCAAAGATCACAATGGTCTAAAAACCTTAGTGCGGTAATGGGTCACTTAAGACGTCAGTGTTGTTCCAAAGAAGGATAAAAAAAGATATTGAAAAGGGATTTCTTTTATTATATGGCACAGGTTACTTCAGTTGCAATCATGCGCCGTGATTGGTTTCTGACGTGAATTGGTTACGCCTTACGATTGAAAACAACCAACAAAATCCTAAAAAAAACACACGACTTAAAAAATGTTATTACCTCCAAACAATAAAAAAATATCTGAAATAGATGACTACTAACATTCTAAAAGTAAATTTTAATATTGAGACGAAAATAAACAGCAGAACCCTAGTTCAGGATTTTGACGAAGTTAAAGGAAGCGGAGACCAGAAAATACATGATTGATTTTTGAGTAAAAGGTGCCATATAATAAACTCCTTTATAACTTCGATCGTTTGGTCTTTACTGTAAAGTATCACACCTCGGCGTTGAACGTATTAGCCTCGCTATCGCTCAATCTAGATAACAAGACCTCAGTTTCATATTTTAACGCAATGACCTCGCTCTCCGTTAAGTAGTTCCTAATTTGGCATGAGAGTATTATTGTTCAACGTTTGGTTTGTAAAAATATTTCAATAATCTAAAGTGGCTCACCCTATTTTTAGCAATCCTTACAAAAACCTAAAATTGTACAAAATTTTGTAATAACGGATATATATTATATAAAACATAAGAGATACTAGAAACCTGCACAGAAGTACAGGTAATCAAAATTAAGGCGAGATAGAAGGGTATTGCAAATGTGACATCTTGATTTCTGTTGGTCTGGGAGTAACCAAGTTTAGACTAATTTGTGTAAAAACTTGGTCTTAAAGATTCAAGAATCTTCCATAGTTGTTGGGTAACTCATATTTCATAATCGAATTAATGTACAGCTTTAATTTTGAAGTTTGCAGCTCAGAATTTCAACATAAGGCAATCGAGGCTAAAAATAGCGTGACATAACCTCCTTTAATATTAGTATTTGAAAACAGTTTGCAACTATTTGTTATTTTCTTTTGTTTTTAGGATCAGGTGGTTATAAATCAAGCTCGAATGCGTTTCTTTTCTCTCTCCGAAATAAAGACAATTTGAACCCATTTAAAGCTCCAGTCTACCGAAACAGTCAGTACGCAATTGAAGACAGTTCTAGTTACGGACCCATCTTTGGTAATCATGATCTCAAAATCGTCAGCAACGCTCACTCGTCAACAAGCTCTCACACACATTTTGGTGGCACATACCAACCTCCATCTGGCTACAGCTATGGCAGCACCAACACCAAAGCTCTCTTGGCTGGCAGTTATTCCTTCACTCCATCTGAAGTAGAAGTCTTTTACTTTGGTTAGACTGTCTACGTTCTTTTAAAGCATCACTAAAATTAAAGCAGAACATGTATTCTGTTAATTAAACAAATAATGTTTGTCATAAAAGCATTAAAAGGTGATTAAAGTTAAAAATAGTATCCGCACAATAATACATTGCATTGTATTACATTGTTGAGATGTTACATCTAGAATAAAATCCTCCCATTCAATCTTCTTTAAAGTGCACCTAACTCTTAAATTAATTGCATGTCTAAATAATGCTGAAGTAATCCACTGATCTCCCCTTCCTCGTATTAAAGTACCTACCCATAAAATGTATCTGCCTGCACCCCCCCCCCCCCCCAAGTAACCAGGCCTCCCTCAACTCACTGAAAGTGGACAACATGGGAGATGAATTGTCAAAGTTTATTTTATTGATTTACTGAACTACACGTTAAAATACGTCAACATTTTGCAAGTTTATAGAACAAATGCAACACTAATAACTGTAAACCTAGTGTAAGATTGGGCCACCTGTAGATCACCTAACCCCCCACCCCCACCCCTCCCCAAAAAAAAAAACAAAAAAACAAAAAAACAACAACAACAAAACCCACAACAAAACATAACAAAACAAAACCTTAAACCTCATCAGTAACCATGTTTACTACTAAACTTAATATACTCTAACATGACCCACTAGTGGATTTACACAATTCTGTATTATACGAGTTTTAGTGATAGTGTGATAGTGTGATACTATAGTCAAAGTATACTCTCCTCCTGGAGCATGTGTTTTTATTTTGATCAACTCTTGTGCGTGAAGCCGCTGACTCAGCTACCTTCTTCTCCACGTGGAAATTGGAAAAGCTACTCTCTTCAAAAATGTTGTCTTTCTGGTAGAAGCCCTGTCCGGTGTTAATACTTTTAAATGGTTATTAAATGCGGCTTTGAGAGTCGAAAGTCCCTGTTGGATTGTGTATTCTATTTGAAGTGGCAATAATCGTAAAGATATATGTATGTTTCTACATACTGTGTGATTTGAATTATGAAAAGAAATCGACAGCCAGTATTGTAGTGGATGATCTGCTCAAAAGGAGTTTGGACTTGGAGAAAAGGTGAATTTATATACATGTAGTCATGCACGAACAATAATGGTTTCAAAGCTTTTTCATTCTAGTGCCCCCTCGGGACATGTTCAAAATTGGTTTATTGACCCCCACCTTACATTTGTCATGACACATTTTTTTTCCGTTTTGAATATTTTTGAATTTTGGGTCTCTTCAGTGGAATTTGCTGCGTTTTGACTAATTTTGAGGACACTTGAGCAAAAGATAAGCGTCTTAAAATCTTTAAATATATAACATATTTTGGTTTAAATCAGATCACTCATCAGGGCTTGAGGGCTGTAGTGAGAGTGAGGGTGTGTGTATTTATTCGGGTGTGTGTCACCCTCCTAATGCACCAGTCAATTGAAACCACGGCCCCCCGACCCCCGGGACATAGCGGGGGTGTAACGGGACATGGCTGTGGCAAAACGTTCTTGTAACGCTGCATTTTCCCGGGGGAACGGGGACAGTAACGATCTGCTAAATTTGCGGGGATATTTCGCGGGGATTGTAACGCGACCTGACAGAGCGGGATTGGGCCCGAGTATTGAGAATCACGCTCGCTCGCTCGTCCCAACATGGCGGATTCGGTTCAGGCAGATATAAAGGTAAGTTTATAAATCCTTGTTTATCCTTTTTTAGGCTATCGCTAGTTATGGTTTACGATGAACACTTCATAATTCGTTAAAAGATGTAGTTCAACATGTTTCCCTTCATTTCCGTATAAAAGCTTTAAATATAATTATATAAATGAATAATTAATGTCGTGACGGTCGCTGTTGAATATTCAATCGATCGGTAATCCATGCAGGCCAAATGGGAGGTCAAAAACAAAGAGGAACCATGGTGTAGCGTTTAATAATATACGGAGCTTCCCTCTCATCGCTGTGACCCGGGTTCGATTCCCGCGTGGACTGCAGGGTGTGATTTTTCTCTGTTCTAGTCGTGTTTGGGGTCCTGTCTCATGTGATGGTAGGCAATGTATTTTCTGTACATTTGTTGCATGGCTATATTGATGCTTTTTTTTCTGGATGTCAGGTTCTTCTACATTTCAAAGACCACCGTAAAGTTGTGAATGTAGACAGAAATTCTAGTTTGAATGAGTTTTTGTCTGCTGCAAGTCAAGCATTTGCTCTAAATAATACAGATGTTTTCGTGCAAAAATATGACGAAGAGTGGGGAGAGAGAGTAGATGTTGAAAACTTGGAGCAGGTTGTTAACAGGGATAAATTATTTCTCTGTGAGGTGCATGGATCATCTTCTGACTCAGTGAAATTAGTGAATGTGAGTATTGTTATTAATAATAATAATCTTTATTTCATTCCATAAAAAAACGTTAAAGGTTACAATTGTAAAAAAATAAAATATAAAAACATTGATCATAAAAACACATATACTTCCACTAGTTTTACCAAAAATCACGTATGGCCTGCCAGTTTTATGCTGCCAGTGTTGGTGACCTAAGTACAATTAACTGCTTTTTAAAATAGGTGATCTATTTCAACTTGTGAATAGCCTTCCTTTCTGAGGATTCTTATTATATAAAGGCATTTTATATTTAATATAATTAATGTATTAATAATTAATCTGTAGTGTTTGGGCCCATGTTTATGTGCAACATGTCTGCTCTTGCCCTATACATGGTAGATATTTCTCCTTTTTTATCAATTCCACATTGAATGTTAACAAATTATTTTTGGGGGTACCAATAATATATATTTTTTTGCAGGAAAATGTCGATGAATCTATTGCTGAAACAGGTAAATTAATGCTGTTGTTGTCTGTGTGACTTGGTCAAGAATGTATCCCCAGTTTTAAAATTAATAGTCGGAGAACCTTAGAAGAGAAGTATTAATATTTGTGTCAGTGAAACTTGCTGCCCATTATTGTCAGTGTCTTTGTTTTACAGTTTATTGGATTCTATGAGTATCAACTAAAAGCTAAGGTGTCACATACCGGTACCCTGTCATCTTAACTCTCTGGCGTTAATGGTGCTAACAAGTTCCAGCACTACTTTATTGACTGTTATATCACATTCCAGGATTTTAGACATTCTCATTCAACTCATTCGTTTTGTTTTACATGAGGGTACCAGGTGCAACTTTCTGGATTTGGAAAAAAAGGGATAGAGGCGACAAACCATGACACGTCCCTTGGTTACATTGTTTACCAAAAATTGACAAGCAACTAACATAGTCTTTTTTCATTTTATTTTTAGCAGATAAACAATATGTTACTTTAATGAAGGAAAATGTAGCTTATGCAAAGAAAGGTAAAATGTGAATGCATGTACACAGCTTATACTTGATCGGTCATATGTCAAATTGAGTGGTTTCATTTCTTTATGACATTATGTCCACCATATTGCAATTTTGGTCAGTCATGGGCCATTTTGATCAGTCATTGTCCAATGATCAACAGTAATTTCCAGCTGTGTATACAACAGTAAACAATGAATAAATTAAGACACTTAAATTTGCAGGTATCAAAGAGCATTTGGATGATATTGCACTGCTACAGAATGTTATGGACATTCAAAGACCAACTTTTTTTCTTTCAACATTACTCTATTTCAGATAAGACCCTGGAGTATGTCAGTGTAACTAAATTGTTAGGCGTGAATATTCACAAAAAATATCAAGTGGGACAAGCTGCTTAAAACCCATAAATTAAAATAGTTATGAATTCTTATATATATTTTTCAGCTGTAACCCAGAAAACTCTATGTTTCGAGGGTGGTCAAATAATGCTTGGACCAGCTATACAGGTACAACAAATTAGATAATATTTTCAATACAATACACATGATTGTGTTGCAAAGATAACACTTGATGTTCCATGATGATGTTGAAGGATTTTTCTCAGGCAGTGAAGAATTAAAGGGTCAATTAAACTTCATTTTCACGAAATTGAGTTCCGAAATTGAAAAAGATTCTCCATCCAAAAAGTAAAAATAACAACTGTATAATATATGTTGTTGTACGTTTCACACAATTAAGTGACAATAATGCATCAGTCAAATCGAAGGTGTAACATCCCCCCCTGGGCATATACCCGGGCATTTGACTTTAGGACTTTTGAGGGCTTCAAATTCCCCACAGTCGGGCAAAAAGCATGGTTCAAATGCCCTACATTAAAAGGCCAACTGGTGTTAGTCCAATTACCTACATCTTATTCAAAAAATCTTGCATTTCACAATCGCTAAAATGTTTTTCCTCTTCAAATAATGTTTTCATTTGCAAACCATTTAAGCTTTCATAATTAAAAACCGGTCAAACTAGGATAGAAGATGGCAAATATCGCAAGATATTTGTACTCGCTCCAGTCTTACTCCAGTGATATTTTGTGCCCCTCTCGATGCAGTTGGATAATAATTACAGTTAAACTGTCTTGTTTTCTTTAAAGGCAGCATCTGTGGCACATATTACCCAGACAGTCACATTAGACCCAGAACAAATACGCAAGAAATCACAGATATATCAGCTTAAGCCCGATGACAAGTTACTTGATTACCATAGAGCTATAAACGAGGCTTCGTTTGAGATTGCAATGAAGAATCCATCTTTGTTGTGCTCTAAATCGGAATTGCAAAAGCAGGCAAGGGTGAAAGTCCATGAAGAGGGGTTTGGTTACAAGAAGAACAGTTCTAGATCCAAACAATTTGGTGTACCTCAGACTAAAAATCAGCGTGATAAGTTAGATTTAAGGCAGAAGAGGATGGAACAGGTCCAAGAGGACTTAAAGGAAGTTGACATGCAGCTCTCTTATGCCGTAAAGCAACGTGAAAGGTGCGCTAATGTAAAGGAGTTCAGTAAAGCACTTGACGTTTCAAAGGAGCTAGATGACCTGAGGAAAAAGAAAAGAAAATACCAAGAGGAGCTAACTTTGCTACAGAAAAAAGAGGCTTCAGCTAAGCGAGTGAAGAAGTTCAGAGAGAGCCAAAAAATAAGGTGATAAACAGGATGCCCAACAAAGCGCCTTAATACGTCATTTCACATGCACAAAATCAGCAATAGTTGTTGAGGAATCAACAAATGGGAAGGAAGTCAGAGAACCCGGAATCGCTGTAACAGAAGTTGAGGAACCAGCTACTGCAGCCACTGAGAAGGCTACAATCCAAGATCAAGAAATGACCAATGTAGCTCCACATGTTTCTTGTGGCTCCAATGACATAAACAAGCCTGAAGATATTGAGGGAACCGAGAAAAAAAGCAGCGAGGATTTTTAGTTCCCCCCCCTGATGTGCACCAAGAGAGCAAAAATGTATGTGAATCAGTGGGGGATGCTAGAGCTATTGATGAGGAAACATTTATTAAGTTTATGGGCAATCTTCGTTTGAACTTAAGTGGTCAGAACAAGAGTTCTGGGGATGATCGATTGTACATTTCACGAATGACAGCTGTGTCTTTGGAAGAGTATAATAAATATAGAGCTGAGTATTGCATAAGGTATCATAAAGAGCAGTGCAAAGAATGTGCTGCACTGATGAATATGGCATCAATCATTTGCCAGGAAGGAATAGTTAAACTATCTGATGTTTACAAGAAACAGTTTCCTGATAAAAAATATCAGTCAGACAAGGCCGTGAGAAGAATAATGCAATTACCAGTTGTTGTTTTAAAGCACAAGCATCTCTATGTTACAGGCCTAACACCAGATTTGGACTACAGGACCTTAGTGAACTGGATCGCAAAGACAATGCCAAATGAAACAAACGTGCAGCATCTTGACAAGGATACGTTAAAATCGTTATGTGAGCTGGCATCGAATGAATCCGATAGACGATTGATAGAATCTGCTGCCACTTGGAGATTGTCTGGCAAGCAAGCCAAGAAAAGGTATGGAATTGATGATAATAATGCCAAACAAAACGAAGTGAGAGAAGCAATTGTCAAATCACAACAGATCCATGCCGAGATCATGAAGCTTGCGCAGCTTGAAGAGACAGCCCTTTTACAATCCATGGGTATTGAAGATAATGCATCTGATGCAGAAAGTTTGGATGACGAGAGTGATTTAGAAAGTGCCGTGGAAAGCGATTCAGGTGACTCCCTTTCCACAATAAGAGATGGCAACAATGATAGTGGTGCAGAAAGACAGTCTCGACCGGATGTCAGTGGTGCGGAAAGACCGGATGTCAGTGGTGCAGAAAGACAGTCTCGACCGGATGTCAGTGGTCATGCAAGCTTCAATCCTGATGACCTGTCCAAAGCTGCTGCCGTTATTGCAAATCCAGCACCATCAAATGAGACACTCCTCTTGTGGCTGAGGGACAACCGTTTTGAACTGGTTTTCATTTTTCGACGATGTTTCGCTATATCTAAGAGTCTACACCCAAGACGTTCTTCATCAAGTGTTATTAGATTTCACCGAATATTTGTCAACGGATGTCTGTGATCTAACTGAAGATGAGGAGAGAGCAGTTGAGGTATCACGACAGGCATTTCATGAGTATAAACGTCGAGAGCCAACATTGATAGAGGGAAGTGAAGTGCTATCTGACTCCGAAAATGAAGACTCTACTGCACCCTTGCCCAGACAAATGCCTTCACTCGTTTCCAAGGAAGGATTGGAATCAATAAAGCAAACAAGAGCAGCTATCAGAAGGAAAGCGAAAAGAGAAGCAGCAAAACAAATAGCACAAAACAGCATATTGAAAAGAAAAATACCAAAACGAACAAGCCGTATAATTAAGGAACATCCGACTATTGGCAAAGACATTGAGGACTTTGTTGTATCAAAGAAAGTGGGCGCTGATGCTTGGAGAAGGACGGGGGTATTAACTTTTGATGGGAGTCGAACTAGAGGGAAACAAGTAACTTACAGAGGCATCCAGGAACATCTCCAAGAAAAGTATTCCTGTAAAATTAGCTATGGAACAGTGGTACAGTTGTGTGTCATTCGGAGCAAGCGACGTATCTCTGCGAAAAGGTACAAGGGTGTAGCCAAGGTCACCTGCCGGAAATCGAGGAAGGGGTTTTCCATAAAGCTGAACCCAGATGCACACTGGAGCAGCGCTTTTTATAAAGGTATTGATCTCTTACAACTGAAAGATGGAAGAGATAAACTGTTACTCAATCGTGATGATCAGGCCGGATTCAGGTTAGACACTACCTTTACCCATAAGCAAGGCAAATGCATAACACTAGAAAATGCGCCATCATTAACGACCAGAACAGACTTTGTAAATACGTATTCATCCATGCTACAGACTACCTCCTACCTTTTCATGAAGTCTGATACAACAGATAAGGCTTGTGCTGGAGTGGTCAAACCACATTTCATATTTCCAAAGAACCCTACTCAACATATGATCGACCTTGAAATGTTGGAAAGCAGCATGCCCAGTTACTTCGAGGACAGGCCAATAGATTGCATACGCGTTGATGGGGCTACTGATGAAGGACCAAGTCACCTCGAAGTGCAGTTTCTTTGGAACGAGAGGCACTTGCTAAAACAGAAAATCTGCACAATTGTTTCGTCTCGGCATAGTGGTGGATCATACCTAAATGAGGTGGAATTGATGAACGGCTGTATTGCCAAAGCGCATGCAAACCTGTTTATTCCTTCTACTCTAGCTGGGAACAATTTCGATACCAATGGCCTGGACACCAATAAATTAAATGAGAATTTAGAAATCGCAACAGATGTCTATATTGATCGAGTAAATGGGGCACCATGCTGTGGCACCACACTCCAACTGTACAAAGGAGGGAAGAAAGAGGTCATGATTGAAAGAAGCCAAGCCTTTTAATCTTCCTTAGAGGTAGTACAGAGGACAAACAACAGTTGAAAAAGAACAACCCAGATCTCTACGAATACTTTGAACGTATTTGGATGGTCCGAGAAAGCCACATGAAGAAGGATCTGCCAGGGAACTATCTGTTAATGCTGAATTTGTGTTACCAACGCGGATGTCCTCATCCTTTGTGTGGCGACGAGACAGCCGGAAGAGATCTGATGTGGTATGACAACGGACCGCCATTAACGTACTTACCGATACCAATCCCTGACCCAAAACGACCTTGGGGTGGCAAGTGCCAAGAGTGTGCAAAGTTCTGTGCTGGCCATTACCTGAAGCCCAACGATCATGCAGAGTTTGTTGCAGAACATGGCCTCACAATTTCGAAGCCTCCTAGTATTATAATCAGAGAAGCGTTTTACGAATCCCTAAAGAAGGGGAGAGCTTTGTCAGAGGAAAAGATGTTGGAAGTGACAAGGAAGACATTGCTTCCGTTAGAAGAACTACAAATGCATGTAGAACATCTAAAACTGACGGCAGAACGGAGAAAGGAGGGTGCAAAGAAGGCAGCCACTACCCGAAAAAACAATGCAAAGACAAAAGGGAAAGCCAAGAAATCCACCAAAGCAAGTGAGTATTTGAATTCCATATATAGTTTTTGCTATATCGTTTTTAACAAAATGTGTTCTGATAAAGTAAACAACTTCCTTATTCATTTCATCAGAAACTCCTTCTGTCGATACATCTGTTTGGTGCTGGTGCCAGGAGAGGGAGCATGGTGACATGATTTTATGCGAAGGAGACGCCTGTCAAATAAAATGGTTTCATTTTGAATATGTCGGGCTCCTCTTCAGTCCAGCCTTTCCCTGGTATTGCCCTGACTGTAAAGGTGGGTGTATTATACGTCTTCTTAGGGTACTCATGACAACACACTATAGTGACTAATTGCCACTAAAAATGCACTTATTAAGTAAGTCATCTTATGAAAGGCAAACGTAATATCTTGGTTGGTATAAGAAAATACAAAACATATCATGCTATCATCTTCTTTTTTGTAGTTGATACCGAGCAGTATTGCTTTCTGCAATCAAGGAGAGTTGGGGATGATGTTAGGCTGCGACAACAGCCAATGCCCAATCGAGTGGTTCCATCTGTCCTGCGTTGGTATGAAAGTTCCCCCAACGGGTAATTGGATGTGTCCGAAATGTGAGTAGGTTGCTGTGAAACATTTAAAGTTTAAAAACGTTTTTTTTTTGTATTTTATGCCAACAATTTTATATAAACATAAACAGTACTAGTACCAGTACCAGAAAAGAATAATAGATACTTAACAAATGCAACTTCAGGCTATATGATGCCAAACTTTGCAAGTTTTGCTTACAGTTCGCCATCCTAAAACTTTGTATATACTTTTCAGCATACTTTATTTATGTAATCTTATTTTTGGCGTAAATCAATAAACTGAAACTGAAGCAATTACTATCACAAAGCTTTTGTTTTTGTTTTAGGTGTCAAGTAAAGGCATTGCAGGGGCACAGTGACAAAGATGCTGTAGAATGTTGCACTCCGAAAAGAAAATGTGTGGCGCTAGACCCTTGTTATGTTAACCCTGTTATGAAAAGCACTTCTAAGATGCTTATAAGCGATTTGACATTGGATTGGACCCAATATTAAATAGCACTAGGAGAAGCAGTAATCTATGTGGGTGTGTCTATCTATGTATCTATCACCTCAATGTGGGTACCTGCGTCTATCTATATACAATCTATCACCTGAACATATCGCTATGTCCTCAATATGGATAGATTGTGTATATTGTATAGATTGCGTAGATCGCGTAAATTGCGTAGATCGCGTGGACTGCATAGAATGCGTAGATTGCGTAGAACGCGTAAACTACATAGATAGCGTAGAGTGCATAGATTGTGTAGATCGCGCGTAGATTGCAAAGATCGCGTAGCAGCATACGTCGCAAATGCGTTAACTGCATACTGAGATCACGTAGACAGCATAGATTGTGTAGATGGCGTGGACTGCATAAAACGCATAAACTGCATAAATCCCGTAGACTGCATGGATCGCGTTATCTGTGTAGATCGCGCGGACTTGGTAGATTCGGGACATTATCAGACTCGTATTAAAACGCCACTGTAGACTAGGGTTGCTGTCACTTTTTCGATGATTATTATGGAAACCAGCTCACCAAAATCTGGTAAGTCACCAGGGCCATGCATTTGGGTGGGGATTGTAACAGCAAACTTTCCCCGGGGGGCGGGGAAAAAGTAAAAATGTAACACTCCACAAATGTTACAATCCCCGCTATGTCCCGGGGGTCGGGGGGCCGTGGTTTCAATTGACTGGTGCATAACTTTTACAAAACTGCAAATATTTGGAAAATTTACTTGTCCATTCACAACCATGTTCCCATGCAGGGCCTTTCTAAAATTGGGAGGGTGGGAAAATGCCCTGGCATCAGCTGGTGGACTCTGCATTTTCAATTCATGGGTTGATTGCTTTTCTTAAACATTCCTTGGGAAACATAATTATGCATAGTTTTGTGCTACAGGTAGTTATGATCAAATAGCTTCAACGGGTGTGACAACGATCCCAGTGGAACCACCATTACAATGAACTTCTCCAATTGGACTGCCATTACTCGGAATAATTTTCCATACTATTAAAAATTAAATTGCTAAATTATTACACCCAATATTTTTGGGGCCTGTGACTTAAGCCAATGCCAAGACCTTTTCCCACCCTGCCAATTTTAAAAAGGCCCTGGGAATGCAGTGGCGGATTAACACTTAGAACCCTAAGGACGAGTCTTTAGTATTTTATTCTGGCTAATGCTAGACGATTTTATTCAGCACAGGGAGAGGTCCAGCCTCAAAGTGTCAAAACACTTTAACACTTTGAAGCCTGAGGATGAATCTTTAGTATTTTATTTGGATAGTGCCGGATGATTTTATTCAGCACAGGGAGAGGTCCAGGCATCAAAGTGTTAACCCTTCCAGGGCTGGGGGCAAAGAAGATTTTAGGGGTTAGGCTGGTCACAACACTTTCAATATTAGCTTCACTTTTGGGATTCTTCAACATTAATGAGAATAGATATGCTAGCTCGGATATGAGAATTGAATGTAAATGTTCTTTAAGGCAAATTTCTGAGTTTCCAAGTGGGACACAAACCCACAACTTTCTGATCACAGGAGAGATCAACAGTCTTACCATTGAGCTACTGAGATGATTTGAATGTAGGTTGTGTTCAATGTATGACATTACTGCTAAGTGCAAGTATGATGATTATGTTAATGTCATAATGCATGTTGTTAAGAGAATCCATGAATCAGATATGCTAGCTCGGATATGAGAATTGAATGAAAAAGGTTTTCAAGCCATTTTACTCAGAGAAATTTCTGAGTTCCCAAGTTGCATGGACTCAAACCGGCACAACATTCTGATTATGGGAGAGACACTCTAACCATTGAGCTACATGGACTCAGATTTGAACGTATTGTAGGTTGCAAATTCAAATAATAAAGATGTTCAGTGTAATTTGCACAGGTTCTCCATTGCATAAACAGATAAAAGTATTTACTATTTGTTTGTAAAAAGGAGAAGCTGAATAGTTTTTTTTTCTTTTCACTTATTTTTTTTTTGGTTGCTCAAAATCTGGGGCTGGGGAAAAGTATGCCCCCTTTGCCCTCTCAATAATTGAGACCTGTATTTTTTAAGACTATTTTAAAATATTACGTAAAAAATAAACAGTCAAATTACCGCAGTTTTAGGGTTGTTTGAACAAGTTGAAGTGTACTAATTATAGCAATAGCGTTGCAAGTATTTATACTTTTAACATGATATTGTGTGCAGTGGCGGACACTTGACAAAATATTTGGGGGGCGAGTGCCGAAGGCACAAGCCTTCTAGGGGGTGTGGGGGGGCATGCTCTCCCGGAAATTTTTTAAAATTTGGATCTCTGAAATGGCATTTGCAGCATTCTGAGAACACATTTTGTAAAAAATTTTAGGTTTTCAAAACACTATTTTAATGGTGCATTTTGTTATAAATCACATGCTAAGCATAAAAAAACAACATTTCAGAGAAAATATTCTAGATGAAATTTAGAAATTTCTTTATCCAAACTTACTTCATAACACTTATTTTGTGGGATTAGAATACTTTCGCTTGTTTTTATTAAAACACGCCATTTTGCTGCTGTTGTTATTGTAATAACTAATAAGTAGTGCTTCCACTTCTTGAAATGAAAACTTTCTTGTGCTTCCACTTTTCAAAATTAAAGCTTCAGCTAAAATTATTGGGGGGGCGATCACCCCCCCCCTCACCCCCCCTAGTGTCCACCACTGATTGTGTGACAAACATTGTAATTATATCTTATACAAATCTACTGAAGGTAATTGGTCGGTCACATTTTGTGTGTGGGGCTGCGGAAGGGTATAATGTTGGGTGTGTGTGGGGGCAGGTGTATTGGGTGTTTGTGTGGAGGGGTGTGTGTGTGGGTATATGTGTGGGTGGGTGCATTGTGGGGAGATGTGTAGGGGTGTATGGTGGGTGCATATGTGTGGGGGAGATGGATATAGGGGTGTATGGGGGGGGGGGTGTGGAGTATTTGTGTGTGTAAGGGGATGTGATGTGTGAGTGGAGTGTGTTTGTGGGGGATGTATATGTGGGAGGGAATGTGTGGGTAGAGTTTATGTGTGTGGAGTGTATGAGGTGGGGGTGTAGGGTATATGTCTGAGTGTATGTGGTATGTCTGGGTGTGTGTGGGGTGGATATGTAGTGTGGGGGGGGGGAGGGGGGAGTTTGTTTGTGGGGGTATGTGTATGACAGTACTCTATGTGGGAGAGAATCTGTGGGTATAATGTGTGCATGAATGTGGGTGTGTAGAGTGTTTGTGTTTGGAAGGGTGTGTGTGGGCAGGGCCGCTGAGAGAAATTGTGGGGCCTGGAGCAAATTGTTGGGGCCCCTGATGACATCACATGGGTCAATCTGGATTGCCCTGATGATGTCACACATATAGTCTTATCTACGTGTTCTTAATTAGTTCCCTGTGTTGGTTAAAAATGAAGTTAGTGTTTCTGATCTTTACACTTTCTGGGCCTCATGTTTTCTTACATCGAAAACTCAAATCTAAAGAATTTTAGTGGTTCCCCCTAGCCCCGTCCCCCCTCTCAGTGGCCGTGGATGTGGGGGTGTATGTGGAAAGTGGGAGATGTGGGGGTAAATAAAGTTTATAAAGTTTTCATTTAACCCCACCTATCTCAGTAAATTAATCACACCTTTTAATTCCATTCATAATCTTAACACCCGTGGTTCCACTAATAATAATTTAAAACTTGCTAATTAAATAATAATATTTCAGGCTGGGATGTGCATTTTTAATTGCCTTCCTCGCATGTACTGAATGGAACTCCCTGGACCTACTGTAACTATCGGAAACGCTTCCTTTCTTCTTTTCACCAGAAATTTCTACAGATGGCCTTTTCTAATTCTTGCTAGTACAAATAACTATATATAATTAAATTGTATATTTTTATAGATTATAATAGTGTTATGTGTATGTAAATAATTTGTATATTGTTGGGCATAGATGAAAATTACTTCAATTGTAATTTTAGCTACCCTGCTTAAATAAAGTGTTTTTATTATTATTATTATTATTATTATTATTATTATTATTATTATTATTATTATATTATTATTATTATTATTATTATTATTATTATTATTATTATTATTATTATTATTATTAAATCAAGCTATGCTTGTTAACCCTTACTGTGACATTTTATGATCAGAACCTCAACTTTTCTTCTAGATACTGGCCTGGTTGTTAACTCTTGTTAAAATGCTTGCAATGATGATTGATCCTAATTACAAGATTATATATACTGATCCTAATGGACAATTTGCATTATAGCAATGCATCATGGGGAAAATGGTAGCGCTTCACTTGCAGGCGAAATGGCCACCACGAAGCGAGCATTTTGCTTGTGAGAAGAATGGATTCTTTTAAGCACATTTTTTGTAGCGCAGGAGAATTTCGAAAAGGGCAATGTATTTGTGGGACTATAAAGAACGTTGTGTGCCAAAGACAGCGAAATCAGAGCAGAAATGGACGAGAAAAGTGCTATAGAGCTATTGAAGGAGTGAAGAATATGCGAGTAAATACGTTCCAGAAGGGAGGTTTTTCTCGACGTTTTCAGGTGAGTAAGCTTAGTGAACATAGGACAGCTCATCATTTTGCCTCACAGACATGTGTGTGTTGTTGTTCTATCGCGATCTCGTATTTTCTGAATTACCAAGTGTTCTGTAATGATTTTTTCCTTTGTTGAAATTGACAACTTTTGGCGATGAAGAAAACGAACAATAAAAACAAAACAAAGGTGAAACAAAAATGGTATGATACAAATTGCCATACTCTTAAAAAGAATTTGAGAAATTTAGGAAGTTTACTCACAAAATACCCTAATGATGTCTATTTACGTCATCTATTTTTTTCAAAAAGAAAGGAATATAAGCGCATGATTAAGAAACAAAAAAGACAATTTCATAATTCTATACTAAACCAAATTGAAATTTTATCCAATAACAATCCTAAAGAATTCTGGAAGCTAGTTAATTCTATAAAAACACGTAAACCATGTACGTCAAATGAAATACCATCATCGGAATGGTTTGATTATTTTAGAAATTTGAACAAGATAAATTTCAACACTGAAAAGATAAGCAACGAAGCTCAAATTGTGAAGGATTTCAATATTTGGGCAGCCTGCAAAAACGATACTATGAAAAACCAATCCCACTTGAAGAATTGTGCAAACTGTCAAAGAAATTAAAGAACAAAAAAGCCAGTGCCGGTGATTCACTGTCCAATGAGATCATTAAGTTAGCAGTCGAAGTTTTACCATCCTATTTTGTAAAATTGTTTAATACTATTCTATCCTACGGTGTGTTTCCATCACATTGGTCTAAGGGTTTCATAGTCCCAATATATAAATCAGGAAGTACAATTGACCCGAGTAACTATAGAGGAATTTGTATAAGCAGCTGTCTGGGAAAATTTTTCACATTGATTATGAATACTCGTTTGACTAAATTTCTGGAAGAGTGCAAAATTATGAGTAAATGTCAAATCGGTTTTCGGAAAAATTGCAGAACAGCAGATCATTTACATAGTTCTAAAAACTTTAATAGATGTTTTATAAGTCAAAACGAAAACCAATTTTTGCCTGTTTTATCGACTTTAAAAAAGCCTACGACAGCGTGTGGAGAGGTCTTTTCTTCAAACTTATTCAATATGGTTGTAGTAAGAATTTCATACGTCTAATGCTAAGTATGTATTCCTCAGTTGATTGCTCGGTAAAATTGGATAAGGGAAGTACTCCTTTCTTTAAAGTCCCATATTGGGGTAAAACAAGGATGCAATCTAAGTCCCACCTTATTCAACCTGTTTATCAATGATATACCTAATTTATTTAACAAGCTCGTGTGCCCCAGTCAAACTTTGGTGAAACTGATTTAAATTGTTTACTTTAACGCAGACGACTTAGTTTTACTATCCGAGTCCAGGTCTGGCTTACAAAACTGGTCTCACAAATCTTGAATTTTACACCCAAGAAATGGAAGTTGAACATTAATTTAAAAAAATCAAAAGTTTTATTGTTTGGAACACCAATCCAAAGACGTGCACACTTCCCATCAATTTGGTCTTTCGGGAAAATTTCTCTAGAGCAAGTTGATGAATATTGCTACCTTGGTATTACTTTTCACTTTTCCGGTAATTTTAAACGAACACAAAAAATACTTTATGTTAAAGCAATACGTGCCTATCATTGTTTAATTCAAAAGTTTTTCAAACGTGGAGAATGTACCAATAAAATTGCTTTTAAAACTTTTCTCTTCAACGGTAGTTCCCGTTTTGCTGTATAGCTGCGAAGTTTGGAGGTCCATACTTACTGGGTAAAATAAACTCTTTTGCGATGTTTAAAACTAAAATTTTTAAATTAACAAATGATATAGAAAGACTACATCTAAAATTCTGCAAAAGAATCTTGGGTGTTCACTCAAAATCTACAAATTTAGCTGTCTATGGTGAACTAGGAAGGGCACCCCTAATTATACAAATAGCTACACTTATAACAAAATATTGGTTTCGCATCAAAAGCTCAACTTTTACAGATACCCTCGCTGGTAAAGCAGCGAGAGTCTGTATGGACTCTAATTTACAACCAATATTATTTACAAAATATTTACTACAACTATGTAATATAGAAGTTAATAATTTTAAAAATTTTGTAATACCACCCAAAGAACAAGGAAATTTTTGCCATTACTTGAGGAATAAATTACATGAGTTTTATTACTGAATACTGGAAAGAGCAGATTCAACAAGGTGGAAATAATGGCAAATTAAGAGTCTTTAAAAAACTGAAAATAAATTTTGGCTTTGAAAAATATCTTTCTTCAATTCGCAACTTCAAACATCGTCAAGCGGTTACAAAATTAAGAATTTCAGCTCATAAACTACCTGTTGAAACTGGTCGATACGGAAATGTTTCATACTGTGAAAGATTATGCAAACATTGTGATCTAAATGAGATTGGGAACGAACAACACCTTTTAATGTCATGCAGAAACACAAAGTTCGCCGATCTTAGAGTTAATTTTATGGAAAGTCTCTGTAAAATAAATAACTCATTTTCTAAATTTAGCTATCAAGACCTTTTCATGTATGTCATTGCTATGCAAGACAAAACAATTATGACTTTGGTAGCTAAATACTGTTTTAATGTTTTAAGAAGTTTTGAAAGTTTATAGTTGAGCACGTACTCTAGTTTATATGTTATATGTTGTATCTTATATACCAAATCTGGTATTTATGTTGTTTGAATAAAGTTCGTTCGATTGAGCATGTCCCCTCTGAAGACAATGTTTTTAAAGACAATGTAAATTTTTTGGCGCGGAAACAACCCGGTTTTATCGGCAACGGCACTGGCACTTTGTAAAAACACCAAGAAGAAAGCGAAGAAAGCACTTTTGAGTTTTGCCTGGGTTTCTACTGTTGTTTTTTTATTTCTATTCTGTTTCCTTTGTTGTGGTCGGTTCATATCCTGTCAAATAAACCAGTAGGTTCTAGAACTATTGTAGGCTGTAAATATATATTCATAACTATAAATTCGTTTAATACGTTGAAAATTTAGCGAGTTTTGTTGCTGTGTTGTAGGCAACAAGCTTTGTAAAACACAAGGGGTGGTGCCAGGGGGGCAGGGGTGTTACACCCCTGTTGGGGAACCATAGCCCCCCCAGGGCCCATCGAGGGAAACTTACCAAGTTGTCAGGGAATCTGAAAGGAAAATTGTATTTTTGTCAATTGGCAAAGAACTTTTTAACTGATTAAGCCAGACAAGTAATTACTGTAGTTGACCAGGTAAGTGCCCATCTTGAAGCAAGCACCCCCCCCCCCCCCCCCCCTGTTTAAGGAAAAAGTAATTTCCAGGCTATTTTTAAACATTCTCTCAGTACAACTGACCACATCTTCACAAAGATCGTTTCAGACAACTTTCCTGCATTAGACAAAGGCAACCTACCTGGAGTACTTGGGGACATATTGTTTGACTTGGACTCAGATTCAGACTTTGATGGGTTTGACGAACATGATCTATAGACTTTTATACCATATAAACACGTATTTTCATATATATTTCAGAGTGTTGTGTTGACTTAAAACATGTAAAATCGGTTTTTCACATATGGCACATTTTGCTCGTGTAAGCACCCACTGCTCATGTAAGCGCCTACCTTTAACAAAAATTAAAACATTGTGGGGGAGGGTGCCATCCTCGTTCCCAGTGCCTCCTCGGTACACTGGGAAATCAGTTTCCCTGTGTACTGAGGAGGTGCTGGGGAGGGCGCTTATCCGGTCAGCTATGGTAATACTTTAATAGTGAATTGAAATAAAACTTGTGTAGAAACACAGATAATTTCACGCTGAGAAGCTATTCTAGACATTCAAATTTTGAAAATTTTCTGGAGAACATCCCCCAAACCCCCCTACTAGCCACTGTGTCGGGGAATTCTTGGCACCACCCCTGGTAAAACAGTGACTTGGAAATTATAATTTAAGGCGATAGATAGTCTATAAACTCTGTACAACATCCAGTGTTCTCTCCGTAGATAATATAGTAGATACTGTACAGAAATCTGTAAATAGTAAATTGTAAAATATATAATTACATAAAAGCATATCAATAACTCATATATATATCTGTAAATAGGAAATAGGTTTTAGTATTAATTTATAAAATGGATAATGAACCATGTACTTCAATGGAGCAACCACAATGATCTTTCTCAGTTGGAAATTTTTTCTGTCAGTTGGAAATTGGTAAAATGAAAGTTCTGGATTTCGTTTTGTGTTGCTATCATGTACATGTAGGAATACAGTAAGATGTTCCACCTCCTTTTCTCTTCCTTTCTGAAGATGTAGTTCCTTTGGCTCCTAAAGTTGTCAATTCTTTGTCTGATTCCATTGAAGTGCATGGTTCATTATCCATTTTATAAATTAATACTAAAACCTATTTCCTATTTACAGTTATATATGAGTTATATAATTATATATTTTACAATTCACTATTTACAGATTTATATACAGTACCTACCTAAAAATTTTAATATTAATTATCAAGATTTATAAAACTACTACTAAAATTTGTCTACAGTCTATATTATCAATGGAGAGAACACTGAGAAAAATCTAATTAAAGAATGTTGTACAGAGTTTATAGACTATCTATAGCCTTAAATTATAATTTCCAAGTCACTGTTTTACCAGGGGTGGTGCCAAGAATTCCCCGACACAGGGCCTAAGGTCCCTAACAGGGGGGCTAGTAGGGGGATTTGGAGTTTTATTTCACAAAAGCATTAATTACTTGTCTGGCTTAATCAGTTAAAAAGTTCTTTGCCCATTGACAAAAATACAATTTTCCTTCCAGATTCCCTGACAACTTGGTAAGTTTTCCCCGATGGGGCCTGGGGGGTGGGGGCACCACCCCTTGTGTTTTACAAAGCTTGTTGCCTACAACACAGCAACAAAACTCAGTAAATTTTCAAATTGTAATTTTGTAAATTGCCACGCCAGCGACGGAGATAATTAAGTGATGGTGTATATGTATATATATGTATCAAGAACGATGTAAAACAACAGTATATTCAAAACCAAGATCAGATGAATGTTGACGGGAGGTCGTAGCTTCGATCAGGACTCGACCAACAGTTGCATGCGATGCCCGAATCAAATGTGGACATTGATAGACTGGGAACACTGACATTGGACCACTTCGAAAGATACTCGACGAGCGAAGGTAGTTCTAGTAGCGATCTAACTTCTAATGACTCATCGCCTTCGAATTTTGCTGAGGACTTCGAAAGTCCGGTCAGCTCTCCAAATCATGCCAGCTCCCCGAGCTGTTCTTCCGACAACTGGAACTCGAATTCCGAGGAAGAACTCTCGGATGAGAAAACCGTTCGGATAAAGAGCAAAGAGAAACGAACTCGACAAGCGATGGAAACCGTTTCGAAACGAAACGAGCGGGAGAGGAAACGAGTTAAATTGATCAGCGAGGGGTTCACCACGCTTCGAAAACACGTTCTGATTCATCCAAATAATCGGAAGCTTCCGAAATTACAAATCTTACGACGAGCGATTTGTTATATTAAAGCTTTGCAGGAGATGTTGGATGAAAGTGATAGTCAAATAAAGTTGGAAAATCAAAGAAAATTTTCACCTTGTACTCTCAGCTACCCACAGACAAGAACACAGGTATGAATATGTAATTTTTTACTAAAGATTTACAATAAGTTTCAAAACCATTCAGTTCTAAAAGCCAAACGGAGTCCGAAAAAGTATAGTGTTGCGTTTAAGATAGAGGAAAGTGAAAAGTTGGTGAACTGCTGAGAATAGTTTTGATAACGAAATACTGACGTTTCGAGCAGAGCCCTTTATCATGCAGAGAGAGTGAAATAGGCTTCGTAGGAAACGTTTGTATTTCGTTATCAAAACTATTCTCAGCAGTTTACCACATTTTAACACTGCCTACACAGCACTCAACTTGTTTAAAAGCTTTGGATAGGTGCATATTTTGGCTTGTATGTAAGGTTTGATGCGATTACAAGTTCCAACCGAGTGCGACGAATCTTTCGACGATTTTAATTATATTGCAAGTAATATTTAGCGTTTCATATTTTAGTTTCGTAAACTTGCGGTTCCGATTTCAGATGGAAGACTTCGATGTTGCATTTTTGCATCAAGTCTCGGTTTGCTTTTATATATGATATATGATATTATTTCAACACTGGAAATTTTCCCGCTCAGTTACAAAAAATCCGTAGAATATGATCTGTACTGTATGTACTATGTACTGTACCTTAGATTTGGATATGAAGAGATGATGTCCAAAATCCACCAACGTTGAACCAACTTGAACAATTTTACGTTCAAATCATCCGAGTTCCGGTTACCAAGCTGATTTTAAGTCTTTCTATGACTGTAATAAATAATTAGAATACCCTATGTGCTGTATTTACAGAAAAGCGAAGCCAATTCTGCTTTATTATATCATTCTGCACTTCTCAAATAGTCGTAATACGATTTTCGTGACATATAAAACCAGCCTGGCTAGCCCGCCTCATATGAACACCCTCTAAGAGGCTTACTTTAGAGTTTAAGCTTTAAGTTACTCTGATGCGATTCTAAAAGGTAACTCCCAAATGGGAACCATAACGTAACTTTCCGATCGTCTAGTAAAACGCCCCAACCATTGAGCTATAGTATAGGACTCAGATAACTGAACGTATAGGTTGAATACGTGTACAACCCAAAGTCTTCTGATCACCAGTGAGACGCTCTAACTATTGAGCTACTGAGATCAGTCAGATGATTTGAACACAGGTTGGGTACGCATGTACAATCCACAACCTTCTGATCGCTGGTAAGATGCGCTAACCGCTGAGCTACTGACACTCAGATCCTTGAACATATATAGGTTGAATATGTGTACAAGCCCATTGCAACCTTCTCATTACCGGTGAAACGCTCTAACTATTGAGCTGTTGAAACTCAGATATAGCTGAACGTATATATATATAGCCGGTTAAATATATATGTGTACAACGCACAACCTTCTGGTCACCAGTGAGATGCAGATGCTCTAACATTTAAGCCACTGGGCTAGCTCGCCTTATGTGAACAGACCTTTAAAACCGACCGATCAATGACTATATATGTGGCGGTATTCGTACAATCGAATATCAAGTCCATGAATATCTTACAAACGATAGCTAAAAACAAAGGACTGTATTCAGGACTGATGTATTCAGAAGTAACCGCTTCTCTTTATACACTATAATATATTGATCATACCGCTCACGGTAAACCGCGAAATAAAGAACTGTTTCAGATCTCGCTAACAACCGGTTACTTTGTAATTTCATAAGAAAAGAGAATGTGATAAAGTTCCGTTGCAATACAAGTCGCATCTGATAAATTTGTATACAAAGAATTCCCATTGTGTTTTAATGAATGTTTTCCGTTCGTTTATCATTCGGTGTTGATGCATAATTAAGTATTGATATAGAGGAACTATAGAAGCCTTTTAGCAAACAAGTTTAGATTTGGAGAAAGTTCTTATTAGGGAAATTATTACTGGGGACTTTTAGATCTACCACGGCAACCTCAACGGCGACGTCTTGCGAATAAAGGAATTCTATATTGTTGCGAAACAAAGAGACTGCATGATGAATAATTATTGTGGGACAGCAAACTCAGGTGGAGAATAATGATATATTAGGTGCTACTCCGAGTGACGAACTATACCGAGTAAAGTATATATAGAGAGAAAAACTCTATACTCGACCGCGGCAACTGGATTCTTGGGGTAAACCTAATATCCGATTAGCATGAATATATTTTTAGTCGCAATAGTAATCTCAACACCGTCCTCGTTCTTGATACAATGAATGAATGAATGAATGAATGAATGAATGAATGAATGAATGAATGAATGATAATTAATTTCAACACGTTTCGTCCAAGAGAAAAAGCTCGTTCAAAATACGAACGTGCAATGTATAATCATTTAACTAGTTAACAAGTAAATGTTAGCAAGAAAAAAGTTATTTACAATGATGAATAAGGTTAATTACAATAGGAAACTAAAAAACAATGTTCCTTAGATTACTTTTAAAACTATTAAAATCTGCTGACTGATGGACTTTTATAGGGAGAGCATTCCAATAACTAGCAGCGGCATAGCTAAAAGACTTCTTCTTCCACTGTAAATTAAATTTAGGAAGGATGAGGATGTAACCATCGCCTCTTAATGCCACTTAGAGCATTTTCAATTCTTCATCTGGGCGACGTCAACTCACCAAAGATCAGAACTGTTGCTTAAGATGGACGTAAATACGGACAGTACACTGTAGTCATTTTAGCAGCACACTGGGGGGGGGGGGGGGGGGGGGGGGGGTTTGGAACTCGCTAAACTATAGCTTCAAATATGAATATAAAGTTCAGTTAACCGTGACATTTTTAAATTGTAACCGCCGTCGTCGTCCTAGCATTTTATAAGGTCTCTATTATTTTAACGGAAAAGAAACCACTCGGCATACGGCCTATTAAGAGAAAGCTAAGTAATTCGACTTTTGATACCCCATGATATAAACTGACCAGCCTATCAAGTTGACGTTTGAAACAATGGTTTGTTTTTCCAAAATAAATTTACTCTATATATTAAAATTGAACGAGTTATACCTATAGTTTTCGACAGACAATATGAAGTTGCCGCATTAGTCATTGTATATAAATTTATATATAGTCATGATTACAATGGCTTTCTTATGTCATTCAAATTTATCATTCTTGCGAATTGTTAATTTGTGACAGTGTAAGATTGATCATCAAATCATCACGAAGACCTACTTTAGGTATATATAAGACTTAAGGTATAATATTATATATATATATTTATATATATATATATATATATACATATATATATTTATAAAGGGGATATTACACGGTGGCGAGAAGATATGGATTTTATGTTCGAGTGGCAAGGATAATATCTTGAGATATTGCTTTTGCCACGAGAACATAAAATCCATATCTTTGAGCAGCCGTGTAATGTTCTATTTATTATATGGACAATGAAATTATGCGTGGAAGTGATGTTGATAAACTGGGTTTAATGCAAAAACTACAACCGCTTGACCTAAAACTTTTAGAAAATACAAATGAAAAATTCAACAGGTTATTCGAATACGTCATTTTACGTGGAAAACTGAATTAAGAGAAGTTACTGGCTCAAATTTTTACTTGATTCGAAACTTACGGCAAAAGGCGTAAATTTTGACTTGTCAATATGTCACTCGCGAGTGTTATATACGAGAAATACGCCACTCGGTTCCCGGATGTAGTGAAATATGGATTCTACGAGTGTTTTAGTTGCTAGTAAAATACTCTTGTCCATATATAATATATATATATATATATTAAAGGCTTATTAACCAGTTCGAGGTCTATTACGTCCTTTTTAATGACCTGCAAGTTTTGGCGGGAAAATTACTGAGTTGATTTGAATGAAAATAAAAGCGAATTAGATATATTCGTTGGAAAATTTTGAACAATAATACGTCCTGAAACATCAGTGTTTCTTCTTAAAAAAACTTCTTATTTAAAAGCGCGAAACTGAATAAAAGCCTAACAGGTATAAACATGAAGCGAAACGAACAAGCTCAAAAGTAAGAACTAAGGTGAACAACGACACCTGATCAAGACAAACGTATACAACTAAAAACAGATAAGAAAACAAACCAAAAGCCATATAATAAAAGGCTTATTAACCTCGTTTTCTCGGTCTGTACGGGAAAGTATTTGCCCTCGGTTTCTCTCGCACAAACCTCGCTCCTTCGTCGCTCGGTCTGTACGAAAACCTCAGGCAAATACTTTCCCGTACCCTCTCACAGTGCCGAGAGGGCATTACGGCTTTTTCTCAACAACCAATCAGCGTGCGCCGTTTGGCGTAATGACCCGAAAACAAGCCCAGCCATATAATAAATATATATAATCGCCGTCGTTTAATGCATGTCATTAAGTGGATAATTTTTTCTATGTCACGTAATGTGCGATCAAAACTGATCATATCTACATTCATGATTATCAAATATTTTTATCTTTTGAGATGTTTCTCAACCCCCACATGTACTTAAAAAGTTTGTTGACTGTATGAGCTGCACGATAATGCTAAAATAAAGAGATTGTGAGGGATACGCCACAAAAAAAATTAAGAACAATGAAGGTCCATAAAATGTCATAAAAACCAGTTAAAATACAAACACATTTCTGACTATTTCGCTTTGTGTCAGATCTCATCAGCTTGTTCACTTTCAAATATAATATGGAAAATGTTGTGACGATCTATATAAAGAGATTTTTCGTCACCACATACATCTTATCAAAATAAAAACTTTTTAACTAATATAAAGATTTATCTATACCTTTGTAACAACTGGAACTATTCGACTGACTTTCTTTTAGGCGGGCACGGGTGGGGTGGGCAGTTAGGGCGCTGGTGTTGATTTGTATTCGTAAAACTAAAGGGTTTAAAACAGAAACATTAATTGCTAAACAAAGTCTAAAACGTGTTGAAATTTTTTGAATAGAATAGCGACACGTCAGATTTTTATTCTTCTCCTCTTTTTTTCTCCCCCTTGCATGTTTTATCACACTGCGTGTGTTCATCAAACTGTCAACTTCTTTGACTTCAAACTAGTCTATACGCATTCAATGAGTGCCACACGCGTTATTGTGGCACAAAAAGATTTTGCTTGGAAAAGCAAATATATTACATAAATCTATCCATGCACATCCCTTAATTTGAAAGTAACAATGACTTATTGGTACAAACGCATCTAATGGAAACATGTTATACTCATAGGGTAAACATTTAAATTTAACCTTGCAACAGAACATGTTTTGATAGACGGTGCACACGCTTAGATGCCAATGACTGCTTAATTAATTGTTGCAGTACATGCTTTAATAATTAATCCAAAATTGAAATACATGTACAGTTGACATTGTTTGCAGGGCGAGATCGACAATTTCATATTTTTTAAATCTGGTTCTTAGTCTCAAAAATTGCTGACAATCAATAGGCATTGATTGGCAAATCGATAGTCATCGATTGGCAAATGGACCAATTCTTGTGACGATTGATTGATTGATTGATTGATTGTCGATTCGATTGGAAAATACCAATCAATATCAATTAGATAAAAGCTATCGATTGGCTTTCAAATTATCTATTGTCATTGATTGTATAGACAGGCCGGGGAGTTGACACTCGGCAAAAAAGAAATAAAAAGAAATAAGCTTACACGTGAACTGGTACGTACCGTAGATACATTTTTATAATATATCTGTTACAAGGTCACAATCAGTGAAATCAGTATTTTATAGTGTGAACTGAATTGTAACTGTGAGAGTCGTAGAGACAGAGACATTTTAAATACATAGTTGCCTTAGATTATTAGTTATTACTTCATAACGTTTATTTGTACGCATTCGAATAAGCTCCAGGCCAATTCGATACATCAATACAACTTTATTTTGGGAATAAAAAAAGTTCGTCCCAGCCGATTTTTTTTTCACCCTAGATATCTTTTGACCCTTACTATGGAGAAGGTTTTTTGCTAAAGTAAAACCTAAACTAATGAAACGTGTTCCTATTTTTCGCATTTATGCAAGCCTACCTGGAGCTCTGCAAATATCGAACTCTGAAAAACCTTGCTTAAACAAGACATCGTATACGCTTAATATACTGTACATTCTTTGTTGCTGTGGAAACATATTCCACGTTTAGATAAACAACCTTGATTAACTAACATTTGTTGCTAAAAATGCCTTCTTCCTTCAACGTTATTTGGCGATGTTGTCTTCCGCCATTTTGAATCTAATTATATTTTTAATATCGCGCACGCGCAGCGGTTTTTCCCACCTGTCCATAAGTACCACAAACTTCAGATAATAGACTTTCTCAAAAATGAGAAGACAAAGCCTTTGGGCTTATGTATCATAATAACGATGATTATATATATATAAATTACCTATAGTATGTTGTCTTGAAACACAAAATTCCCTTTGATCATAAGACCCCTTGGCCTAAATTATTAAAGCCCCTACTCTTGAACAAGTATAGGTCCAGGCATATTAGCAGATGTCTATGGTATTTTCTACTGTCATTCTAAAGAGTATAATTTACTTAGTGTGAAATATCCCAAAAAGAAAACGTAAAATAATGTTCATTATCAGTTTGCTTTCTCTTCAGTTCACTTCTCAATCCTTTTTGCCTCTGCAGCTGTTCCTTTAATTTATATTTGTTAATTATGTCTTTCGCATGGGAAAACCACCTGGGGTCTTCGTGAAATGCCCCAAGCTAATGAAGCTATGCACCTTCGTTCTCACGTGATGGTGCAATTGAAGACGAATCTGAAAAGGTCACGTGGACCTTTTGAAGTTTTCCGGACTTCCAAACCATGTCTCTCTTTCTATTACCTATGGTTTAATTCTGATATTGTTGTATTATTACTAATATTATTTCTGCCACGATTCGCTGCGCATATAAAATAGTTAAAAAACGGAAAATGGTCAAAATCGCGCTTTTGAAATAGAAAACTCTAAACATGCCGTGTCAACCAGCAGAATTTCTATAGCATCTAAATTTTAATTAATTATTTGAAAATTTTCATGGCGATAATATAATATAGATAATTTTGTGGAAACACCACGTAAAACATTTATTTCCTAAGCTTTCGGCCTGTTGACTCAAGCCTTCATCAGAGCAATAGCAATAAGCTGTTGACTCACGTCATTTATAAACTAAGCAACTGATCAATTAAATCACGAAAGAATACAATGGCGTATCACGTTAATTTTATTAATTAGAAAACAAAATCAAGAATATTCTCCGAATAGGGCACACCACGTGCTGTTTAATGGCTGTTCCTCCTGAGAGATAGTGTGATGTTTTGCAATCTCAATAGATTCTCTTGTTCTTCGCGTGAAGTATTGCTTGTCGCTGCCTAAGGGCCTGTTCATAAGGAGGTAGGGTTAACCTAGCACCCGGGTTACCCTAGCAACCGGGTTACCCTAGCTCTCGTACATTTCTTGTTTTTTTGTTTGTCGTTTTTACAAGGACGCTAGGGTCACTCGGGTTACCCTAGTAGCCGGGTTGTGTTTTTTCTTGTAAACACGTTTGGTATGGATAACTCGCCAACCTGGGACAACTTTTTACTAGTTCCAGGCTTCTTGCGCTGTTTATGGCTGACAATATGGCCGATATGACTGACAATATGGCCGACAATATGGCCGATATGGCTGACAATATGTTCCAAGCTACACTGATGAGCTCTTGTACAGCGAAACACCGTGTCTGTAGATTGAACTATGTACGCTCCTTCACTTCGGTGTTGTCGAGCACTCTGTGAAGTTGCCGTGGGTACCTATCAGCGATAATACAACGCTCACTACCCTTGTGGAAGTTTGAGCACTCTGGGCTCATGCGCACTTCACGCTATCTGAATGTACTTCACCGATGCTGTCCCACATGCGGTTGTCACCGACAATCGCATGTGTATAAGTAATTGATGAAATTCATTCAGATTGTTCCAAGCTACACTGATGAGCTGTTGTTGTACAGCGAAACACCGTGTCTGTAGATTGAACTATGTACGCTCCTTCACTTCGGTGTTGTTGAGCACTCTGTGAAGTTGCCGTGGGTACCTATTAGCGATAATGCAACGCTCACTACCCTTGTGGAAGTTTGAGCACTCTGGGCCCATGCGCACTTCACGCTAACTGAATGTACTTCACCGATGCTGTCCCACATGCGGTTGTCACCGACGATCGCATGTGTATAAGTAATTGATGAAATTCATTCAGATTGTTCCAAGCTACACTGATGAGCTGTTGTACAGCGAAACACCGTGTCTGTAGATTGAACTATGTACGCTCCTTCACTTCGGTGTTGTTGAGCACTCTGTGAAGTTGCCGTGTGGTACCTATTAGCGATAATGCAACGCTCACTACCCTTGTGGAAGTTTGAGCACTCTGGGCCCATGCGCACTTCACGCTATCTGAATGTACTTCACCGATGCTGTCCCACATGCGGTTGTCACCGACAATCGCATGTGTAAGTAATTGATGAAATTCATTCAGATTGTTCCAAGCTACACTGATGAGCTGTTGTATAGCGAAACACCGTGTCTGTAGATTGAACTATGTACGCTCCTTCACTTCGGTGTTGTTGAGCACTCTGTGAAGTTGCCGTGGGTACCTATTAGCGATAATGCAACGCTCACTACCCTTGTGGAAGTTTGAGCACTCTGGGCCCATGCGCACTTCACGCTATCTGAATGTACTTCACCGATGCTGTCCCACATGCGGTTGTCACCGACAATAGCATGTGTATAGGTAATTGATGAAATTCATTCAGATTGTTCCAAGCTACACTGATGAGCTGTTGTACAGCGAAACACCGTGTCTGTAGATTGAACTATGTACGCTCCTTCGCTTCAGTGTTGTTGAGCACTCTGTGAAGTTGCCGTGGGTACCTATTAGCGATAATGCAACGCTCACTACCCTTGTGGACGTTTGAGCACTCTGGGCCCATGCGCACTTCACGCTATCTGAATGTACTTCACCGATACTGTCCCACATGCGGTTGTCACCGACAATCGCATGTGTATAAGTAATTGATGAAATTCATTCAGATTGTTCCAAGCTACACTGATGAGCTGTTGTACAGCGAAACACCGTGTCTGTAGATTGAACTATGTACGCTCCTTCACTTCGGTGTTGTTGAGCACTCTGTGAAGTTGCCGTGGGTACCTATTAGCGATAATGCAACGCTCACTACCCTTGTGGAAGTTTGAGCACTCTGGGCCCATGCCCAATTCACGCTATCTGAATGTACTTCACCGATGCTGTCCCACATGCGGTTGTCACCGACAATCGCATGTGTATAAGTAATTGATGAAATTCATTCAGATTGTTCCAAGCTAACTGATGAGCTGTTGTACAGCGAAACACCGTGTCTGTAGATTGAACTATATATATATATATATATATATATATATATATATATATATATATATATATATATATATATATATATATATGACAATATGACAATAAGTATTTTCTTGCAATAAGAAATTGAAACAGCAGCAGTTGCATAGGCGTACGGGCAAAATTTTGTAAGGTGGGCTGAACAGAATTTGCCCGAATAAACTGTGACGTCATATGCCATCACATGACAATATATTACGTCATCGCGTCATTCTCTCGTATGTGTCCGTTTGTATGAAGTTTCTCGAAAATTGCTTTCTCGCTATTGAGAAATTGATTGTCAACGCCATAGATCCCCGATCGATGTAAATTTGATATTTGCATCGGTTGGAGAACTGCAGAAAACACTGTCTGCAAATGTACAGTCAGCACACCTTGATCCCGCCTTCAAATTAAGCTCGATCCCATGCATTCGTCAATGCGCGTGGTAGCTGGTGATAGAAAAATAGTTTTCCGCTGGTCGGTTTTGCACTAGCTCAGAGGCAGCACGATAGCTTGCGTTCTAACAGTGGACTGAATCGACTGTTCTTCTTAGCAATGAAAGGTGTTTAGACTTCTGAACCTCATGTCAAGGCAAGTGTAGGGCAGAAAATTTTGAATTTTGAAACCTCCAAAACGTATTTTCTGCCCCTTCTGGAAAGTATTTTCAGTATTTTAGCTTCCAAGCCATAAACTTTTCAGACATTTTAAGGTGATAGTATTTGTGTCCACACGAACATGTAACAAAATAGTAAATTAGTGTGCGCACCTGTTGGTTTTAAGCTTTGAATCAAAGTGGAACAGAATTAAGTTTGCGCATGAGTGATGACCACATCAAATCGAAGCTTTCTTGATGGAGACATCTAGGTTTGGTATTTGAATAGGCAGCCAAAAAAGACTGAAGCGATGTCGTAGAAGACATCAACTAAGGACTATTATATACTTAAAAGTTTATACCAAACGCATGCAGGTGACTGAACAGAGGCTCGGGTTGAACCTCAATGTCAAATTGTCAATGTGTTTAAATATTAATGACAAGACCCTTTTTGCCCGAATTACGAGACGATTTCTGCCCGAATAGATCAATTTCTCCAGTTAACTGGGGGGGCTGCAGCCCCCCCAGCTCCCCCGGCCCGTACGCCTATGAGCAGTTGATTCAACAGAAGAGCAGTAATAAAGGAAGGACACTGAGAAGTGTACAGATTGTCACCCAAGTCCTTTTGTCGGCCATTTTGGCATTTTGGTTGTTATTAGTGCTTGGTAACCAGCTCTAATAAAGTTGACCCAGGCAGAAGGGTAACCCTACCCGTGAATTTTTGCTTGTAAACCCGGGCTATCTTTGACCCGGGTGCTAGGGTAACCCTACCTCCTTGTAAACAGGCCCTAAGAGTGACGACTCTTCCCACTTAGCACGATGGTCATACTTCCAAGCGTGTTTGCCAACAGCAGATTTATCAGTTGCAAATAAACATTTTACGTATCTAAATTTTACTTTGAAATTTAGACTGAAGCAAAAAAATTGGAAAATTCATATTTCAAAACAAGTTAGGTTTAGCATTCTTAAGATATTTTTTACTGTTTAGGAGAGTGGGCTCACATCGCCGCTACGTATGATGGCACAAGTGGCAAAGCTAAGGTTTGCGTCAACGGCGACCTGAAAAAAATGTCCGTCAATTAATATGGCGGGTATTTGTCATGTGACTGGAACGTCAGCTCGGTCTTAGGATTCGTGGACAAGTTCCGTATTTACAATTACGCTGTGAAGAAGCGTAATTTGAAAGTAAGTGAATACTCAATATGAAAGTATAACATCACATTACATTGCATTGCATTACACTACATTACGTTACGTTACGTTACGTTACGTTACGTTACGTTACGTTACGTTACGGTACGTTACGTTACGTTACATTACCTTACCTTACGTTTCGTTACCTTACCTTACCTTACCTTACCTTACCTTACCTTACCTTACCTTACCTTACCTTACCTTACCTTACCTTACCTTACCTTACCTTACCTTACCTTACCTTACCTTACCTTACCTTACCTTACCTTACCTTACCTTACCTTACCTTACCTTACCTTACCTTACGTTACGTTACGTTACGTTACGTTACGTTTACATTACATTACATTACATTACATTACATTACATTACATTACATTACATTACATTACATTACATTACATTACATTACATTACATTACATTACATTACATTACATCGCATCGCATTGCATTGCATTACACGATGCTCGCAAACATACCACATGCACTACATGTATACGTACAACTTATCATTCCACAAATTCACATCCAAACGCTACCACTTAGGAGCACATGGGACTATGAATTTGCAACCTTAGCTTTCCATCTGAGCCTCATTGGCTCAATGTTTAGAGCGTCTAACCGGTCATTAGAAGGTTGCAAATTCGATCCCTGCCTGGGGCTGAGAAATCTTTTCTGAGTAATTGAGCTTGACGAACGTCCACCAAACGTCTGTTGAAAACTCAGTCTCGAATCCATATACATCGCGATCTCATTGGTTGTTTAAATTCAAAGGCCTAATTAACCGAAGTTTAGTGAATGTTTATAAGCAAACAGTATTTGAATTTTGATACACGAAAACTGACAAAGAAGCAAATTTCTAATCAGAACAATTTAATAATCTAACGTTTTTCAAAGCAATCAACCCATTTCTCGTTAATAATAAGATCAAAAACAGAAAACAGACAGCAATTTGAAACCGATAAACGATAGACCGCACGCTGCAGGATGTTCCTGCATGGCTTATAGGAATCTTGTTGAAATATGCAGGTCAAGTATAAACAAATGGAGCCAGTGGCGTAGCGAGATGGTCTCCAAGACCGTTCTCGTAAAAATTTAAATCCGTGGAGAAACTTGTAGGAGTGGGGCTACAGTTGTTTTAAGGCCAAGTGAGTAGACCAGTACTGTGTTATATATAAAAGTCATATAAAGCAGGCATGCATATTGCATATGCTATAAATTACAATACAATACAAGAGGAAAATACCTCCGACCTGTTTTTACATTTACGACTTGTTTATAAATAAATCTAAAGATATTCTGACGTGTATCATTATATGTTCTGATTTGATTTCAACAACATTATGTAATTTATGCCTTTCAGATTACTCTTAAATACCTGCCTCAAAATGCAGAAAATAATGTTTCTGGGACCCTAAAAATCAACGACCCACCTAGGAGATGGATGTTCTTGTCCCCCAAACCCAAGAAAAAAATTAAAGGGAAAAATAAATAAATTAAAAAAAAAACTTTTACAAAAGAGGTCGTATAAGTGCAAAGAAATTCCGGGGCGGCTCCGTCGAAATATAGATCACCAAGAAGCTCAGAAGCTTGAGAACTCGTAAATTTTAATGTCTTCTGCCCCGTTGAGTAAGCGCGGCGATGAGCCAAACTCGTTATCAGGGCTGCTAATTACAGTCGGTCGTCAAACATTGTCCGGCATGATTTACGTTATTGTCCGTCCAAACCCCATTATACGAAAAGAACATTATTATTATTATTATTATTATTATTTTTATTATTGTTATTATTATTATTATTATTATTATTATTATTATTGTTATTATTATTATTGGTGTTGTTATTATGTGTAGCACGTAGCCAGGTCAAAAAGTAAAGTCTGGCCAATAAGACATTCCCACCAATAATTGTTGGAACGTTAACCGTGTCTTACTCCGATTGGACTAATCCACTCAACACTTTCCGTATAATTGTCTCTCCTTCCATAAGTACTGTCTGTTGCATTGTCCTCACTATTCTTGTTACGTTCTTTTCTTCCTCAATCACTTTTTCCACCGCTTTGCCTGTCTTCTCCACAACACCACCCATACATCCAATGATAACTGGTAGCACTTCCACTGCATAACCTGGTCTCTTCTCCCTAGCCTCGAACGCAAGTTGCTGGTACTTTCGCAGTATGGTTCGTCTTACCTCCTCTATGTTCCCCTCCATTGGGCACGACATTTCCACCAACCATATCTTCTTCTCTCTTTCGTCCTCCAGGGTCATATCGGGTCTACGTGCCGTACTCGTTTTCCTCATTTTGTACTTAAAGTCCCAACAGAGTTTGAATGCATTACCCTTGAGTACATGTCCATTCTTTCATCTCTCCCCGTACCATACTGTGCTTTCAGGTATAAGTCCTTTCTCTTTTGCCCAATTGACTCCTAATACCATCAGTGCATCGTTGTGTCTGCAGATGTATTCAGATCCCGCCAGCATTTCACATCCTGCATGCAGGTGTTCAACGGTTTCATCGTGTTGTCCACATAACCTACATTTTCCATTTGTATCTCCGATTCCTCGCATCGCTTTCCAATTCCGGGTTTCAACCATTTGTTCCAACGTACTCATAATTCCTGCTGTCTTCTGTGGTGTAGTGTTTGAGTTGAACCAGATGTGGCTTTCTTTTTCCTGCCTTGCAAACACTTGGCTCTGCATGACCTTCTCTTTATACTCGTTCTTTAGCTTATCATGATATCCCTTCTTCATCTCCTTCTTCAGCCCCTTCCAACAACCTGACCAATAATTATCCACCTTCTCTGCATCTTTCCAAATCTCCTCCTGCCTGAAGTCGACCTCGAGCCCCATTTCCTGCAATGCTTGTTCTGCTTCCCTTTTCAGGCTTTTGGACTCGCTGTTATACTCTCTCTTCCATGTTGTCCTTATCCACCGGCTTGGGCTTAGCACCATGTATGTTGCCACACGCACTTTCGTCTCTTTGTAGACCTGTCTCAGACTGTTTAAACCTCGCCCACCATCCCGCCTATTCATGTAGAGCCATTCGTCGCTTCCTTGCCTACCTAGCATTCCTTTTCTGCGTAGAATTTCCTTCACCATCATGTCAAGATCATACAGTTCCTTTTTGGTGAACTGGTAAACATTCATTGCATATCCTGCGACTGGTATGACTCTGCAGTTGATTGCCCTAATAAGATTCTTATCATACAGCTCTAACTCTACCAAGCCCTCCAATCTCTTCTTCATATCTTTTCTTATTCTTAACATTACCCTTTCCTTGTCAATCTGTTTTCCCTGTTCAATCCCCAGGAACTTATAAAACTCCTCCTTCTCCGGATCCAATGCCTCTGCCTTCGCATCCAGTATCATCAAGCCTTCTCCTTTGATCATCTCTCCTCGTTATTATTATTATTATTATTATTATTATTATTATTATTATTATTATTATTATTATTATTATTATTATTATTATTATAATTATTATTATTTTCGGTCATACGACCGGTCAGTTCAAACTTAGCCTAATTTCACACATCTTGTCCTGTTTTTTAGCTGCAACAGCTACTCCTGGGGCTACTGCACCAGTCATAGCGCCTGTTACTGCGCCTGTAACTGCGCCTGCATCTGCGTCAGAACCTGCACCTGTCGCTGCTCCACCCGCAAGTCCTCCAGCCATAGGTCCATCCGCAACTCCGCATCTCTAACTCATGACGCTGTCCTTATCAATGGTATGTTGTAGTTTCGTGTACAGTTATTGTTAATTTAAAAAACAGGTGATTATGGTGGTGATGGTGGTTGCGATACATGATATGAGTGATGGTGGTGATAGTGGTGATAGTGGTGATAATGTTGATGTCGATGGTAATGGTTATGGTTATGGTTATGTAATCGCGATGGTGATGTAAATGGTAATGGCGATGGCGATAGCGATGCATGGTGATAGTCATTATGATAGTTATGGTGATGGTGATGGTCATTGTTATGATAATGGTCATAATGATGATGCTCTCGATGATGATAATATTGATGATTTTGATGGTGATAGCGATGATGTTGATGATAATGATAATGATATATGATCATGATAATGGCAATGATAATGATAATGATAATAATGATGATAATGGATAATGATGATAATGATAATAATAATAATAATAATAATAATAATAATATAATGATAGCGATAGCGATAAAGATGACGATGACGATGATGATGATAATGATAATGATAATGATAATGATAATGGTAATGATTATGATGATGACGATAAGTATAGGTTAGTTACTGAACCCGAGGTAACTACGTCAGTTATTTACGTAGTAACCGAGGTTGTGGTAAGTAACGTACTTAGTTCAAGATCACTGAGGTTGCCTAAGAAAACTGAGATACTGAGTTTGTTATCACAGAGGTTGTCTAAAAAACACTTCAGTCGCGATGGTAAATTCTTTATCACATTCGTGATCATTGATTAACCCTTATTTTCCCAACCACGCTTAAATCAAGTTAATTGCCCTGGGCTAATATATATTAGCCTGGTGCATTAACTTGATTTATGTGTGGTAGGGAGTAATTATTATAAATAAACAAGTGTGGTACATAAAATAAAACCGGGGTGATCATGAACTAATGATGATAACGATGGTGATGGTGATGGTGATGCTCACGAAGACGATGAGGATGAGGATGATAATGATAATGATGATGATGGTGATCATATTGATGATGACGATGATGCTGATGATGATGACGACAACAACGGTGACGATGATGAAGATGATGATGATGATAATTATGATAATGATGATAATGATTAGATTGATAATGATGATAATGAAGAAGATAATAATAATAATGACTTTGGATACATATGTGTACTGTACATCAAGGAACACAGTTCTGTTTGGTACTCGTTTGGTAAAAAAATAAGAACGAAAATTTCTTTGATGTGTTTTTCTAGACGACAAAGACAAACCGAGAATCCATGATAACCAAGAATCCATGGAAGAAACTATTTTGAAAAGATCAAAAATAACAAAACCCCAAAACCGGGAAAGCACTGGGACTAATTGTTCAATTTCTTACGAAGCAACGAGCCAAAAGACCGGAGCTGTTAGTGTACAGTTGAGAATGGTAACGTGGCTTGAACCAATATTTGGACCTAAGAAAGACCACACCGCATTCTCTAAGACTAACACTTGTTTTCACTTTAAGAAAATATTTTAATACATTGTGACCTTTCAGTAGCATAACCATGTAATATATATATATATATATATATATATATATATATATATATATATATATATATATGACCATTTACTTCGATTGAGTGACAATGGTAGGCTTAAATATCAACTAGCTTGAACAAGCGTACCATACATTCAGAAACTGTAGCACGATGGTCTCATTTTAATAAAATTGGTAATGTTCATCGTATGGCATTAGGGTCGCTGATTACGCAATGTGATCGGCTCTTGATATCTATATAGACCCTTCTAACCCTTTATTGGCCAGGTTTCCGGAAGCTCTCCCCTTGACGAGTGAAATCGTCTTTGGCGTTAGCCAGTGTAAAATTAGTAAGTTGCTAAAAGGCAACTGTGGCTAGTAAATGGTTGATAAGTGCAGAGTACGTCATTTACCACACTTGACGTCATTTTCAGCCTTTTGAATTCTATTGAGAATATAGAAAAGCTAAGGAAATAAGCGAAATTGAAAAGAATACAAAAGAAAAGATTAATTTGACGTCATATAGGTGAAAATTAGTAAATTACCGTATTCTATACTTATTAAAAGGGTCTATAGCACTAGAGCAAAATCCCGTATACTTAAACTAAACTAAACTAACTATATTTATACTGCATCACTCTATCAGTTATATCTAAACTGTTATCCCTGGAGGTCCAAAAAGTGCCATCCCTCATTGCTTCAGTGGTACTCCCCTTGACGAGTAAAATTACCTGGTGTTAGTGGTTAGACATAGTAAAAATGCCCCCCCCCCAGGAAAAGTCCCTGAAGTATTCTGAAATACAAACAAATGAGCAAAAAATAAAGCAATAAAAATATAAATTATAAAAGGAAAGTTTCGGATTCAAGCTTTGCTCAGCTTTGTAATTCATACGTATCCAACTTTATTACCATTTTATAATTTTTATTTGAGGCTCTGACAGAAGGAAGTATTTTTATATGAATTGAAAATAGAAATATAGAAATATTTTCTGACAACAACTCTCCCCAGGCTTTTTGTTGCATTTTTCCATTATTTTATTTGAAGATCAACAATAAAGACAGAGTATGGCCGATTGCGGCCTGCCGAGACTGAGAGAGTGTTTTAAAATGCCTAGTGATATGTCTAATAGGGCTATACAGCATATATACAGCTATAATAGGTGTTCTACCCCAAGATGTGCATATAGACAAACCTACCTTAGAAGAGCACAGTAACCCAATATTTTTTGCTATGAAGGTCCCTTTTCGTGAACGCCTCGCCCTCCCCCCCCGAAAAATCCTTAAAAGAGGCCCTGATCGAAGGGCATTAACAATTTTCATAATGCCTACGGGCATTACGGATAAATCTCGTCAAATTAGCAACCAATCACAGCGCCTGACCTAACCGGAAGTAATCCGTTCATATAATAATACATATTTTAAAATGCGATATTTTTTAACCAGATGCCTTTACTCTAAGAAAAGAACTATATGAGGAACAACTGTTTATGTTCTATAAATAAGAACATTTTAAGAAAATATCAGCCAGCTGATTTCTCAATATATACATACCCAACAAGAACCATTTCATGTTCTCAGGATTTTGGGTGAAGGAAAATTCGAGTGTAGAATATATACATTATAAGAACAGACCGGGACCAGTTGTGAAAAATGCAACTACACGGAAGGCCTGTGTAGTTGGATTTTTCGCAATTGGTCCCGGTCTGGTCTTATGATGTATATATTCTACACTCGAATTTTCCTTCACCCAAAATCCTGAGAACATGATATGTAGTCGAGTGAAATGCCCAATATTACTTATAATATACCCAGTATTCTCCTGGCATTACCACCTTAATATATATATACAGAACTCGCGATTAATCTCTCGGCAACGCCCTCCGCGGCTCAGTGGTCAGAGCACTGTACTAGAATCGCAAGGTCGTGGGTTCAATTCCTACAGGAAGGCCTGTGTAGTTGCATTTTTCGCAACTGGTCCCGGTCTGGTCTTATAATGTATATATTCTACACTCTATATTCTACCAATATTACTTATAAAAGAACCATTTCAGCCTGACTTGAAAAAATAGGGGTCTTTTATGCGTGTTTTTACCGTTTGCGGGCAAAACAAAATGGCGGCCAGAGCTGCTATATTTACAGAAGCCGGAGATTTTGTTCATAAACAAGGCTGAAGCAGTAGAATAACGAGAAAAGTCAACACAAGTAGGTAGAAAAGTGCTCACAGGTATGTTTCTTTAAAATTTTCTAGCCATTAATATATCCAAAAGTTGTAAAATTCGACTACTGTAAAGTATCGATTACGCCAAATTGCTACTACAATAGTAGTCTTGCATGAAAAAAACGAAAATACATAAGAATGTTAAACTTGTTTTTTCACTTATGAGGTATACACTAAAACAATTATTTACCTCGGTGTCAGTGAATAGTGTAAATATTCAGCACTATTTACTGGTGTAAATATTCAGCACTATACTCATTACTTAGGCCTGTGTCCAGCATATGTTTGCCAATGGCTTTCATTGCCTCTTTGCCCGGTCGCATGACTAGCACTCTAGCAGATATCACTCCAGTTTTATAGAGCCCACTAATTCGGTATACTGTCAGTGGTGTAGCCAGGGTCTTGGGTTTGGGCAGGGGGGGCAAGAACATCTATCTCCTAGGGGGTCCGGGGGCATGCCCCCCCCCCCCCGAAAAAGTTTTGCATTTCTAGGGTCTCTGAAACACTATTTCCTGCATTTTGAGGCAAGTATTTAAGAGTAATCTGAAAGCCATTAATTACATAATTTTGTTGAAATCAAACCAGGACATACAATGATACACGTTATTTATAAACAAGTTGTAAATGTAAAAACTAGTTGATGGCATTTTGTATAGACCCTTAGTATTGTAATTTATGGCATATGCATGCCTGCTATATATATAACACATTACTAGTCTACTCACTTGGCCTTAAAGCAATATAACACATTACTAGTCCACTCACTTGTCCTTAAAGCAATATAACACATTACTAGTCCACCCACTTGGCCTTAAAGCAATATAACACATTACTAGTCTACTCACTTGGCCTTAAAGCAATATAACACATTACTAGTCCACCCACTTGGCCTTAAAGCAATATAACACATTACTAGTCCCAACTGCAACCTCGTACCCAGGGTCTTATCTGCGCTGCGCTGCGAAAAGACCCTGGTTGGGGCTGGTCACTTGTTTCGAGGGCGAAAGTATAACTTACTGGGGGTGGGTAATTTTGAAACGTGGCTAAACTGAATCTCGCAGACAATGTTTTTAATTATAATCTGATTTACAGTATTTTATTGTGACATGCAAGATATAAAGGTGTACGTTAATTCTCAAGAAAGCCAAACTGCATGCCCAAATCCATGTTTATTCACGTCGCTTTCCTCAGTGTTGTGCGATACTGTATATAAACTGTCCGTAGAAACAGAAGTCGCCGTCCTGATTGAAGCCTCTAATATAAAGTCTCGATTTGCATTAATTTTAC
The DNA here is from genome assembly GCA_035771165.1 of Paragorgia papillata. Lineage (NCBI taxonomy): Eukaryota > Metazoa > Cnidaria > Anthozoa > Scleralcyonacea > Coralliidae > Paragorgia > Paragorgia papillata. Next base: position 2,432,012 of record JAWNZC010000132.1, read on the forward strand.
GTGTAAATCTCTTCAGTTGATTAGCGTCTTGGGTTTTATTCGTCAAAGTCTGCCCGAATACACCGCCAATTTTTCGTTAGCCGTTTTGTGTCCCGCCACTTCGCCTTTCTTGTTTTTATTGTGGAAACTGTCAATATTTTCAAGCGTTTTGCTTCTTTCTGTCTGTTTGCGTTTATACGAAATGTTTGCCTAAAAGACAAAGACAGTATCAATAGACTATGAAGATTTAGAATACAGGAGCAAAGTAATACAAATGCGCCTGAGTTTACGGAGTCGCAAGAACGAAAATATGTATAATTTAATACGTTGGCTGAAGCGAAGTAAACATACAGTGAAACCTGAGTTTTGCGACCACCCCAGGTGCCACGTAAAAGTGGTCGTTAAGGACAGGTGGTCGTTCAGACAGGTAGTGATGTGACGTCATAGCAGCCATTTTGGCAGCGCCGCGACTCGTACTGTCGTTCACTTCAGTTTCAGCGCTGTGTTTTTGTTACGTTTCAGATTCAATTTTTGCGCTGGTTTGGTCTTGTTTAAAGCTCTTGGCTTTATTTACGATCTTCCAGTAGTATTTTTTAGATGTGAACACTCAGTTTTGTCACTTTCCTTTCCAAGTTAAAAAGCCGTTGTAAAATATACAAACTTGTCGCGGTAAACGATCGTCAAGTTCAACTTGTCTAAAGTTAACAAATATTACTCATGGTTTTGGATTGCTCAGTCATTGTATTAACTCTCAAACATCAACTAAAAAGTATTTGGCTTAGGCAGGAGAAATTCACATAGATTTTCATCACATAATGCTCAAAAGAGAAGCAAAACAAGATTAAAATGCGGTAACACGGCAATTGAGCAACACTTCCGGTTTCTTGTTTTCGCATGTGGCCGCATTCGCGTTTGTTTACTATGAAAAAACGGGTATTTCTTTAACGTATATCGGCAGTTTTACGTTGAGTTGGTCGCTCATAACAGGTAAATATCTTGTTTGGGACACAAAAAACCGGTCGCTGGTCGCGTAAGGCATGAAATTGAGTTGGCTCCTTTTATGACGAATGTTATTAAAAGGTTAACTATATAGCGTTTTAAAAATCAGCAATATAGTTCAAGTATAAATGGCTACTTTACACCCGCCGGCCGCCGATTTATAAATCAATTTAAAGAAATAGTAAAAGTAATGAACTAACCTCTTGAAATTTCTAAAATAAGAGTCTAAAGCCTAGTTAAGTTGTTGACAGCTGCAAGCTAAAGGTGTTAAATCTGTATGTGTATTCTGCGAGCCTTGGTCGTTCGGAGAAATGCAGTGGGATGATTTGCACGCTTTCGTTCGAATGGAGGTTCAAACGATTGTTAACGAAAATAATTTGTGAATTTTGCATAGTCTTGATAGTGAGGAAATTTAAACCCGCTTACTGTAAAATTTAAAACTCTCTGTTCCATATTCGGGCGGCTAAATATCACATCATTGATAACTGTAGAAATCCATTCGAAGAATAGAAACTCTTTAAATTTGTTGCTCGTCGGATTGAATGACGGAAGACTTTCGGTCGAAGTTCAGAGTTGTTCCTTCACTAATACCAGATTGTTCTCCATGGAGTGTTTAATTTTCGCAATGAGCTTTCCAGGTATTGCGACAAATTTTCAAAATAACCACCCGACCCTGACAAGAAAAGTTTGTTATCTCCCATATTCTGGGAGACACGTGACCAGCCCCAACCAGGGTCTTTTCGAAGCCGGGGGCGGGGGCGGGGGAGCGGAGATAAGACCCTGGGTACGAGGTTGTAGCAACTGGTGGTCAAACGGAGCGAAATGCCCCAATTGAACATGACTACCATGATGTAAGTGTTGGTTTTGCGGGGGGAAGAAAACCGGAGAACCCGGCGAAAAACCCTCGAAGCACAGGAGAGATCAACTACAACTCTACTCACATTGGTTTCCAGCTCGACAACGGGGTCATTCCCAAGCAGTCACCCATCCAAGTACTAACCCCCTCTCAAACCGGGCTCAACTTTTGATGAGAGGCAGTGTGCTAACAGAACACGCCACCCGTGCTTATATATATTACTGTATATAATTTGCAAGCTACGCTAAGTTACAAATTTACCATGAGAAAAATATTTAACTACGGCAGCCAACAACTGGCAAACGAAAACATAACGGATACGTTTAAAACACTTCAAGGACACCCAAAATAGAAAACAAAATTCGAAGTGGCTATAGGTCCGGTAACCGGAACTCATTCAAGAAAAACTAAAGGTTCGGCAATCGGTTCCAGTACGGCAGTACCAGCGCAGCCTGATTTCGATTACACGTAACTGTCGTAACAATAGGTCGTAACACGTGTTTTCGTGTTGTCTTAATGTCTTTCCTTCTTCGATTCTCTCAGCCCAGCTGCATGCCAACCAGTGTATACTCAAATATATTGACATTGAATGTGCGATGGCTTCGATCAACAAAGCTTCTTTTACGTTATTAGAATGTTTTAATTCATCTAGTAACCTTGAACCAAAGGTAAAACCTTACATTAGCCGGCTATCCCGGCTAAGAGCTAACTCGTGTCACGAAATTCTCTTATCGGTTGGCGGTCAAAACAACAGTACGATTTTAACCAAACAAATCCGGCTCATATTAACAGCCCCTATAAAGAAACTGTTTGCATGGGAAGCGTGGTGGTTTACCTTAATTTGTCTCATTCCGTCTATATAAAGAAGGCCTGGGATCCCTGTTTTTAAACAGAAAATGAAATACTGTAATGTCGAATGTAAAAGGTAGACTGCTGCGTAAGCAGTGTTTTCCATGTGACAATAGCAAAGCAAAAACTTTTGTGAACTGCCAAGACTTTAGTAAAGAAATGCTGACGTTTTGAGCAGTTGATAGTAATAGTGCAGCTAGTGGTCAGTGATAGAACAGAAATTCACTACGTCCCACGTTTCAGGCCGCGCTAATACTGGAACCGATTGCCGGACCTCTAGTTTTTCTTGAACGAGTTCCGGTTACCAGAACTTAGCCACTTCGAACAAAATTACTGTAACAGTGACAGGATACAGAGAAACTCGAACAATTGCTACTAAATGTTCGTGATGTAATACTGAAAGCGGCCGCTCTATATTTTTACTATAAGCTTAACCTTTTCGGCCTTTTTCTTCGTCTGTTTTTTTGCTATTGCTTTTTCTCCTTTCGAGTTTCGGTGTGACGGGTTTTCTTCTACTACGGACGTTGTTCTGCTTTATGCGTAAACGTTGATTTGTTTCTGTCCTTTTAAACCGGATATACGTATCTCAAAAAAGCCTTTTCTGAAGTCTTTTTATCAAGAACAAATTATGTTGTTGAAGTGATAAATAGATAAATAAATAAATAAATAAATAAATAAATAAATAAATAAATAAATAAATAAATAAATAAATAAATAAATAAATAAATAAATAAATAAATAAATAAATAAATAAATAAATAAATAAATAAATAAATAAATATTCTGATCACAGAAATTTGTTCGCATATCACACTTGTCCACGCATGTAAAATGATTCAACGCGTGTCGAGATTAACACCATCACTGGGCTCCGGGCCTATGGCCCTATCCCTGGGCTCGGGGATAAAATAGGTTGTGTCTTACGCACGCTGTAATTGGCCAATTACCATGTTTATATCAGGCTATGCAAACACGGTTGTGACTTCACGGCAAATTTCTTGGCCTTATTTCATGAAAGAAATAGAAAATGGCCACCCGTGTTTATATAACCTGATGCAAACACTCGAGCGGTGAGTTTGGGAGAATTCGAAAGTACTTAGGTAAATCCTCGCTGGCTCGGGTTCACATAAACTCCCAACTCACTCTCGTGTTTTCCTCAGGCTATGTAAACAAAGGTGGCCATTTCCTATTTCTTAAATATCATAAATATTATATATATATATATATATACTATAAGTGGACTTACTTCAAATGTTGATGGTCGCTACTGTCAGTTTCACGCTGGGCGATCTTCAGGCGGCTCTGAAACTGACAGTAGCGACCATCAACATTTGAGGTAAGCCCACTTATAGTATATTCGCTCTATCTTTACGGTATTGAGCACTTTTCGACATTCGCGATATATATATATATATATAGCATGGCAATCTGTTGAACGCTGATAAATGTCTGCACTGAATTGATGATTTATTGCGAATTATTGGTTTGCAATCAATCCCTTAAGATTTAGGAGACAGCCGATACGCCGGCCATTTGGGGAAAAACATACTCCAAATACAATAGCTGCTAATGAGATTCTTTTGTTGAAGTTCCTCCAACACGGCTGTAAGTAAATATCCAGCACTATACAGTCTATAGTACTTCAGTCCAGGCTATATGTCCCCCGTGTTTGGGTTGTGTCCTACTGAACACCGTCCGTGAATGTCCGTGAACGTCCGTAAACGGGCGCCAACGTTCGTGACCATCCGCGAACGCCCGTGAACGTCCGCCAACATCCGTGAACGACCGCGGCTATAATTCTAACCGTCCATTATCAATATTTATCATAAATTAGTTGATATATAAACATTTGAGAAAAACTAACCATATTAAATTGAAAACTTTATTTGTACCATAGTTTTTCGACCGCGGTATGATGCCCTCCAAGGCCCCAAATTACCCTACACACGTAAAAAAAACCGGTCACGGCGACGACAAGAACACCGTCGACTAAAAGCAAACCGACAAAAACGTTAACACTTATTTCTTTTAATTCCTTTTATCATACCGGTCAAAACACCATGATACAAATACTGTAACGTTTTCAACAAAAATGGTTAGTTTTTCTTAAATCTTTAAGTATCAACTAATTTATTATAAATATTGATCACGGACGGTTAGAATGACAGCCGGTCACGGACTTTCGCGGACGTTCACGGACGTTGTTTAGTAGGACCGCTCAAGTTATGTATATAGAGTTCCCTAATTAAGTGTCTCAGTTAACAAAGTGTTCTGAGCTCGAAATTTCTATGAGTGAACACTAATTTGACATGTAAAGGCTTCCTTGGATTTCAGAAGAAATAACTTTCCTACCATGCAGTCTCGCTGACGCCTTGAACATGCATGAGCATGCGGCATGATACCGAAAGGAAAGCACCCTTAAATGGTGCAACCACCATTTATAAGGGTTTTTGGAAACAGATATTAGAGCAGTAACACTAAATTAATGCCAGAAAAATAGTACTATTTAATACTTAAGAAATGGTTAATGATTTGGCGTGCTCCATCGAGTTATGGATACACGCGGGAAGTTCGGAAAGCACGAAAAATGTGTAAAAGTTTGTCGAGGCGTAGCCGAGAACAACCCTATATTTATTACTGCTCTCCCGATTATGCCACAATCGGAAAATACCGATTACCAATTCCTAGCCTGCGTACCTGGCGGTATTAGGGGCTTCGGGCACGGGCTGTATGACGATCAACAGGAAATACCGCCTGTCCCAAAGCCATCTATTTTTAAATTTCCCCCACCGAATATGTTTGTTTAAGAGAACCATTCAGAACGTGAACTGATAATAATAGTGGTGTCAATGTTTTGACAACTTTTTTTGAAATGTGATTTATGCACGCATGGTAGCTAAAGATGTCAATTTCATATTTTCATTGTGTTGAAGCATGAAGCATGATGTTTGTGCGCTTCATTTCGTCTAAGAATTTTGTTTCAATGGCTTTCTCTGCTGTGCAGTAAACAAATTGAGGGGGGACAGGTGATCGCACTACATCCGCAAATGCTTCATCGGATTCAAGTGAAGATATTTGATCGTGAATAATACTCTTCAAGGGAGTGACCACGAGTACAGAACAGTCATCATTATATAATAACTCCAGACATTTTCATCATCTCACGCTTCACCAAAGCATACAGACAAGGTAAATATCATACTTTTACCAAATCTAGTTGGCAAAATTGCAATCACATCTCTACTAAGCAATAGATATTCAATTGCAATTCGTTGTTTATTCTTCAAAACGACGTGACGACAGATACCGCTTAAAGAATTTTATATATACATTCGCTTATTTGTCCACTCATGTCTGCCACATTCGAAACCATCTTTATCAATACTAGTAATATGACTAGGTTACCTAAATGGTATGTGAATGCTGCCTTTGGTAATGTGGCAGAGTTGTGGGTTTTCTGACATGTGGGAGGAGAAGGCTTGGTGGTTGCGTGTTTCTGACTTTCTGTATGCATTTTAAACACAAGAAAGATAAATACAAGAAGTAAAAACAATCTTTTTATGGTGTATTTTTTAAAGCAATAGAATGCAACTGTAAAATGTTGAATATAAATGTAAAGCTAAAATTTCTTCTTAAAATAAACATACACGTCTTCGCACACGAGATTCAGATTAAACAATTGTTTAATAAATTGACTCATTGAGAACTATGTAGGCTAAACTCTACGGCTTGTCTTTAGGATATCTTGGTAGCGTTTGGGCTAAAGGTCTTTGGGAGAGGCAATATATTAATTGAAAAGATGCATACGCACCCGCTCCTCAGTATTGGCCATTTGACAGTTCAAATGTCTGTTGTAATGAAACAAATGACTAATGACTAAAGACATTTGTCTAATTTTACATGAAATTCACAATTAGCATACTACATACATACCTGAAAACCTGTTCGCTCGACAGTCCAAACGAAAAGAAAGCATGTACTTCGCGCGTTGTATTCCGGTTAGTTGGTTTCGCACTGCATTTTGGGTCTATAGCAATTAGACCACAATGCAATGCGCCAATGAAAGATTTGAAAAAAGCCCCACTACATTATTTAGGTTTGCTGCCTTGCTCGCTCGCTTCAGGCTCGCTCGCTGCGGCAGCAATAACTCTTGAAATCAAAAATCAATATTCTGACCAATCAGAGTTCTCCGTCACCCATCGGACGGACAATTAAAAAACACATGGTTTTTTGGCAGGCGGTGTTTCCCGTTGCCCGCGTACTGCCCGCGCCCGAACCCCTAATACCGCCAGCTACACATGCTAACCGATTCCGATACCGATTGTCATAATGAGTCAAATGACATCACTAATTGGGCATGTAAAGGGCTTCCTTGGATATCAAAAGAAGTAATTTTCCTACCAGACTCGCCGACGTCGTGAACATGCATGTGCATCCGGCATGATACGGAAAGGAAAGCACAGGTGGCGTGTCCTGTTAGGGCGCTGCCTCTCACCAAAAGTTAAGTGCGGTTAGTACTTGGATGGGTGACCGTCTGGGAATAACGCCGTTCTCAAGCTTGGAACCCATGCGAGTAGAGTTTAGTTGGTCTCATGTGCTTCGAGGGTTTTTCGCCGCTCTGGTTTTCCTCCCTCCGTACACTCCTAGGGTCATAAACGTGTCGTATGGCGGCTGTCACTGCCAGTGCGCCTTTAATATGCCTTCGACACTGCCACTGTAACTCGAACACGCATTATCGCCGAATTATCCGTTTGACTCAGACGAAATTAACTGCCCAGACGAATTGTCGAATTTAATCGAGTTATACTTCGCAGTTTCGTCGAATAAAGTTCAAATTCCTCTTAATTATATTTTTCTATAGTGCGACGTTTAGCGCAGGCCTTATATTTTTCCCTCTGTGTAATCTGCTTATGTTAGATTTTAAGTTACAGATTTGATTTCTGCTTATTCAGTCTCCATGCATGCCCAGGCGTGTAGAGGGAAACAAATTCGAAATTTTAAGAACTGAATTTTAAATTAATAAATCATTAAATGAAATGAATGTATACGATTGAGCTTTGTGGTTACACACTGTAAAAACTGATTGGTTGAAACAACCTATTTGAATTGGTTGTCTCAGACTCACGTTTTGACCAATTTTTAAAACAACTTAAATTATTGGTTGAAACAACCAAAATATGGTTATTTCAACCAAATGTTTTGGTTGTTTCAACCAATTAAAATTGGTCTGAGTCTGGGACAACCATTAAAATTGGTTGTTTCAACAAATCAGTTTTTACAGTGCATATGCATGCAGGAGATATGCGAAAAGGTATGACTATTGCATAAAATAAACGAGAATATTGGAGGAATTTGCATTGTAATTTATTTTGAAAGGCTTTTTTTTAATGTTAATTTATTATTGAGTCGGTTTTCTTTGTTCTTCCGAGGGCTTTATATCGCATAAAGCCTCTGAATAATAATTAGATACGAAATGAAGAAAAAACAAACAAGGAAAATCTTTGTCCAAAATAGACAAAAAATGGACAAAACTTTGTTGGAAAACCTCGTCAATAATAAATTAAGTCAGATAAATCCCTCGAATGTCGGGATGTATGCGATATAAAGCCCTCGGACGCGTATAGCATGCATCCCTCGTTCTCGGGATTTATCTATTATTTACTTAATCAGAGAGGAAGTCAATTGAGTATAAATATGCCGCTGGGAAAGAGAAGTACAAACGAACGTGTAGATTTAAAGAGTTAGTTCAATTTGCCGGTTATAGAAATGTAGTCTTTTTTATGGAACGTATTTAGCTCACCTAAGTGCCTATCTCCGTACGTAGTATTCTTGTTCATATCAGTATCTCAAAGAAAAAAGAAGGAAATTATTTCAGACAGCTTATGGTAATTTTCAGCCCATAAAAAGATCAGTCACCAACTGCTGGGATATTTGTTGACTTCCCCAAGTTCAGCTGAAACGAAGAACAATAGCTGAATAAGGCCGAGCTGAAGCTCTTGACTTTCCGCAACTAAAATGAAAGATTTCAATCGGGGTTTCATTGTCATCGCTGATCTGATGTTGACATAAAGCTTTGCGTTGTTGTGTTTGGGCTTCATAAACAGCCAAGTTGCGAAGACGAAGACATCTGCAAGATAGTTTGTTACAGGTAATAACATAGAGAGGAAGAGAGAGAGAGAGATTTAAATTTGAAGAATCTTCAGTTAAAAAGAAATCTGGATGCTTAACGCAAGAATGCCTAATAATATACATTTAGTATATATGTACAAGTCTGTTTACAATGAAATAGTCGAATTGAGGAAGCGATGATTGCAAATATCGTTTAAAGCTATTTAGATTGTTATTACATCTTACATTCTCTGGCATATCCGAATTTTTTGCTCCAGAAAATGCAAAAGTATTAATAGTATCCAGTTACGGCTTGGAAGAGCGAGAGCCATCTCTCGAACGAGATATGTCATATTATCGGCCTACAGTATATATTTGATAAATCTTTAGCTGTTTTTCGTGACTGCCACTCATTTTATTACGAATTTTCTTTGTACATGCCAATTGTGTAGTTGTTGCGTGTTTGGTAGTATTTTGTACACATAATGTCATTAAATATCATGAATACAAACTTACGAATGTTGCAGACCATGTAAAGTTTTAAGACCGAAAATTTATTGTAGTTGCGGTCAGGTGTCCATGTTACTTCGCAGCATTTCGTCAAGTTTTGTCATTTGGCAGTTGTGTTTGCTAATGCTGCGGCATGTGTTGTGTTATTTGTTATTTGTTAATTGGGTTGTCATATATAGATATATATATATGACTTTTCAATGTTAGCGTATATATTAACACTTTTTCTTCGTGTTCAGATAATTGGAAAATGTATTTCAAGTTTTTCTTGATCTTTTTGTCACTGGTTGCTTGTTCTTTTTTCAAGGTAAGGCAGGTTTTAATTAAAGACTAATTTAAATTGTTCTTTCTAGTCTTCGTTTAAGGAAATCGATCGTTACAGTTTGACAACAACAGTTAAAGTGTACAAGGATATTGAACTAAAAAGAAATGATATATAGCCGTACATTAAGCTTGGAATCCTCGATACAAAACCATTGCTACTTCCCGTCTCTTCTTAGCCTCCTTTGCAGACGTAATTCTTTAGGGTCGTACGCTAACTTCCTCCCACTAACGCCTATTCCTTTCTCTTTGTGTACAAGGAACCAATGAGATTGGAGCATTGATCATTGCATGATAATTAACGCCAGCCTGACCCGAGCGACGGAGGAAACGTTGTGTAAAACTTGTTTCATTGAAAGCTAATACTGTATTTCGAAAAGTTTAGCTTAGAACTTTTACAAAATTTATGAAGAATAGTGTTTTGATTATGTTCTTTCTTGCCATGAAATGTTGTTGACACACGGCGTGCTTAAATTACATTTTCTAAGTCTGAAAATTATCTGCGTACTTCACTGCATTTGGAATCACAAATATTTCGAGAAGTATAGAACTGCACCAAATTTTTGAAGAGTGGTATTTTGATTATCGTCTTTCACCGTATGCAGATATAGCTACATGCGTGAAAGTTAGTTTAAAGTGTATAATTGACAATGTGATTGGTTACTTATATAGCCAATCAGAAAATTCGTTCATATTTGGTAGTTCTTATTATACCTTGAATGAAAATATGGACGACAAAGGCAAAAAGGAAGTGGTTTAAATTTTTGCATTCGATACCTGACTCTTATTGACTTAAACATCATTAGTGAACTTTCTCTACTCGGTTCCATAGATGCATGCTCTTTTTTCCCCGAAACACTATATAAGCGATTATTTATACGTTGTAAATGTTGGAAATAACAATTATTTATTTTTGTTGTTTGTGTGCCGAAGTTATAAAATAGTATAATAATAGGGACCTTAAGTGCTAGCACGACGATGGCGATTAGATGACAAGATTAATTTTACAATTTAAATAAGTCAGGGTTAACTGACTATTATAATTGAAGTTAGTTTAATGACTTTCAAAACGCCTTAGTATATTGCTAAAATGATCGTAGTGTCTATATGAAGTTAATCGTAAGCATCAGTTCTCATCTTTTTGCGAATTAATGTTGTCCTGAAGACGTTAAAATGCTCTAAGTGGTTTTGTATAAAGAACGAGGACAATATTAAAAATACTCCAACTAAAAATTCTTCATTCTCTTTGCTTTGCAAATATAAGTTATTTGTTTGAAGGACATCGTCGTTGAGGGTCCTTGACAATCGCCTCAAGTTATCTTATAATTATACTAGCTTCTTAATCTTACTAAATTAACCCTTTACTGGCCACAGTTGCTTTTTGTCTACTTTTTAATTTTATTCTGGCTACCGCCAGACGATTTTACTGGTCAAGGGTAGAAATGTCGGAAATCTGACCAATAAAGAGTACATTATTTACTTTTACTGTACTTTAACATCTTTATTTCTTTTCAAAGATAATTGAAGGTGATAAAAGTCCCAATCCAGGATCTTGTAATAGAACCAACCATGGCAAGATTAAGTTGTTTAAAGACCGGCAATCTAAAGAGAAACTTATAGTTTGTACCAACGACAATGGTTTTTACAACTGGAAAACAACTGACGGTAGGATAAATTTGACAGTAGTATATTGTGTTAGAAATACGCGTGTCTAACACCAGATTATTTCACCATGTCTAACACCAGACTATTTTACTCTGTCGAACACCAGATTATTTTACTCTGTCGAACACTTGACTATTTCACTCTGACTAACACCAGATTATTTCACCCTGTCTAACACCAGACTATTTTACTCTGTCGAACATCAGATTATTTTACTCTGTCTAACACCAGACTATTTCACTCTGCCGAACACCAGACTATTTTACTGTGTCTAACACTAGACTATTTTACTCTGACTAACACTAGACTATTTTACTTTGTCTAACACCAGACTATTTAACTATGACTAAAACTACTTAACTATACTTTACTGGGTTCTTTTTATATTTTACTAAACTTTTTTACTCTTAAATTGTGTTAATATATGTTCATATCCGACTTTGTACCAACGTTCGTTACAACATTTCTACTGAATATATATTCCGGAAATATAGGCAGTTCGTAATAAATACGTTGTTCGCATCCATTTATATTCTAACTTAGAACATTGTATATTACAGGATCCCATTCACGAGGAGAATTTTTCGATCCTGCTTACGACTGCTCTGATATTTTAAAACAACAACAATGACGCTAAAGATGGATTTTACTGGATAAAACTTTGGGATTTCTAACAAACCAAGAAAGGTTTGATTTTTTCCGTTAAACCCAAATAAAAATACAATTTATACCTGATTCAAAGATGTACTGTATCTGATTCAAAATTAAATATTCATATTTCGTTTCTAAAATCAATGTTCCAACAACTAGGTTTGTCGTAGCAATAGGTTTGTCGACATACACCATAACTGCAACTAAGTATTATTTTTTATTCTATATTAAAATATTGTCTCTGTATTTTATCCAAAATATTGATAAACAAAAATATAAAAAATAATTATATTTGTGTTTAGCTCGCATCCCAAAACAGTTCTTGCTTATAAATAGCAAGAAAAATCAAATTTCTTAATTTCTGTCCTTTTTACTTAAAGACATGCTTACTAATCCAAGTAATATGAACGATTTTTATCAACACTAATATTGCTAATATTAACAATTTTTTTATATGCATCTGACGTCACAAGCTGGGTAAAGCAAAATCTTCACTTAGTTATTTATGCCGATATGTATGCATGTGTGAAGTTCGCTTCTAGTGAATGTCGTTTTCACATTGCATTATAACACTTCCAAAAACAGGGGGAGCACTCGTCTATCAGCAAAGTGCAATTCGATATTATTTGCCCAGTTTGTAACGTAATCACATTAAATTTTATTTGCTAGCTTTAAATATACAATTTGTAGAGAAGAACTGAATACATACAACTGGCAAGGTAGCGCAAAAAAGAAAGTAACAGACTTATAGGATTTGGGCTTCCTTTTTGCATAATTTGAAATATAAATAGGTAGTTCACTAACTTCTGAATTAATTAGGCAAATTATTGAAACAAGATTGCGGATGATACGATTATGTTTTGCTGTAATATTGTTATAAAAAAACAAAAATTGTTCTAGTTACATGGATTATCTTAGTAAGTATGTTTATTAATGAGAACGTCATTAATTGGAAATTTTGACTTTTCTTGTCTTTATACCCAATAAAACTACAAAAAAATAAAATACCCCCATGCACATCTAATTTGTATATTTCCAATTTTTGTTTACATTAGAAGAACTGCACAAAAAGTGTTTTTTGTTTTGTTTTTAAATTACAAAAACATTTTGTTTAAACATACACATTAAAGGTGTGGTGTGACATGACTACCGACGGAGGAGGATACATGCTTATTGGACGAAAACGAAACGCATCTATGTGGTCAGTTCCTTCAAACAATAAAACAGTTAGACCTTTCGGTTTTCCACATTGGACAAGTGCTTTTGGCGATGCGCCAATTTTGGACTTCAGGGTACAGATGGCAACAAAAGAAAGCTTTTCAGACACAAAAGCTCATTGGTTTGTGACTAATATTTTAAAACTATTATTAAGTTATTTATAACCTGTGTTATTGTTACTTTGTTTAATATTTTTTTCCTGACTTCCTTATTTTCAACATTTATATACTCCACTGCTGTCACTAAGAAACAGTGGAAGCGACACAGGCTGCTTTCATTCATTGCAACAATTTAAGCTACACATTCTAGCTTCTTTCACCAGGAACGTTTGTTTTCCAAATAAGATTTGTTCCCTATACGATCTTGAAAAAAATACACAAACAACAGCAATCGCAAAAACGACATTTTTCCCCCTTTATTTAAGGTCTTTTAGACTAAAAGCAGAACGTCCTTTAAAAAATCTTTTGGTAATTGGCCAAGGAGGATGTGACCGACGTTCAGCAGGGATTGGAAACATTGCGTATGTAAAAGATTTGCAGACAGAAAGTATTGTCAATACAAACTTTCAATGTTCAAAATTTGGATTTGGCCATCATCCAAGCAGTGGAATTGGATGGGTGCGTGTTGTATTATTAGTGATATGTGCTTTTGAGAGTAATTTTAAAACCGGGTACACAATTTCTGCATGTATACGAGCGGGTTTACAAATATTACAATCTCGCTTTCGCCTGATCTTTTTACAGAAAAGAATGAATTCCTGCCTGCAACAACCATGCCGTTGTGGATATGCCTTTCATCATAATACCTGCTTTCAACAAGATTACTCCGGTGCTTTTAGGTAGAATATTTAACTTTAATTCGCTGATTAGATATCATTCTTAGATAGCATGTTAACCTAATCTTGGGGTCTATATGCATTGTATAGTTTTAACTGAGTCAAATTAATTTTTTCTACGCTGTTCTTAAAATATTTTAAGTGTTTTCTATATGTAAATGAAATGGTGTCTGACGTCATAACAAGGCTATGACATTTTCACCACATGTCAAAATCAGTTATATCTTTAAGTTCTTTCAAATCACTTGAAACTGTGCATATTAAAAATTCTCATGCCACTGAACATTTTATAGAGGTATAAGTGATTTTGTAATGCATGAAAATACTGTACCCTAGTCAGTTATGACGGCAGAGAAACCATCTCATTTACATATCATACAAATTGAAATATCTCAAGAATTAAGAAAGATACGAAAAATTAATTATTTGAAAGTTTCCATGGTGATAATGTAATATATAGATACGTTTTGTGGAAACACCACGTAAAATATTTATTTGCTAAGCTTTCGGCCTGTTGACTCAGAGCTCTGATGAAGGCCTGAGTCAACAGGCCGAAAGCTTAGCAAATAAATATTTTACTTGGTGTTGCTACAAAACTTATCTATATAGATACGACAAAGTTGTAAAATATCTTAATTCCTTTACCGTTTCACGAGTTCTGTCAATTTATACCGCAAACAATATTTTTATTGATAATATTTTTATTTTTAAGCGCTTAATAAGCACGCATTTAATTTCACGTCATATAATCAAGATATAGCTTGAGCTCAGTGAATGAGCTTGTCCAATTTATTTATTAAATAATATTTTGAAATTACCGTTGTCTTGATTCTTTTGATCGCATAAAGAATTGGAACTGTTCTACAGCGCAATAATTTATTACAAACTAATTTTTCTTAATAAGAACCCATTTCGGCTATCAGGTTCAAAAACATATTCGTTAGGAAAGAACAAAAATTCAAATTTTAACTTAAGATTGCTATATCAATGTGATTTATGTATGCATGTGTGAGCTCGGTGTAATGTAACAGACAATTGCCGATAGACATTTTTATAATTAAATACATAAAATATTTCTGAGCCCCAGACAGGGATGGACCCTGCGACCATCTAATGGCCGGTTTTGCGCTCTAACCAAGGAGCTACTGAGGTTCAAGTTGTAAATTTATAGTCATATTAAGCGAAAGCGTTTGCATATAAACTGCAGTTTAGAAGCATATAGTTCTTACGTGTATATCTGCGGTGCTGTATATACATATGCGAGTTTACTTGTAATGTAACAGACGTTTAGTAGACGTAGCCTCAGAAACTCAATGCTTAAAATATCTAACCGGTCATTAGAAGGTAGTTTCAGGTTCTATCCTTGCCTGTGGCATAGGAATATTTTTTAAGTATTTAAGCTTGACGAACTTCTGCGAAACGTCTGTATATAGTGTTCGTTAAGGCGGCATGCACGCAAATTGTCAATACGTCTGCATGTCATGTTGCCGTAATTAGACAATTTTTTTTTTAACAGTTACAGCGTAAGAGGACACATTTCTGGGATTGAACATGATTCAACAGCCTCAGTTGGATGCGATAATGGACACGTGAGCTGTCATATACTATAATTCTCTTACATAATATACTACTAAAATTGGCGAATGGTGATGTAATGGCTATATCCGTCTTTCAATGTCTTTTAGTGTTGTGGTTGTTATGGACCTGTAGGCGGTACTAAAAATTACTGCTCCGACGAATGCCAAGCCCAAAATGGAGGAACTATCACAACAAGTGTATTTACTTGGTTTTGGATGAGGTCGACCCTTCCTAAGAGAGCTTGGAACAAATGTATGGAGTATCAAGTTGTAAAAAATAATGGAAATTTGGTATGGTACAAGTTGGTTGGTGGCAGTACTATACCAAGTAAGGTTAGTTAAAGTGCTCGTATTAGGTGGTTCACTTGTTCAACCACAAATCGTTTATTTCCACATTTATTTAATTTTTAAAGTTTGGATACAAAAAAATGTTCTAAATATCTAAGGTATATGTTTTTCATTTAAGGGTCGCTGTAGCAAGAACCGTGCTCTTTTTTATGATGGGGTACGTATAGCTAAAGGGCAGCGCACCACACCCCAAGCTTACTATATAATTTTTGTATACAACAGCGTTTATAACACTGTTAATTTTAAAACATTCAAATTGGTCGTTTTAAAAGTGAAATTTGAAGGAAAAGTTGGAACATATGCTTACTTTTGATCTTTCTGTGTTGATTTGTTGCGAGGCCTAATATAAACGATTGATCAACTTTGAACAAGCTGCTCTTGCTCTTCTGACCACCAGTAAAATTAGACAAAGTAGGAAGCTCCAGCTCCGACAGTTTCAGATGAAAGGCTTTAAAATTGCTCTAACACTTCCAGATAGTTGGACTAACCATAGGAGAAGGTGGATGTTTTGGAAAGGAATTTTCAACAGAATTAATCACTTCAGCCCTCCAAAATAGGCTTGAACAAAGTTATGCATGTTCAAAACGGCTTAACGATGCGTTCTTATGAATCAAGTTGTTTGAATACCCTGTAGTAGACAGTGCATATATATACTGATTTGTCTACACTGCAAATTCCTAAAAACTTGTTTTAAGAAAGAAATACTTGTTTTATGATTTTCTTGTCCCGTCTGCAAGATAATAATCTTACTGGGCTTTTCATGATTTTCTTACACTGCTAAAGTCGACCGAAAAATTGGGCTGACTCGAGCCGGATTTGAACTCGGGTTTTCTCGACAAGATATTTTATCTTAAGACAAGATTGAATATTTTACAGTCAAACCGGATGTTCTTTACCGCGCGACATTACAACTGAACATTGACAGCAACATTGCAATGTTGACTTGCTAATGATACACGGCAAATCCTTGGTAAGTTGCTAAAAATTTGCATTTTAAATAGCGAACTTCACCTAAAATAAAGTTTACTTAGAGTTAGTTGTTCTGACTTTCAATAGAACTTCATATTATGTGAAGATCGATATTTAAAATGCGAATTTTAAGCAACTTGCTAAGTGCGATGTTGCTATCAATATTGCAAAGTCGCGCGGGAAAGAACACCCAGTTTGACAGTAAAACAAGAAATAGAATATTAAAAGAAGAAAATATATCTTAACAAGATTTGTCGGTTTTTCAGTGTAGAATGTTTTTTTTTTAACCTTTAAAATTAGGCTTAATATTTAGTTTCAGCTTGAAGTTTGTATATTTCTTGCTATATATATATAAAGACCAAAAACAACAAAAACGTAAAATGTAAAAAGTAAACAACTTCACTGTGCCATCTGCCCGAGCTCTACTAGTGACTCAATGGTAAACCGTCTGTATGCTAGCATTAGTCATTTACGTGACTGGTTGTAGGTTCGGGTTTCAGCTCAGAATATTTTTAATATTATAACTAATGACAGCGTTTACAGCAATTAAGAATTGACAAAACTTTCTTCTCGATTTACTGCATTCTAGAAAATCTCACATCTTTCAAATGCAAAAAAATGCATGCAAGAGTAATATATTTAATCTTACAAAATATTAAGATCTCTATTAATTTGACTAATTACTAAATTTCTATGTTTTGTTTTGAACATTCGAACCTTCTCAGATTGTCGTTGTACCGGATAACATTACTGTCAGAAAGGTTCCACCTGTTGATGGTTTATTGGCATACCGCAAAGACAGTAAAGAACTCTATATAAGGGCAAACAAAACCTGGAATGTGATCGCCCAAGAGAAAAAGGTATATATAGGGACTACAATGAAAACACCGTCTTTAACCTTTTATTGTTTCGATTTTTTACGAGGTTTCCACTTGACGCGCAAAATTGTCCAGCGTGAGACAGAGTTAAATAATCTGGTATTGGTAAAATAACTTGATCTTTGATCTTTGCCGGCATGGTCTTTGGTATTTGGTTTTTGGACTTCGGTTTTTCGGCCTTGGTCTTCGATAACTTTTGGTCGTTGGGTATAATAAGCTTTGGACTTTGGTCGTTGGTTTTTGGTGATTTTTGATCTTTGGTTTTTAGGCTTTGGTCTTTGCCCTTATTCTTTGGTCTTTAGTTTTGACGTCAAACGAACCTTATATAAAACCTAGCTAGTTTCCATTTTATCGCCGGCGATTGCTGTCGATCGCCAGCGATTCTGAGCGATGGACGACGATCTTATGGAAACACTTTCCAGCGACCTGGCGATTTAAATGCTTGTATAATAAATATTCTAAGGATTACAAAGAGAAGTATAGGAAGACGAATGCCGGCTGGAAACGGTCAGCGAAAAAATTTAATTAGATCCGCATTTCGCCGAAACCAAATTTAAGAAGAACGAAAGAATTTTCCGTCTGGTGGAATTAAGATTGGCTGCTAATAACGCATATTAAACATCGGCGGACAGCAACAAATGTGAACATTAGCGATCATATGGAAACAATCCTATATAGAGATCGCTAGCGACTCACAGCGATCATTCACACCGAGCGATCCGGGGCGATCGATCGCCGGCGATTATATGGAAACTAGGCTTAAGAGTACATATGTACAAGAGCGGTATGTTTTATTTGTTAAAAGTGGTCCTCAAAGATGTCAAAAATGGTTAAACCCAAACTGAATGAATTTGAGAAAAAGCTTGAAAATCAAGTGCAAAAAGCAAGTTTATCCGTTAAATTCCCTCCAACTCCTGTTTAATTCCCTCTCCTTCGTTATTGTGTATGGTTGTTGGTTCTTTAGCTCATGTAACATTCCTATGCTGGGTCTCCCTCGTGGACGTTTACCCACATTCTTCCTTCTATTCCATCCTTCATCAACCCTTCTGTTCTCAAGTTATGTCCGATCCATTCCTTCTTTCTTGGTATTATGACGTCAATCATCGATCTGGCTCCTCTTGTCCACGTTGGTACTTCTTCATTTGTGATTCTTTCAATGTAGCTGATCTTCTCCAACCTCCGCCATAACCGCATTTCTAAAGCTTCCAACCTTTTAATAAACTCCTGTTTCATTAATATCCATGTCTCACATCCATACAGCGCCACACTAAAGACTTCAGCACCCTCTTTTTAAGATCGTTATTCATTCTCGTTGTAAACAGCTCTTTTCTTTTATTAAAAGCAGCTTTTGCCATTCCAATTCTAGTTCGGATTTTAGTCTCACATCTTCCGTCTTCAGTGACCCAAGCACCTAAATACTTAAATTTTGCCACTTGTTCTATTCTCTGTCCGTCAACCATGATTCTCACTACATCTCCAACATTACGACTTATTCTCATTACCTTGGTCTTCTTCACATTCAATTACATATCATAATCTATTCCTCTTTCATTTAGACAGGTCATAATTCTCCGTAAACCCTCTTCTGAGTCTGAAACCATCGCTTGAGCATCTGCATATACCTAATGTCTCTACGTCTCTGTCCTCCAACCAATACTCCCTCTTCTGCTACTTCCTCCATTGCCTCTCTCATCATGAATTCCACATATAATGAAAATAAACACGGCGAATGGAGACAGCCTTGTCGTACACCCCTTCCCACCTGTGCAAGTTCTGATTCACCGTCTCCAACTCTGATTACTGCCTCTTTCTGTAGATATAAATTTGTTATTAACCTTCTATCTCTGTAGTCTAAACCAATTCTGTCTAACACCTTCAGACGTTTAACCGATTTCACTCTATTGAATGCTTTTTCATAGACGATAAAACACACATATACCTCGTTCCCGAATTCAATGCTTCGTTCACACAACATCCTGAACACTCCTATTGCATCTCGTGTACTGCATCCTTTCTTGAATCCAAATTGATGTCTGCTGCTATAATCTCTTGATTTTGCTTCTAGCCATCTTTTCAACACTCTCAACATAATCTTTGATGCATGTGCAAGGAGGCTGATTGTTTGGTGATCGTTGCACATATCAGCATTTGTTTTCTTCTGTAAGGGTACTACTACTGATCTTAAGTAGTCTTGTGGCCATGTACCTTGTAAATATATATCCTTACAAAGTTTCTTCAGTACTCCATTATCTCTATTCCCTAGGGATTTCAGCATTTCCGATGTTATCCCATCAACACCCTCTGCTTTACCACACCTCATTGCATCGATCGCTTCTTGTAATTCACTATCCAAAACTTCTGGTCCAAGTTTATCCTCCCCATTCAGTTGTCGTTCTAGGTTGAACTCTTCCAACCCCGGTTTATTACCCACGTCTTCAAAATTACGTTTCTATCTTTCTTGTATCAGTTTTGGCTCAGTTAAATGTATCCTATTTTTGTCTTTTATTCTATTTAATGTACAATGCTTCTGTGTTCGGCTAATTCCCTGACTTTAGCATACATCATGTCTGATCTACCTTGTCTGTCTATTTCTGCCAAATCTTTACACTGGCCATCCCACCACTCTTCACTAGCTCTGTCAGTCAGACCTCTTCTTCACTCATTTTTCAACTTCCAATATTTATCCTGTCCTAGATCTCTATTAAGATTCTTCCACTTCCTCCGTTCATCCATCAAATCCAACATACTGTCTGAATCCACGTTTTTTGGTCCTTCACCCCTTTCTTGTAACCTATCTACTCCTAGGCACATTTTAACACTTTGTCTTTGAGATAGATCCATTGTGCATCAGGTGTGTTATTATATCCTGTTCGTCCCCAGCAATTACTTCTTCATCTGCTTCTCTAAATCCTACTCTATCTAATTTCAACCGCCGTAAGTTCCATATATATATATTTTTTTCTTCTTACCATTTTCAGCTTTAACTTCATTGTCATTGATACTAAATTGTGGTCAGAGTCGGCATCAGCTCCAGGATAACCACAGCATCTTTTGACGCTATTCCTGTATCTTTGTCGAACAAGCATATAGTCAAGTGTCTCCCAGTTTCTTCACATTTTCCTTCTAGCAAATTCAATTTAATTCTCTCCTCTTTCATTTCTTTTGCCAAGTCCGTATCATCCAACTTCTTTTCCATCTCTGCCTTCCCCAACTATTGCATTCCAATCGCCTAAGATCATTAAATTATCCTTCCCTAGCCTTTTTCTTTTTCAACTAGATCTTCTAACTGTTCATACTTGTCGTCTATTTTTTCGTCCTCGTGGTCACTCGTGGGCATATATACTTTGCACTATAATTAAAGCTACTGGCGCTGCCAACAGTTTCACCAACAGTAACCTATCACTATGTTGTATTACTTTTATCACTGCTTTAGCCATTCGTTGGTCAAGGATGATAGCTATACACCTCTCATATGCTGTTTTTCTCCAGAGTAGATCACACAAAAACCTTCACTCCTCAACGCGCCAGAATATTTATTCGGCTCCTATCTATTTCTCTTGTAATATTCACCATCTTCTCATCTCGCCGCATGGATCTTACATTCCATGTCCATTCCTGCAATGGTTTCGCTTGATAACGGCCTGAGTAGCCTTGCTTCTTCTCCTGACGGACGCGACATCACCAGCTTGCCTGGTGATTCCGTAAATGTCGTCACCGTTATTACTTTGAAAGGACACGCCATATTAATCTTGAAAATAATAGCCAAAGTCGTTCCCTTGCCGTCTTTGACAGCTGTGTGGACCATTCTTGAATTTAATTGAATTGAATTGAATTCAATACAAGCTTCAACTTACAGAATGCCATTGAACTCAACTAGGAGTTTCATCTGCCATCTGTGTGAATGAGACGGTCGTTGATTGACTATCAATTCCTCCGCTCGTATCTGTCGTCATCCTAGCCAGATTACTAGGACCACCCATTTGTATCGATGGGGTTCGATTGCATGGTGGGTTGTCCCGCGCCAGACACCAACTTGGTGTTTTTGCCCCCGCGGTCAGCGTCAAACGCTTTTTGGGTTATAGTTAGTAGAATGTCTATTTTTTACGGATTTGAAGAATTCACGCCCTTTTATTTTGTTTTCAAAGGTCAATAACATACTAAACAAAAAGCTCTCTCAACTTGAAGCACAGCTGAGAAATGTAAGTCAGACTGTCATAAACATAATAACAGGTTTGTATTTTATATTTATAAGTAATAGCATGGCATTGAGGTTGATTAGTGATAAAATTGTACCCGAAAGCCGAGGAAGGTTTATTAAGAGTCCCGAGTGCGAAGCCCGGGGGACTTTTACTAAACGTCCCGAGGCTTGAGGGACATTTAACCACTAATCAGCCGAAATGTCATGCTATCACTTTGTAATATTACGGTTTCCGAGGAAGTTTGGCGGAGTCAACATCTTTAAAATGAATAACTTGAGTTGTGATTAATACTAACGCCCGCCAGGAATTTTTAATGGGAACAGATTTCGCCGGTATGCTGGCGGTGCCGCAGTCACATCGACGGTGCCACTAGAAAAGTTGAATTTGGTTCAACTTTCAACGTTCCTGCGGTGCCGCCGACCTACGAATTTTTTATGGAAACGTCTGACGCCGACATGCCGGCGAGGCAGCCGTCTCTCTAACATCATGTGATCAGTGTTACCCAATCGAAGTATCGGTAGGAGGCGCCATAAATAATGTCATCATTTTTTCAAGCCACGTGCCAGCAACGCCGCCGAGCTTCTCGCAAGCACCGCAGTCACATTCTTAACTTAGCTTTGCCGGCGATGACTGCGGTTGGCAGAACGCCGACATGCCGGCGGCTCTTGCGGCTATTTGGATATTATATGCATAAGCGAACTTTGGCGTAAAGATTAGGTATGATTAGTTACTAATCGTACCTAATGCATAAAGATTAGGTATGATTAGTTACTAATCTTACCTAAACTTTATGCATCAGATTATTTAGAGATTAAATGTCCGTGTGGGAACAATGAAAACCGAGGTGGCCGTGATATTATAATCTTTAATCTATACTCTATTCATAGACAGTGTGTAACAAAGATAACAAACCTTAAAACAGTCAACTGTCGAAATTTCGAAGAACGAAATATTGACTTGTCATTTTTTTAAATTTTTATAAACCTTGCGATATTTTGATTTTACAAACATAATTGGACAGCAATTTACACAACAACATATACTGTATAAGATAGTTGCAAAATAGACGAATTAACAAGTTAACTGGACAATTCACATTTACTAAGTTATGCTTATAGAGATTGAAGTTAAATCTAACATGAAAGGAATGGGGACAAGTTACGTGCCTGGCTCTATATATAATTGTGTGTATTTTTCATATTTTTTATTAACGCTTTTTAGATGATTCTTTGTCGGTTATCCTAATTTGGAAAACCAAGTTTCGTCAACAAATTGAGCAGTGGCTTCCTGTCAAGACTACTTGGCATCTTTGTTACCGCGCATCCAAAGATGGTTGGGCAACGTCTGACTTTCACTCTAGATGTAACAATACAGGAGCTACTGTAACCATTGTTCGTGTTGGAAAATACATTTTTGGTGGTTATAATGACCTTTCGTGGACAGGTAAGAGTAACACTGTTTTGGCTATTTCTTATTGAATGAAAAGAGTTCACATTCTTTAAAACTGAATGCAACTTGATAAAAAGGTTACCTCAGAAATGTTACTACTGTGAGAAAATACAGAAGCTTTCTCAAGATCTAGTTTCGGAAAATTCGTAACATAATATCAAACCTAATATTTAGTTTGTTAGGACAAGCATTTTAGCCATTAATAAAAACGGGGAAAGAGACAGATTTTTTAGGGTAAAATCTCTAAAAGCTATTTTAAGTGTATTTTGCGAAAAGCTTTATCTGTCCTCCCGTTCTATTTGACTTTGAAATTTCCAAAGCATGTTTCAGGCATGTTTTTCCTGCCTGGTTTTCAGGTCCTTTTTTTTCAACGTCGAGCGGCCCCAGAATCATGAGAGGACTGGTCAAAAAAAGCACTGCTGCCAAACGTTTTGCGCCTGCGCGACGCCCAAGCTTGTACTTTAAAAAAAGAGCGGGAAATCACAGAAATATTTACACTGGTCCGAGAGTCCCACTCAAATGTTAAAAGTCACAAGCACCCCCGAAAAGGTAGGATGTTTGTGCATGGCTTCTTTGTCAATATTTTAACTATTCTGAAATGCACCATTCGCAATTTTCATGCCCCTTTTTTTAAAACACAAACGAATATTCGAATATTGCTTTGTCTTCACTGTCTGGTTGTTGCCACGGCTAGTTCCAACTTCTCTTGCAACGTTTACTCTAGTAAATTCATGCATGCGCAAACGTTTGGCAGCGATATTGCTCAAAAATGTTTTTTTGTCTCCGAATTTGACTTCACGCGAGCTTCCTCTAGCGTAACCCTCCGTTCTTCTCCTTAACGCCGGCTAAAGTTGTAGTACAATCACGCCTTTGGCAGTCAATTACCACAACTTACTGTGTAAAGTGAATTACATTTTCCTTGAAGATAAACCAGTAGTATCGTTTGTACCAAACTTAAAGAAACTTACGTAATGAAACTTAAGTATGAACATAAAGAAACTTTCTCGTTTGTTGCTCTTAAAAAGCAGTTTGTCTGGAACCTTCATCATCTTTCGTTAGAATCTTATAGACGAGCAAGAGCAATCCCGTCCCCACAGCGGCAAGGGTCTCTGAGAAAGAGAATGTATTTTCCGCTAGTCCTCTCTCGATTATTCTCTTCTGTGACGTAATCAAAATAAATTATCGAGAAAAAAGAGGACAGGGAACTAGTCTGATGTTTTTCTGTGCCCTAAACCTCCAACCAAACACCACTTTAATACACCTATCGCAAAATACACCCAATCCCGCGATACTTATTTTACCGCACTTTCGCGCTGAATCTTGAAAGATGTATTGTGACACCAATCAGAAATCAGACGCGAACCCACTGCCCTTGAGATGTTTACGAGAAAGTACGGTAAAGTGGGCGAAGTCGCCGGATTTGCAATCGGTCTTTAAGATCAGAAAATTATATATTTTTCGATATTTTTCAATTTGATATGCAAATGTGCTAATGCGCAAGACCACCTTAACAAAGTTATTGATTTTTAACAAACGGATTTATAGGCCACTCAGGCCTCGTTTACACTATTATGATACAGCAAATCCGCTCAAAAATCTCAACGTTTCTTTGTTGTGGTTACACTGTTCCGGAGTGGTTTGCCGTAGCGTAGTCAATACGTTTAGTACTCCGGATGCAAATCATTACGCTACGGTTAATAGGAGAACTACGCGTTGTTTGTTATGATGTAAACAGAGGTAAATTTCGCTACGGTATCAACCGGCTTTATCCGGAGCGGTTACCCTACCGTAATAGTGTAAACGCGCCCTTAAACTTAGAGGTCACGTGACGTCAGTCTTCTCTAAAATAACACTAATAGATTGATAACAAAGGCAAATGCGGGGGTGTTTAAAGTAAATTTTTGTTTAGTTTTCAAAATGTACATTTTATTAGGTCAAATGACAAATTTCTTTTAAAATCATCTTTTTACACTGAAACAACAAGAAACAAGTAACTTTGACATGTACACTGAAACATGTACACTTTTTGACATTGTTCATGTCAAGTTTCAGCGGGAATTATAACGTTTCCAGTTATCTAAGTGCATTCTATTTTTGGCCGCCATGTTGAATGACAAATTTGTGTCCTAGATGCTATAGTCAGGCAGATAGGTGCATGAAAACTTATGGTAGCGTGGGACAATTATCAATTTTGTCGTAAAACTATAGTTGGAAATCTAAATAACTTATTTCTGAATGTTGGACGTGTTGATATTACTTGTGGTATCCAGCCAACAACGTTTTGCTTGGCCACTCTCAACCTCGTACCCAGGATCTTCTCTGCTTTCAAAATGGCGAGAGGAGAAGACCCTGGCAAAGGCTGGTCACGTGATTCCCAAATACTCCACGATTCTTGGAGTATTTGATCACGTGGATAATTTGAGCTTCGCCCGTCCTGGGGGGAGCGGTTGCTTAACTTGATTCGGTTCTTATAAACGTCAAGGTTGTTGCAAGTCTGGTAACATTAAATTCGAGCGGTAAATTTAATAGATATATTTCAAAATTTACGACATTTGCTGGATAATTCATATTTGTTGCCGTCAATCGCCAGAAATGAAGCCGAAGGCGACGAACGATCATAAACTGATAAACAGAAACCCGCTCTGCGGTTACAGGTACACTGATACATACACTAAAAATATTCGAATGCTGTTGATTGTTGGAAGTATATTTACCGTCCAGTATAGTACATTTATGTTTCTTGTCCACACGTTTTGGATTTGTGGAAATTTAATTGTTGTATCTGTCGATTTATACTCAAACGGCATATATTTCGAATCTGCTGTCCTCGACTCCTCGTTGACTTTGAGGTTGTACTTTAATACAAATATTCAATCAACAACAATTCTTCGATCGACGAACATTTATATACAGCTAAATCAATTAAAGTTGTCCTGGCCAAAGCCAAAAGGTCAAAGCCAAGCGCGAAAATGCTCGTTAATAATTCCCAGAGAGGCAAGTTTGGTTTATTTGTATGATTTTGGCCTATAAATATAGTAAATGTGTGCTTCGCTATTTAAATAGTAATTCACATCGTACTTTTCGCGCTTGGCTTTGACCTTTTGGCTTTGGCCAGGACAACCTTAATTGATTTAGCTGTAGATCAGCACTGAAGACTTTGTATATTTCCAAACTTTTTAAATTAGATTCGTATAAAAGTCCAGAAACCGAAATATTAATAAACACTTCTTGCTTGCATAATAAAGCAAATATGTTGTAGTGTAGACGCTTCTTACTAAAGATGGTCATTAACTGATTTGATAAACTTGTTAAGAGGATGTCTTGTTATTTGTACGATTTGGTTATTATTGAGTGCCTAGATAGTTCGCTGAATAGTTTTACATACGCAAGCCAACTATAGAGCGTTTTCATCTGACGTCACGGCGGCCATATTGGTGTACCAAAACAATGAAATGGCGGCCATATTGGTGTACGGTATGGGAATAAGCTCTTTCTTATTCAAATATTTCGTATTGTTTCACCACCCCCATGGGGCCACCGATCACGGGAGTGAAAACGCTCTATACGCTGTTTATCATCAGTGACTGTACCGCGCCCCCCCCCCGGTACAGTGTGAGTCACTCATCAAAACATTCCAAAATTATTGGTGTCACGTGATCAGCCTTTGCCAGGGTCTCCTCTCCGCCCCCGCCATTTTGAGAAGGCCCTGGGTACGAGGTTGGGCCACTCTGGCTCGACACCGCTGCCAAACGTTTTGCGCATGCGCGACGTTCGAGCTCGTCCTCGGAAAAAGAGCGGGAAAACACTGAAATATTTGGACTGGTCCGAGAGTCCGACACAAAAGTTAAAATTATAAGCATACTACCAAAAAGATAAGGTAGGTAATTTGTGCATGGCTTCCGTGTCAATATTGTAACATATTCTGAATTTACCCCTTCGTAATTTTCTTTACCCTTTTTTTAAAACACAAATGAATAGTCGAGTCTTACTTAGTCTTCACTGTCTGGTTCGTTGTCGCCACGGCTAGTTCCCACTTCTCTTGTAATGTTTACTCAGTGAATTCACGCATGCGCAAACGTTTGGCAGCGGTGTTCTCTGGCTCTGTCCTTCTGCGGTGAAAAGGGAATGAGCCCGCGAGTTTTCGGTCAACACAGCCAATATTTGCTGAGTACTTCAAGTAGCCTTACTTAATTTTGTTAACCGAGAGGCCCCTTGGGATATGGTGTGTTTTATACAGTATTTCGGTAATTGCGCAGCTTAGGCACAGCATTTAGGTAATTACGCGGTATTCCATTAATTTTCAATTCGATATTCGCGTTTATACGGTTTGGGTCGCACCCCCTAAAGACAAGTCTCCCACCCTTCCTCCCTAACTTGGAACTGCCCAATTTCCTGATTTGAACAGTAAATGCTATAATACAACATACTTTGAATAAAATAATTGCTACGTTGATAACATATTGAGTTTAAATTTCTGTATGTTTTCGTGTAAATTATCGTATTGAAGAGTACCTCCGATAACCAACCCCTATAGCTCACCAGTCACTACAGGATATTCATGCACCATTAGATGAATGACCAGAAGGGTTTATTAGTTAGTTTAATCACTGGACGCAAGAGTTATGACCGATACAGCAACATAACGGTATATTTAACAGGTCTATAGTAGTCAGTTTAATTTAATAACGCTTTAATCACTGCAAATTTTAACAGTGTTTCCGTGATAGGCACAAGATTATACGAAAATACATCTAGGAGAGTCTACGAACCAATTAGATTTTTCAGAACTTTTTGTGCAACTTTAACAGCTGTCGCGTCGTCTTTGCAACCTTCACATGCGATTTTCACCCGTGTTTTATGTGCCATTTTTACAAGCCGCCGTGTACGTGCGATTTTTAAGGACCTTGCTTCTCGTGCAATTAGTAACAGACTCCTCGTCAGAGATATTTACGGGTGGTGCTCCATGTGCGATTTTTTACGGACCGCGCTCCACATTTTAAAATTATTCCATCACTTGCAGTTGTGCATCCAAATATCGTTCGTAGAGTTGCGGCTTCAACTGAGATTGAGCCGAAACATGTCTCACATCCAATTCATTACTTACTGGAACAAAAAAGACTGGAGTTATACCTATTCAATTTGCAAAGTTCACGCGCGCAAAGTTATGCGCTTGGTAGAAACGATATAGTTGTAGTATCATTTTAACTATTTGCGCTAAAGTTGTCGATTTGAGTCGAGCAGCTACACGCAATCGACTTGAGACTAAGCGATTGAAATGATTATATAAAAATAGGACATAGCTTTGAATGATTGTTCGGACTGTTCAGTTTTAATTTTAGGTCACTGCATAAAAATATGGAGACGACCTTATACGAAAACCGAGCTTTGTGAATAAGCAGCAGAACGGCGCACTATTGTGAAGGGGACATTGGTATTCCGAACCGTAATATCGCCAAAAACAAATCGTAAAAAACCGCAGTAGCGTCAAAAATTGAAGGAATACCAAAACTGCTTGAATGGATAAAACAAAATATCCCACCGAAGCTGCAAAATTACCGAAATACAGTATGAAAAACAGCATTGATACCGACCGCAATAGCGAAAATCCCAATGTGCCCCTCTATATTATAAGCACTTAAAGCAGTTTATACACGAGATCGATGAGATTAAGTATGTTAAACAGTTAAATCAGTTGATAGACATAATTAATTTTACGTGATTGTTACAATCGTAATATTTCTCAAAAAAAAACACCTTTCTTTGACTGCGTGCATGCAAGCCAGGCATTTTAGTTACACTACTTGAAGTCCTTCCGCCGTGCTGGTCAAAACACTGAGGGCTCACCTTTTTTCGGTAGTATTTCTCTTCGAAATTTATTGGCTACAATGCCTACGGAAAATGCTGTTGGATTAATCATTCAAGTAATTTCAGCATGTCCAACATTCAGAAATTGTTTAATTATGTTTTAAACTATAGTTCTACCATAAAATTGAACTGCCCCACGTTACCGTATGTATTCACCTATTTTGGTACGTCTATAAAATCTTCCGTCCAACATGACACTAGTAGTAGTACAGACCTCACCTCTGTCATTAACTAGTAAGCATTGTATTTCTTTCTCGGGATGCTCCAAAGATCACAATGATCTAAAAACCTTACTGCGGT
The DNA here is from genome assembly GCA_035771165.1 of Paragorgia papillata. Lineage (NCBI taxonomy): Eukaryota > Metazoa > Cnidaria > Anthozoa > Scleralcyonacea > Coralliidae > Paragorgia > Paragorgia papillata. The sequence continues at coordinate 2,461,588 of JAWNZC010000132.1, forward strand.
AATGGGTCATTTAAGACGTCAGGGTTGTTCGATAAAAGGATAAAAGAAGGATATTGAAAAGGGATTTCTTAATTATTATATGGCACAGGTTACTTCAGTTGAAATCGTGCGCCGTGATTGGTTTCTGACGTGAATAAGTGAATTGGTAACGCCTTACGATTGAAAACAACCAACAAAATCCTAAAAAAACACGACTTAAAAAACATTTATTACCTCAAAACAACAAAAAATATCTGAAATAGATGACTACTAACTTTCTAAAAGTAAATTTTAATATTGAGACGGAAATAAACAGCAGAAGCCTAGTTCAGGATTTTGACGAAGTTAAAGGAAGCGGAGACCAGAAAATACATGATTGATTTTTGAGTAAAAGGTGCCATATAATAAACTCCTTTATAACTTCGATCGTTTGGTCTTTACTGTAAAGTATCACACCTCGGCGTTGAACGTTTTAGTCTCGCTATCGCCCAATCTAGACAACAAGACCTCGGTTACATATTTTAACGCAATAACCTCGCTCTCCGTTAAGTGGTTTCTAATTTGGTATGAGAGTATTATTGTTCAACGTTTGGTTGCTAAAAATATTTCAATAATCTAAAGGGGCTCACCCTATTTTTAGCAATCCTTACAGAAACCTAAAATTGTACAAAATTTTGTAATAACGGATATATATTATATAAAACATATAAGAGATACTAGAAACCTGCACAGAAGTACAGGTAATCAAAATTAAGGTGAGATCGAAGGGTATTACAAATGTGACATCTTGATTTCTGTTGGCCTGGGAGTAACCAAGTTTAGATTAATTTGTGTAAAAACTTGGGTAACTCATATTTCACAATCGAATTAATGTACAGCTTTAATTTTGAAGTTTGCAGCTCAGAATTTCAACATAAGACAATCGAGGCTAAAAATAGCGTGACATAACCTCCTTTAATATTAGTATTTGAAAACAGTTTGAAACTATTTGTTATTTTCTTTTGCTTTTAGGATCAGGTGGTTGGAAATCAAGCTCGAATGCGTTTCTTTTCTCTCTCCAAAATAAAGACAATTTGAAGCCATTTAAAGCTCCAGTCTACCGATACAGTCAGTACGCAATTTACGACCGTTCTAGTTATGGACCCACCTTTGGAGGAGGTCATGATCTTTGCATCGCCAACAACGCTCACTCGTCAACAAGCTCTTACACAAATTTTGGTTCCACATACCAACCTCCATCTGGCTACAGCTATGACAACAGCAACACCCAAGCTCTCTTGGCTGGCAGTCGCTCCTTCACTCCATCTGAAGTAGAAGTCTTTTACTTTGGTTAAACTGTCAATGTCTTTTAAAGCATCACTAAAATTAAAGTAGAACATGCATTGTGTTAATTAAACAAATAAAGTTTGTTATAAAAGCAATAAAATGTGATTGTTAAAAATAGTATCCGCACAATAATACATTGCATTGTATTACATTGTTGAGATGTTACGTCTAGAATAAAATCATCCCATTCAATCTTCTTTAAAGTGCACCTAACTCTTAAATTAAATGCATATCTAAATACTGCTGAACTAATCCACTGATCTCCCCTTCCTCGTAAAATAAACACCTCTTTAGAGTACCTACCCTTAAAAGGTATCTGCATGCTCCCCCCCCCCCCCCCCAAGTATTATAACTACGCCTCCCCAAGTAACACCTATGAAGTAACCCCTTGGCAAGTACTTTGTGTCCACATAACAGTTTACATGTAATATACACTGCTAACTCTAACACTACCCCTCTCTAATTAATGATCGCTAAACGTGTCTTAACGAGGACGTTCGCCGTTCGAAACTATTGCCGCTACAAGTTTCAACTCACTGAAAGTCGACAACATGAGAGATGAATTGTCAAAGTTTATTTTACTGGTTTACTGAACTACACGTTAAAATACGTCAACATTTTGCAAGTTTATAGAACAAATTCAACACTAATAACTGTAAACCTAGTGTAAGATTGGGTCACCTGTAGATCACCTAACCCCCACCCCCCTCCCCCCAAAAAAAAATTTAAAAAAAAACAACAACAAAAAACCCCACAACAAAACATAACAAAAAAACCCCTTAAATCTCATCAGTAACCATGTTTACTACTAAACATAATATACTCTAACAAGACCCACTAGCGGATTTACACAATTCTGTATTATACGAGTTTTAGTGATACTATAGTCAAAGTATACTCTCCTCCTGGAGCATGTGTTTTTATTTTGATCAACTCTTGTGCGTGAAGCCGCTGACTTAGCTACCTTCTTCTCCACGTGGAAAAGCAACTCCCTTCAAAGATGTTGTCTTTCTGGTAGAAGCACTGTCTTGTGTTAATACTTTTAAATGGTTATTAAATGCGTCTTTCAAAGTCGAAAATCCCTGTTGGATTGTGTATTCTATTTGAAGTGGCAATAATCGTAAAGATATATGTATGTTTCTACATACTGTGTGTCATGAATTATGAAAAGAAATCGACAGCCAAGTGTCAATATTTGTAGTGGATGATCTGCTTGGAGAAAAGGTGAATTTATATACATGTAGTCATGCACGAACAATAGTGGTTTCCAAGCTTTTTCATTCTAGTGCCCCCTCCGGACATGTTCCAAATTGGTTTATTGAACCCCACCTTCACATTTGTCATTTGTGATGACACTTTTTTTTCTTCTGCTAATGCCAGACGATTTTATTCAGCACAGGGAGAGGTCCAGCTTCAAAGTGTTAAACACTTTTTTTTAAATACTTTTAGTATTTTATTCTGGATAACGCCAGATGACTTTATTCAGCACAGGGAGAGGTCCAGGCGTCAAAATGTTAACCCTTCCAGGGCTGGGGGCAAAGAATATTTTAGGGCTGGTCACAACACTTTCAATTGACTGCCTACCTTTGGGACTCTTCAACATTAATAAGAATAGAGAATAGATATGCTAGCTCAGATAAGAGAATTGAATGTAAATGTTCTTCAAGCCAAATTAATTTCTAAGTTTCCAACACGACTTTCTGATCACAGGAGAGATCAACAGTCTAACCATTGAGCTCCTGAGACTCAGATGATTTGAACGTACCTGTAGGTCGTAGGTTGTGTTCAATGTATGACATTACTGCTTTGTGCAAGTATGATGATTACGTTAATGTCATAATACATGTTGTTAAGAGAATCAATCAGATATGCTAGCTCGGATATGAGAATTGAATGTAAAAGGTTTTCGAGCCATTTTACTCAGAGAAATTTCTGAGTTCCCAAGTTGCATGGACTCAAACCCACAACATTCTGATCATGGGAGAGACACTCTAACCATTGAGCTACATGGACTCAGATTTGAACATTATACTGTAGGTTGCAAATTCAAATAATAAGAATGTTCAGTGTAATTTGCACAGGTTCTCCATTGCATAAATTGATAACAGTATTTTCCATTTGTTTGTAAAAAGGAGAAGCTGAATAGTTTTTTTCTTTTCACTTATTTTTTTTTTTTTTGGTTGCTCAAAATCTGGGGATGGGGGAAATTATGCCCCCTTTGCCCTCTAAATAATTGGGACCTGTATTTTTTAAGACTATTTTAAAATATTACATAAAAAATAAACAGTCAAATTACCTCAGTTTTAGTGTTGTTTGAACAAGTTGAAGTGTACTAATTATAGCAATAGCGTTGCGAGTATTTTATACTTTTAACATGATATTGTGTGACAAACATTGCAATTATGTCTTATACAAATCTACTGGAGGTAATTGGTCATATTTTGTGTGTGCGGCTGCGGGAAGGTATAATGTTGGGTGTGTGTGGGGGCAGGTGTATTGGGGGTATGTGTGTGGTGTGTGTGGGTGGGTGCATATGTGTGGGGGAGATGGATAGGTGTGTGTGTGGAGTATTTGTGTGTGGGGGGGGGGGATGTGATCAGTGGTGTGCTGGCAGGGGGGGCCGGGGGGCCATGGCCCCCCCAGTGAAGATTTTTTAGGGGGCGCCAAAACTCAAAGGGGGCGCCAAAATTGATCAAAAGCATTAGTTAAAACTTTTGTCACAATCCGTGAGTCCGATGAGCCAATGAAAGAAATATGAACTGAATTTTATCGAGATCTCGGATCTGTTTGGCAGTGCCTGTGCCTCTGTGTCTAGATCTGTCACAGACACACGACACTGACAACAACCGCAACACCTTGCACCCGTGCCACTTTCCCTAATTCCGTCGTTCTGACAGATCAACTGACAAGCTGATTTTCTGTGTACATATAAACGTCTCTTGTAAAACCCCCCTCATTTCCCCTTGGTATTGGGGCAAAAGCTCAAAAGCTCCTATATTTGCCTTACACCATGGGCAAAAGTTTGGTCCAAAGCCCCCACAAAGTCATTAAATACCCTAGGTACAGCCCGGGGTCCCCCCCCCCCCCCCCGCTCAGGGAAGCCGATGACACGCGCATTAGCCATGGTCGACTCCTCTCTTTCTCAGCTTTAAAGTTTACGCAGCGATCCATGGCCAGATAAGATCATTCAAATTTCTGATAAAGACTGCGGAACTGTTGAATGGAAAGAACGAAGGGTAAGACGTCGAAGAGTAATGGATGGTGAGATTGCCAGAGATGAACCAGAGGAAACACCCCTTGCTGAGTGGAAACGCGAAACGTTCCATGTTGCTGTTGACACCGTCATTAATTCGATGAAAAATTGTTTTGAGAAAAACCGGCCATTATTGCAGTCTCTTGCAATGTTTTCCCCCAGCGGGTTCCCCGAACTTGTGAAGAACATTCAAACTGCCCACGACTTGGAAGCGAAGATAAGCAGTTTCTGCACGACATATAACATCAACACATCCCGCTGCGCTGAAGAACTGTTCACATTTGTACCGTCATTTCAAATGCCCAATCGTTCCATTTTTGCCAATGAAAGCAAGGAAGATGGTTCTGATTTTCCACAAGAATATGATGAGAACGATGCAGATCTTGATTCAGATGATCACGATGACAACAGAGACGAAGCCACTTCTGCCAACGAAAAAGCACGGGACAAAGATGTGCCATCTTTTCTCGAGGCTTTTTAAAATATTCTCTTGCATCCCGATTATCACCTAATCGATGCGTATCCTACACTTTGTCAAGTGTAGGCGATTTCGGTTGGAATACCAATCAGTTCCGCGACTGCTGAGCGCTCCTTCTCAGCCCTAAAGAGAGTGAAAACGCGCATCCGTTCATCCATGTTGCAAGGAAGACTGGAAGCGTTACTATTGATGGCAGTTGAACGGGACATTTTATTGTGCGAATTATTGATGTATTTGCAAATACAACAACGGAACTATCCAAGGCACTTTTTTAAATTAACATTCAGTCTTAACAAATGATTGGGATAACAAAATGTACAATTGTTCAATTTTATATTTTTGAGATTTTGAGCCAAATCTCTTAGCTACACTAGGAAAGCACTTGTTTCCTTGCACTCATTGCTGTATATCTTAGTCCTGAAAGTCGAAAATAGATAATAAAATACCATATAATAGATAGTTGGATATTGATGTTTCTAGTAAATTCGCAACTGTAACAAACAGGGGGGGGCACCAAATTTAATGTTGGCCTCCCCTGCCAAACAAGGGCCAGCACGCCACTGGATGTGATATGTGAGTGGAGTCTGTTTGTGGGAGATGTATATGTGGGAGGGAATGTGTGGGTAGAGTTTATGTGTGTGGAGTGTATGGGGTGGGGGTGTAGGGTATATGTCTGAGTGTATGTGGTATGTCTGGGTGTGTGTGGGGGGATATGTAGTGTGTGTGTGTGGGGAGGGGGGAGTTTGTTTGTGGGGGTATGTGTATTGCAGTATGTGGGAGAGAATCTGTGGGTATGTATGTGCATGTGTGCATGAATGTGGGTGTGTAGAGTGTTTGTGTTTGGAAGGGTGTATGTGGGCAGGGCCGCTGAGAGAAATCGTGGGGCCTGGAGCAAATTGTTGGGGGCCCTGATGACGTCACATGGGTCAATCTGGATGGCCCTGATGATGTCACACATATCGTCTTATCTACGTGTTCTTAATTAGTTCCCTGTGTTGGTTAAAAATGAAGTTAGTGTTTCTGATCTTTACACTCTCTGGGCCTCATGTTTTCTTACATCGAAAACTCAAATCTCAAAAATTTTAGTGGTTCCCCCTAGCCCCGCCCCCTTCTCAGTGGCCCTGGATGTGGGGGTGTATGTGGAAAGTGGGGGAGGTGGGGGTAAATAAAGTTTATAAAGTTTTAAATAATTTAACCGCCACCTATCTCAGTAAATTAATCACACCTTTTAATTCCATTCATAATCTTAACACCCGTGGTTCCACTAATAATAATTTAAAACTTGCTAATTAAATAATAATATTTCAGGCTGGGATGTGCATTTTTAATTGCCTTCCTCGCATGTACTGAATGGAACTCCCTGTACCTACTGTAACTATCAGAAACACTACCTTTCTTCTTTTCACCAGAAATTTCTACAGATGGCCTTTTCTAAACTACAAGAAAACTTTAATTTTTCCTAATTCTTGCTAGTACAAATAACTATATATAATTAAATTGTATATTTTTATAGATTATAATAGTGTTATGTGTATGTAAATAATTTGTATATTGTTGGGCCTAGATGAAAATTACTTCAATTGTAATTTTAGCTACCCTGCTTAAATAAAGTGTTATTATTATTATTATTATTATTATTATTATTATTATTATTATTATTATTATTATTATTATTATTATTATTATTATTATTATTATTATTATTATTATTATTATTATTATTATTATTATTATTATTATTAAATCAAGCTATGCTTGTTAACCCTTACTGTGACATTTTATGATCAGAATCTCAATTTTTCCTCTAGATACTGGCCTGGCTATTAACTCTTGTTAAAATGCTTGCAATGATGAATGATCCTAATTACAAGATTATATATACTGATCCTAATTAAATGTCCGTATATAGTATACATTTGAACTCAGGCTGGAAATCGTAAGTGTTTACAACTTTTTAAGAGCCTGGGTACGAAAAGTTGACGAAATCACTGACTTACAGTATCTACTTATCCAAAAAATGACCGAGCAAAGATGGTGGAAATGAGTTATTTCTGTCACGGTAGTAACCACTGACCGTATTCTGCCCAATATGTTTACTTGACTGTGGGCTCAGCTGCGCCCACAGGCCGATTAATTTAGTTAAAGTCATTTAAAAGAAACAGGTCAGCGGTTACTACTACGGGAGATAGGGTTGTAGGTTCATGTCTCGCTAGCTAAATTAATCGGAGCATTATTTTTCCACAACGTAAACCCCTATCCCGTCCTGTCCCAAGCAACCCACAACCGATCCACTGTGGCCCCTATTGGAACCCTGTAAACGCTGTAAACCCTGTAAACACTGTAAACCCTGTAAACCCTGTAAACCTTGTAAACCTTGTAAACCCTGTAAACCTTATAAACCCTGTAAACCTTGTAAACCCTGTAAACCTTGTAAACCCTGTAAACCCTGTAAACCCTGTAAACCTTGTAAACCCTGTAAACCCTGTAAACCTTGTAAACCTTGTAAACCTTGTAAACCTTGTAAACCCTGTAAACCTTGTAAACCTTGTAAACCCTGTAAACCCTGTAAACCCTGTAAATCCTGTAAACCTTGTAAACCTTGTAAACCTTGTAAACCCTGTAAACCTTGTAAACCCTGTAAACCTTGTAAACCCTGTAAACCTTGTAAACCTTGTAAACCCTGTAAACCCTGTAAACCCTGTAAACCTTGTAAACCCTGTAAACCCTGTAAACCCTGTAAACCTTGTAAACCCTGTAAACCTTGTAAACCCTGTAAACCTTGTAAACCTTGTAAACCTTGTAAACCCTGTAAACCTTGTAAACCTTGTAAACCTTGTAAACCCTGTAAACCCTGTAAACCTTGTAAACCTTGTAAACCCTGTAAACCCTGTAAACCTTGTAAACCTTGTAAACCTTGTAAACCTTGTGAACCCTGTAAACCTTGTAAACCCTGTAAACCTTGTAAACCACAGAATGGGTGGGTGCGCTTAGGAGTTATGTCTATGTGTGTGTAATATGTACTGTGTGGGTATAATTTATATAAAAATGTGGGTATGTGTATTTCCCTCTGTATTTTTTTCAACATGATTTTGCTACAGTATCACTTTTATCGTACCCGATGTATCTACCACCATGCGCTCTGGCATGCGTATATCTTTTATGAGTTCTTTGTTATGTAGCTGCGGCTTGTTGGTTTTGGGGGGGGTTTTTTGGGGGGGGGGGTGCAGGTGTGCAACATTAACATTAACAGTGACAGTTACAAGTTGACCATCATGGATTTTTAAAGACTTTAATATGGCCATGTTCATTTTGCTAGGCTGATTTTTAGGGGGAGGAGTTGTACCATTAAGGGATCGGAGGGATAATGTAAGCGAGGCATAATAACATCATTTATTGAATATTTATTAACGTCTTGTACAATTTATTCCCGTTGACGTTTTTAATATGTTGAAACTTGTTTTTGTTTTATAAATATTCAATAAATGATGTTATTATGCCTCGCTTACATTATCCCTCCGATCCCTTAATGGTATAACTCCTTCCCCTAAAAATATGGCTAGCAAAATGAACATGGCTATATTAAAGTCATTGAAAATCCAGGATGGTCAACTTGTAACCGTCACTGTTAATGTTGCACATCTGCACCACCCCCCAAAACAGCTAGACTAACAAAGAACCCATAGAAGATATACACATGCTAGAGCGCATGGTGGTAGATCCATCGGGTACGATAAAAGTGATACTGTAGCAAAATCATGTTGAAAAAAATACAGAGGGAAATACACATACCCACATTTTTATATAAATTATACCCACACAGTATATATTACACACACATAGACATAACTCCTAAGCGCACCCACCCATTCTGTGGTTTACAAGGTTTACAGGGTTTACAAGGTTTACAAGGTTTACAGGGTTTACAGGGTTTACAAGGTTTACAGGGTTTACAAGGTTTACAAGGTTTACAGGGTTTACAAGGTTTACAGGGTTTACAAGGTTTACAAGGTTTACAGGGTTTACAAGGTTTACAAGGTTTACAAGGTTTACAAGGTTTACAAGGTTTACAGGGTTTACAAGGTTTACAAGGTTTACAGGGTTTACAGGGTTTACAAGGTTTACATGGTTTACAGGGTTTACAAGGTTTACAAGGTTTACAAGGTTTACAAGGTTTACAAGGTTTACAAGGTTTACAGGGTTTACAAGGTTTACAAGGTTTACAGGGTTTACAGGGTTTACAAGGTTTACAGGGTTTACAGGGTTTACAGGGTTTACAAGGTTTACAAGGTTTACAAGGTTTACAGGGTTTACAGGGTTTACAAGGTTTACAGGGTTTACAAGGTTTACAGGGTTTACAGGGTTTACAAGGTTTACAGGGTTTACAGGGTTTACAAGGTTTACAAGGTTTACAAGGTTTACAGGGTTTACAGGGTTTACAAGGTTTACAAGGTTTACAGGGTTTACAAGGTTTACAAGGTTTACAGGGTTCACAAGGTTTACAAGGTTTACAGGGTTTACAAGGTTTACAAGGTTTACAGGGTTTACAAGGTTTGCAAGGTTTACAGGGTTTACAAGGTTTACAGGGTTTACTGGGTTTACAAGGTTTACAGGGTTTACAGGGTTTACAAGGTTTACAAGGTTTACAGGGTTTACAAGGTTTACAGGGTTTACAAGGTTTACAGGGTTTACAGGGTTTACAGGGTTTACAAGGTTTACAAGGTTTACAGGGTTTACAAGGTTTACAGGGTTTACAAGGTTTACAGGGATTACAGGGTTTACAGGGTTTACAGGGTTTACAGGGTTTACAGGGTTTACAAGGTTTACAGGGTTTACAGGGTTTACAGGGTTTACAGGGTTTACAGGGTTTACAGGGTTTACAAGGTTTACAAGGTTTACAGGGTTTACAAGGTTTACAGGGTTTACAGGGTTTACAGGGTTTACAAGGTTTACAAGGTTTACAAGGTTTACAAGGTTTACAGGGTTTACAGGGTTTACAGGGTTTACAGGGTTTACAGAGTTTACAGGGTTTACAGGGTTTACAGGGTTTACAACGTTTAGAGGGTTTACAGGGTTTACAGGGTTTACAAGGTTTACAAGGTTTACAGGGTTTACAAGGTTTACAGGGTTTACAGGGTTTACAAGGTTTACAAGGTTTACAAGGTTTACAGGGTTTACAGGGTTTACAAGGTTTACAAGGTTTACAGGGTTTACAAGGTTTACAGGGTTTACAGGGTTTACAGGGTTTACAGGGTTTACAAGGTTTACAAGGTTTACAAGGTTTACAGGGTTTACAAGGTTTACAGGGTTTACAGGGTTTACAGGGTTTACAGGGTTTACAGGGTTTACAGGGTTTACAGAGTTTACAGGGTTTACAAGGTTTACAGGGTTTACAAGGTTTAGAGGGTTTACAGGGTTTACAGGGTTTACATGGTTTACAAGGTTTACAGGGTTTACAAGGTTTACAGGGTTTACAAGGTTTACAAGGTTTACAAGGTTTACAGAGTTTACAGGGTTTACAAGGTTTACAAGGTTTACAGGGTTTACAAGGTTTACAGGGTTTACAGGGTTTACAGGGTTTACAAGGTTTACAAGGTTTACAGGGTTTACAAGGTTTACAAGGTTTACAAGGTTTACAGAGTTTACAGGGTTTACAAGGTTTACAAGGTTTACAGGGTTTACAAGGTTTACAGGGTTTACAGGGTTTACAGGGTTTACAAGGTAATTACAAGGTTTACAGGGTTTACAGGGTTTACAGGGTTTACATAGTTTACAGGGTTTACAAGGTTTACAGGGTTTACAGGGTTTACAGGGTTTACAGGGTTTACAGGGTTTACAGGGTTTACAGGGTTTACAGGGTTTACAGGGTTTACAAGGCTTACAGGGTTTACAAGGTTTACAAGGTTTACAGGGTTTACAAGGTTTACAAGGTTTACAGGGTTTACAGGGTTTACAAGGTTTACAGGGTTTACAAGGTTTACGAGGTTTACGAGGTTTACAGGGTTTACGAGGTTTACGAGGTTTACGAGGTTTACAAGGTTTACAGGGTTTACAGGGTTTACAAGGTTTACAAGGTTTACAGGGTTTACAGGGTTTACAAGGTTTACAGGGTTTACAAGGTTTACAAGGTTTACAAGGTTTACAGGGTTTACAGCGTTTACAGCGTTTACAGCGTTTACAGCGTTTACAGGGTTCCGATAGGGGCCACAGTGGATCGGTTGTGGGTTGCTTGGGACAGGACGGGATAGGGGTTTACGTTGTGGAAAAATGATGCTCCGATTAATTTAGCTAGCGAGACATGAACCTACAACCGGAGATAGGACCCATAAACCGCCATCTTGAATTGGTGACCCTCTGTCAATCATTGATATACAGTGAGCTCAATATATAACTGGAGTGATATCTGAGCACTGTTCATACACCGGACAAAGATTGAAGACATGTACTGTAGGCCTGAAGTACGTATATTTCCAGTCTTCTACGCGGTCTTCTGATCAAATATGACTTGACCAGAGCGCGTAGAAGACTGGAACTATGCGCACTTCAGACCTACATGCCGGCACGTTGTCCGCCACAAAAATATCTCTCCAGTTATATGTAGAGCTCACTGTTGATAAAGGACACCCGCAGTCCAGTGATATATAATAGGTCAGTGGTTTGAACACTAAACAAACATACCTACACGAATTGCAAGAAATGCTGAGCCAGAAAAGATTTTCCTAATTCTTGTCGACCTGAAAAGAGCGCGATAAAGAACAGCTGTATAGTACTGTATAGCAGTTTTATTTACCTCCTACCAGCTTGTCCGCCACGCTTCTCGCTATTCAAATTTCACTGCGAGTGTCTTCAATACTATTTAATTCATATTAAGATTCAAAGCTCTTGACAAAAGATTCTGAAAATAGGTTTGCATTACGCGAGTTTGTTAAACGAAGCATGTTTTTGTTTTGTTGTTAAAAAGTAGAGTGCTGCGTAGGCAGTGTTTTGAATATAGCAAAGCGAAAAAGTATAGTGAACTGCTGATATTTTAGAGAACGAAATACTGACTTTTTAAGCCAAAGTCCTTCATCAGAGTAAATCATGGAGTAATATAAAAGTAGATTGCTGTGTAGGCAGTGTGTTACAATGTATAGAAAATCTTAAAGATGGTAAACTGCTGAGATTTTAGAGAACGAAATACTGACGTTTTAAGCCAGCTAGAGTTCTTCATCAGAGTAAATCATGGAGTAATATAAAAGTAGAGTGCTGTGTAGGCAGTGTGTTACGATGTATAGAAAAACGAAACTGACGTTTCGGACGGAATTCTTTGTCAGAATAAAAGGCGCTTTACTTTGATGAGTGGCTCCGTTCGAAACGTCAGTATTTCGTTCCTAAAAAATCTCGACAGCTCGCCGCCTTTTTCCGCTGCTTTGCATGTTCTTGTTGTTACAAGAATATAAATAAAGTACTACGCAGTGTGTTACGATGTATAGAAAATCCAAAAGAGATTTTGAAAACGAAACGTTTCGAAAAGTTCTTTATCAGAGTAACTTCTCTTCATGATTTCGGTAGTTCACCATCTTTAAGATGTTTTTTTGTATTCTTTTTCTATATGCCAACGATGTTCGTATTGGCTTAAGAAAAGCTTCGTTGCCGACATAAGTGAAGGCCGTTTGGCGGCTGGAGTTTGGCCGCTGTACATGCGCAAAAGGGATTCCCACAGACCTAACTCCGCCCTTGTAATTCTTGCCACGCCAGCGACGGAGATAATTAAGCGATGGTGTATATGTATATGTATATATATGTATCAAGAACGATGTAAAACAACAGTATATTCAAAACCAAGATCAGATGAATGTTGACGGGAGGTCGTAGCTTCGATCAGGACTCGACCAACAGTTGCATGCGATGCCCGAATCAAATGTGGACATTGATAGACTGGGAACACTGACATTGGACCACTTCGAAAGATACTCGACGAGCGAAGGTAGTTCTAGTAGCGATCTAACTTCTAATGACTCATCGCCTTGGAATTTTGCTGAGGATTTCGAAAGTCCGGTCAGCTCTCCAAATGAAGCCAGCTCCCCGAGCTGTTCTTCCGACAACTGGAACTCGAATTCCGAGGAAGAACTCTCGGATGAGAAAACCGTTCGGATAAAGAACAAAGAGAAACGAACTCGACAAGCGATGGAAACCTTTTCGAAACGAAACGAGCTGGAGAGGAAACGAGTATTGCCAGAAATTTGGGAGAAGATGGTGCCGCGCCTGCGCATTAACGACCATAATAATGGCGATTCTCAACAGTAAATAATAAGGAGAGCACACAATAATTCAAATTTTGCTTAAACGGTGATATATTTATTCTTTGCGCAGCTCCATCTGACTTCAGCACGGACTAAGCAACAGTTATAACTAAAAAACATTTGCTTACCTCGACGGCAAAGTTGCATGTTTGTGCTAAACGGCGGATTCTTGTGTGAAATGAATCGAGCGCCTCATCAGCTTTCTGCTTGGCTTGGCGAAAATTGTAAATCTCGTACGTTTGGTTGACATTAGGAGAAAAATAAGCAGTGAGACTGTCCACTGTTAACTTGTAATCCTTTTCTTCCCCAGTATCGGGAAGGGTATCGAAGATTTCGTCGATCTCTGGACCGGTGTAAAACCGGTTTTCCACTATAGGCGACTTTTTTCGCGCGAAGCGACTTTCTTTTGTTCGAATTCAATAGATTTCTGATTAGTTCCAGCTCAGAGCTCATAAGACAAAAGAAAAAGTCGCTTCGCGCGAAAAAAGTCGCCTAGTGGAAAACCGGCTTAATGCAATAATAAGGCGCGTTTTCTTTTCTCATCTGTGATATTAAGTGCAACGAGTAATCGTCCCAAACGATTTAGCCACATTTTACACCGCGGGTTCCAGCATTTCCATCAGTATGAACGGAAAACTATGGAAAATCAGAAGGGCACTTGCCATTTGCGTATATTTGAATTCTGGTTCTAGCTTGTAAAATATTTAAGTTTACATCCTCGTCGCCAAATGTCGTGCTGTCTCGCACGGAAGCAGAATATAAACTGACTTTATTACATGGAGCTCACTCACAAAATGACGTCACCGGAAAATGGGAAGCATTAACCGGAACTACGACACTACAGCGATAATATAGGCAAGTGTATTGATTGACGGACAAAGTCAGAAACTACGAAATAACACGTTTTACAGCTTAAGGTGGCTCCATACAGTTTCTTGAAAAATGGAAAATACAATGTTATGCATAGTTAAACAATCTGACAATCAAAAACTGTTGCAAAATAAATAGCAACACTTGTTGCTATGGCAACAATGACGTTTCAAAATGGCTGCCAATTACCCTTCAAACTAATTTAATTCGAAAAACACTTTGGTGACCCCCAATTTTTTTTTCATTAAAACTTTTCTTGAAGTATGTGTAATCAATAGGCCGATTTTTAAAAAATTCTGCAAAACAAAATTTTTTAAAAATTAACAAACATGATTTTTCCGAGAAAAAAAATTATTTGTTCTACATAATTTTTTTAAAATCGGCCTATTGATTACTCATACTTCAAGAAAAGTTTTAATGAAAAAAAAAAAAGGGGTGTCACCAAAGTTTTTTCCGGATTAAATTAGTTTGAAGGGTAATTGGCAGCCATTTTGAAACGTCATTGTTGCCATAGCAACACGCGTTGATACTTATTTGGTAACGGTTTTTTATTGTCAGACTGTTTAACGATGCATAACATTTAGTTTTATTCTTTTCCCGAATTATTAATGCACGTGTTGTGGACTCTCAAACTTGTATTTTCCATTTTTCAAGAAACTGTGTGGAGCCACCTTAATAATACCAATACCAATACCAACAAAGCTTCTAAACCTTGTACTGTGTTCTTTGTTTGATACCAGTAGAAATCAATAGCGGCAGAAATTTTCTACAAAACCATACAAACTTTCCGTATCGGCCATCTTGGTACTCCAAATTCGTCATCTTCGGTGGCTTAATTTTTGGAACCGGATGAGCAATCCAGTTATATAGATGTTAGTGGAACTGACGCTTTGAGCGTTTTGAATATATAATTTCTCTGAAATCTACACTTCGTGTATGTGTTTGAGTCAAGTGGTCACCTGTGTGTTTTGAACCGAGGCATGGGAATGAGAAATATGGCGAAGAATTTTAAAAATATTATAAAGAATGTCGAACTTTCATGAGCTTTAGAAGTCAAATTTTCGTCCTAAGTTTGGGAAATTTCTCGAATTATTTTCTCATTACCTTTAACTAGAGTTCTTAAATATTAAATAATGTCAAAGTTATGGCTTTAGAGTCAGTTAATTTATTATTGAGTCGTTTTTTTCTTTATATTGCATAAAGCCCTTGAATAATAATTAGAAACGAAATGAAGAAAAAAACAAGCAAAATCTTTGTCCAAGGTGGAAAAAACCCACAAAACTTTGTTGGAAAACCTCCTCAATAATAAATTAAGTCAGATAAATCCCTCGAACGTCGGAATGTATGCGATATAAAGCCCTTGGACACTGCGCGTCCTCGGGTCTTTATATAGCATACATCCCTCGTTCTCGGGATTTATCTATTACTTAACGAACTTGGCAGCATTTTTCTCCCCGAACTTGATGAAGGCATATATGTTAGTTCAACAACTTCAAACTGTGCTTCAAACTACTTCCTAGCTTCGTTTTAGACTCTCAAAGTACGCACGAGCACTAAGTGATGTGTGACTCGTTGTAAATGACTTAACTTGGCTCAAATCTCAACCAAACTTTACAGGAAAGACAAGAAATATGGCAAACGTAAATGAACTTTACTTTAATATGTTATGGTAAATCAGGGGTGATGCCACGGGTGTGGGGTGAATGGATGGGGGGTCAAACCCCATTTCCCTCTCTCACATAAAACTGGGGGGAGAGGAGGGGGCGGGGGGGGGGGGGGGGGGGGGGGGGGGGGGGGGGGGGGAAGAAGCAAATATCCCAGTTAAAGGTTGACTTGAAAATTCCTCGAGATACTCAGTGGCGCAGTTACAATTCTAAAAGAAGTAAAGAGTTTTATAAGAAGATAAATTTCAGACAATAGTCAATATTGAACAAGACGCCTGTGTTAGGCGTTCCCACCGGCTACTGGCAAAGTGCGGAGATCTTCTCCACCGCACCCAAGCAGAAGCTACATATTTACGATCAAGAGAGTTGTCAGCCACGTCTGGTCAATGTTAAACTACAAAGTCAATCAGTCTATTTCGAAATCTACCAACAAATCTACCAACAGGTAGCCCGAGTAATAATTCGACACCTAAACCTAACGTGTTACATGTCATGCTTTGTAAAATTTTACTGTCTGTTAGTAAAATACAACCTCGTACCCAGGCTCTTTCTCGGCATAAAAACCTTTATAGTATCCAAGCTAGCATCTATTCTCTTAATAACCTGCATACGAAATTAATATCATTCTTACACAAAGCAGTATTTAATGTCGTACATCGAACTCAACCTACGTTCAAACCATCTGAGTCTCAGCTGCTCAACTGATGAGCGTCTTACCGGCCGTCAGATGGTTGTGGATTTGAATCCCGCTTGGGAAGTCAGAAATTTTTCTGGGTAAAATAGTCCGAAAAACGTTTACACTATCCAAGGTGGCACCTCTTCTCTTAAGGTGGCTCCCTTCGGTAATTTTAAGAAGGGACTGGTAACGAGTATGACGTCGGCACATGCGTAAATAGAAATCTTGTCGAGTTGATATTCTGTCACGTCAGCAGCCGTTCGACCGATACAAATGCTCAAATATCACACATTTGCTTCGGTAAAATTCTTTAAAATGTTGTGCATAAAGAAATAGGAAAACCTTAAACAACATACCTATAGTTTTTAAAAAATTCCATAAGACCGAATTTACTTCAATCCATTAAGTTTATAGCGAAAAATCTGTCATGACAACTTTCCATAATATTTTGTGGTAGTGTTCTATGTCGAAAAAACTGATCAGATGACAATTTTTACAAATTTTGACCGAAGATAACTGGAGATACGCGTCTAAACAGACGAAAACCGTGAAAATTTGACAACTTTCAAACACCATTATTACCATAGTAACACCAGATATTATTATACACTTGTTGACTGGCGCGGAGGGAAACATCGAGCTTTACGCACCCGAAGGTGACATTGAAGCCTGAGGGACCGTACGTAAAAACTCGATGTTTCTCGAGGCATAAAGTCAACAAGCGTTTTGTTATATATCAAAGACTTTTAAAATACAAAATACCAAACTGACTCGAAACTTGTAAAAGGCAAAAAGACTTACCAAAACACTTCGAAACTTGTAAAAGGCAAAAAGACTTACCAAAACACTTTGACTTTGTCTTCGTATTTCAATTCAACTGAACAAATACACCAGACTCAACGAGTACAAAGAACAGCTTTAAATTTATCCAGATTTTCTTCAGACTTTCTTTGAAGATATGTATAGATATTCTTTCCTTTGGAAAATGGACTATTTCATACCAAACAAGCTCGAAACAGCTCTTGTTTTCAAAATGTTCCGAAAAGTCCAAGGTTCTTGATCTGATGCAATAATCATTGTGTATTCACGTGAACAACGCATGATTATAGTTGACGTCAGAGGGAACCATTGCACTGTTTCCTTCTTCGTTGTTGACGTCAGAGGGAAACAGTGCAATTTTTCCCTCGGCTGAAAGAAACATTGAGTTTGTTGAACAACACGTGACCATAATTTGACCAATAGGATTTCATCTTTGGCAAACGAAAGTCTTTGGTATATAACAAATAGCATGATTCAACAAATACTCATACGTGTGGTTCTCCTTCTGCAGTTCAGTTTACAAAATAGTTATGTAATAGTTTTATGTTATGTAATAATTTTATAGACAGCAATAAGCATAGACTTATGACTGAACGTAAGAAGCCATGAAAAAACTATGGAACCATGAAATTCTATGGAGCTGCCTTAACGACATACATCACGACATTAATATACATATATTATTGTTGCAATTGCAGATATCATGTCATACGGCATCGAAATGAACCTACGTTCAACTCATTTGAGTTTCAGTTGCTCAATGTTGAGCGTCTTATTCCCGCTTGGGAACTCAGAAGTTGAGCTAATATACATTTATCTCTTCTCTTCCTTCTGATTATCTTCGGGCGGTGTATTTATATAATTATATGTTATGGCAAAATACAAAAATATTTCCCCGCGGTCGGGTTCAGACTCAAATGCATATAATAATATTAAAGGTAAATCATGCACAGTGTTACTACGGAGTTTGTCTACATTTCTTTGTTGATAATTCATTATGCTTACGGTTAAGTGGAATTTTAAATCTGCGTTTCTGTGGCGATGTCACGCTATATTTATAAGGAGTAAAAGCGTTCGTTTTTAGTCAAGAGAGTAATATTATGCACCTTAATTTAAATATGGAGTTGGCTCAAAAACGCTGTGCTCTTCTTTATATATAGAGCCTTATAATACAAAATATATCAACTGCATCAAGCTTTTTTTGTTTGAGTCTCACAAACAAAGAAATGCCGCGCATATACGCAAGGAACTTATTTAACCTTTGAATAAATTGAAAATAAATTGAAATTAAACAGTAGGCCTATGTGAGAACGGTTTCTACATAAACTACTTCAAATATAAAAGCTCGGTTCAAACATTGTGTCTTATAGTTATTTCTTAATACTATTAACCCTTTCACGAGTAAAATCGTCTAGCGTTATAGACAGAGTAAAAAGATAAAGTTGTTCGACAACAACGATGTGCATGAAATGATTAAAGATTCATAGAATTGTAGGTTATTTGGCCATTTCGGGAGGTCTTGATGCTGCGTGCAATTCGGGTCAACGGTTCGGGTTTGGTCTGAAAATGTATATTTTCTTACACTCGATTACTCGAAATTAGTCCTTGTCCAAAAATCTATGCAACATGCAGTATCCCCAAATATTACTTGTAATTCACCCAGGGAATTCTTCTCGTATAAACGACTTGTACGACTTAATCCAGATATCAAAATATAGTAAGGTTGGATATGTACCGCCGAAACAGGGAACGTAGAAGTCTACAACGTTTCGAGCGAAGGCCCTTCGTCAGTGATAAACCTTATCGATTTGTGTTCCAACACTGCCTACGCAGCAGCGCACAACTTTGATTTCAATCCAGATATTTGCCTGGTAGCCTGCATAAACACCAAGCAACAAGATCAAATTCAGATTCAAGTATTATAATATAGATAAGAAAATAGCGTAAATGAAAACCTCTTGCTTTTCAAAAATCTTTTTTAACAAAACCACTAGAACATGGGATGTTTTTTCGACTAAACTAAAACAGCGAACAATAACATAATTATCAAGAATTTAAATTAGATTTGTATTTAGTTTATGTTACTGCTGTAAACTTGACCTATGAAGCTAAAAATCCTCGTACTTGGAAATCTATCTGTCTGTCCTAAATGTTACGATATTCGTTGTGTATAATTGAACCTAGTAATCATTGTTGTTTTTAGTCCGATTTTTTTAAATCAGTCTATTGTAATAGGTGTCTATTCCGATTCTTGGCTAAGCTGTTGCGGTTGCCTTGCTACCGTGCTTGTTATGTGTAATGTTGTTGTGTGTAGTTTGTCATATTTGTATTAGTCGTAAATGTGGCGAAGCTTAATAAATAAACGTAATATATACAGAAGTCGTTGCCATTAAGCTCTTGGCAACAACCTTCGTATAGCTCGGTGGTCAGAGCACTGTACTACTATCGCAGGGTCGCGAGTTTCATTCTTAGCCAGCAAGACCTTGATGTTGCGTTTTCGCAACTTGTCCTGGTTTGGTTTTAAAATTATATATATTTTACACAAAATTGTCCTTTACCAAAAATCCCTAGAACATCACTGCAAAACCACAAAAACTTGTCAAGATAAATTTTCTTGTTTCAAGATCCATTTTCTTATTTTAAGAAAATTTGTCTTGTTTCAAGGAAAAAAATCTTGATAAGAAAAACTAAGAGGAACGTTTCTTGTTTTAAGAAAAAAAATCTTGATAAGAAAAACTAAAAAGAAAGTTTCTTGTTTTAAGAAAATTTATGTCTTGTTTCAAGAAAAAAAATCTTGATATGAAAAACTAAAAGGAAAGAACACTTTGGAATAACACATCTTTTAAATATAATACAACATTTTATTTAGCTCAAATATTCCTAACGTTTAAAACATTATATCTATACATAAATGTCCATGAAGTAATTCCGAATCAATAACATGTGTAATTTTGTGTAATTTTAAAAATGAAAATATCGGGCACTTTTTGAAAGAAATTTCGGGTAATATTGCTGTTAATATTCATGAAAAATTATATTTTGAACTATTTTAATATATTTTCGACTTAATTTTTTGGGCAAAAATGTCCCCCCCCCCCAGGTGGCGAGCGCGCATTGATACTTGGGATAGCATCATCTATTCATCTCATCTCGAAGACTCGAAGCGCGCCATCTTTGAAGGTGTTTTGAGATTCAAGCTACATAAACCCTTGGAAATAATACTTTTGTTTGCGAGGAGATCGGGCAGACAATCTTCACCAAAGTAACCTGTTTTTTTACGGAAATATTTAACTAAAAGCCATGAAAATCCAGTTGAACCAAGAAAGTCCAACTGTCCATGCAAGAAGTTTCTCTCGCACGAGCAAGGTAAGAGATTGAGTATTTATCGTTTGTTTTCTATTATGTCCTACAGTATTGTAATGTGAAATTTTCTCTGACTCTCGTTGTCAAATTTCCTGTTTGATTGTCCAATACAAACAATTTTATATTGCAATTGAACTTTAATAGTGTAGTTGAAGACTTGAAGTCAATGTGTATTATTACAGTAAGTCATCTTTTGTCGTCAACATAGCGGCTAGAAATATCTCTTCTCAATTCAGTCAATTGTGGTTCCTAACAAACTCTCAAATCACTTTTCTTTTTTGTTATTCTTTAGCCACCGTTGCTTTCATGATAAGGGTTATCTTATGTAAAACTAAAGCATTCAAATATTGAGGTAAACATTATTTGTGATTAGTGTATTTTCACTAGCAGAATTCACCATTCTGAAATAATTGTTGCTAACAGACTAAGGGGCCGATTACATGGACCGGGCTGGCCCGGTTAACCGGGCTAGCCCGGTTAACCGGGATGAGTTTACAAAACGATTACATGGAGCGGGCTAGCCCGGTAAGCCGGGATGATTTCAGGCCGAAATTCGCAATTATCAAGTAAATAAGGGCAAAGCTACGTTAGTTTTACTTCAGTTTTACACTAATTAGTCTATTATTTATTTTGTAAGCCCATCGTTACTAAAAAGATTGTTAAAGTCTTAGCTAACCCAGGAAAGCGTCTTCACGAAGACTAATTAATTTATTAAATCTTCGCTTTGATCACAAAACACACAAACAACGTTGACGTTCTATTTCAGTTCCTTTCAGCACTATTTATTCACACAGTCAAGCAAACGAACGCGTATCGAAGCGAGTTCAACAGTTTTTCAGCCCGGTTTGCCGGGCTGAAAACGATTACATGGACATTTTCATCCCGGTTAACCGGGCTAGCCCGGTTGCGACAAGCGGGATCCCGGCAAACCGGGCTAGCCCGCTTGCCATGTAATCGAAATGTTAAAACAACATGTGTTTTATATATAAAGCGGGCTAGCCCGGTTAACCGGGCTAGCCCGGTTAACCGGGCCAGCCCGGTCCATGTAATCGCCCCCTAATAGTATGTTTTGTGTGTATTTGTTTGCTTATTCATTCATATATTCTTTTCTTTGTTTTCTAGTGCATGCATACTTTGTTCAGTTGTGCTTAACCGGTTTATTCAATTTGCTGTAATAAATTGGTAAGTAATTCATATACTAGTGACTAATACATGGCGATCTATTCCAATAGGGGTGGTAATACTAAATATAGCAGGTCACATCATGGTTGCATATTGGTCTTTTAAAAGTTACACACATTTCTGCCATATACATTATCAGGCGACTCTGATGATCCCGTTTAAAGTGAAACCTCTGGTAGCAAAGACTTTAAGGTAAAACTATACTTCATACTTTGTATTTTGCTCTATCTATATATGGTATTGAGCACTCTCTAACATTTCGTGAACCAAAACTCACTTATATATATATATATATATATATATATAATAAGAGTGTTTTCGTCACACTGTATCATTGATATGCTAAAAAATACCGATCATACCTCTGGGTATTTTAGAAAGTTGACTGGTTTGATAAATACAGTAAGACTCAAATTGGTATAATATACTATTAAAGATACTGCATATTACTTACAAGAATTCTGCTAGAAAAGTAGAATTTTCTGTCCAAATTGTTTGTTCGGTAACTGCAATCTTGTTGTTAGGAAGAATGCATGAGTATGTGAGTCACTTTTGGGCAGCTAGTAGGTCATTACTGAGAGTCGGTCTGTGTGATACAGTATATGATGGAATATTAAGTCCTAAATATACTTTGTATATAAAGTTTAATATTGACATTAATTTATGCTCCAGATGATTCAACTCTCTAAAGGGGTGGTAACAATGGTATTGGGTCAAGTGATTATTACTCGTTCCTGCCAGAGCCAGTCAAAAATGCCCCCTTACTAAAAGTAAACTTTAGTTTTACCCGGCTTGTAACATCAGATGCATGGCAGATAAGATTGTCCTTTTTGTTAAAATTATAGTGATTTTGACAAAAAATGTTCATATTACTTGGATTACTATGTTTATATTAATCAAATCATCATAAATTAAAATATTTTTTTGTTGTTGCAAAGTGGTTAATACATACCTTTAAATATTTGATTTAATTAAATATTAATTAACAAATTGTTGAATTAATTTTCTCATTTTGCAGGACCACTACACAAAGAGTGATGCCAAAACTTCTCAACAAAAGAAAAGGATTGTTGATCTCCAAGATGATTTCACTGATGTTTACTTGTATCATTGCTGATTGGATTGTTGTTAAGTACACTTTGAAAATACCAACATTCTAAATATGCCATGTAATATCCTAAATGCTGATGTATTTTGGATATAGATGGCAGAACCACATGTAACATTAATTGTTAAGTGGTTAATCTTACTAGGATTTTTAGCTTTGAAATATTTGGGAATTTGAACTGCGAAAAATGGTTTGCATATTATCATGTCACTGTATACCATGTATATAACTAGTATTTATTATTAAGTTTTAAGTGTATACTTTAATGTCAGCCTGATGTAAATACTCACATTTTTTAATATGTGTTCAAATATATTGAATATATTGACAATGTTAAATGCTTTTAAAAATGTTTATTTTCTCTCAGTCATTGATGTGTTGAATGACATGTTTCAAGGTGTGTTATTATGCACATCTACATACATGTGTAAATAAGATAACACACATCAGGGCATGTTACATAACACACCTTTTCATTAATACACCTATACAATAACACATCTTAACATGTTTTGTATAACATACAAGTAACACACCTTCGCAAAACACACCTTAAGGTGCTAAGGCACACCTTAGTGTGCTAAAATTTGGACGAAAAAGGTGTGTTAATTTAACACATCTTTTTTTAGAGTTAATATGTAAGGAAATTTTAAACTAAACAGTAAGTGAGAGCTCAGTAATATTTACAAAAAACTTGAAAGAAGAAATGCATATATACTGTAAAGCATACACTGTAAATTGAGAAGAGTAAAAATTACCCCAAAATTGGGGGGTGGATGAATGTCCACAGAACGCCCCGTTTTTTAGAGTAGAAATTGGTATAAGAGTAAAAATTACCCCTGAATGGAGGGTAACCGCAGTGAGTAAAAATTACCCATGAATGGGGGGTAACCGTGATGAGTAAAAACTACCCCTTTCTAGGGGTAGTTGTAAATGGTCAAAATTACTCCCTTTCTAAGGGTAGTTGTGAAGGAAAATAATTACCCTCTTTCTGGGGGTAGCTCTAAAAGAAAAATTACCCTCCTTCTGGGGGTAGTTGTCTCGAGATCGATTTCAAAATACAAATAAACGTGTAATCACTCCAAAACTTTAAATTAGCATTTCAACATTTTTAAACATGACTTATAACTATTGACAAAATCAAAAATACTTCAACAATTTAACTAAAACTATAAATTATTAAGCCTTGGTCAACTGGTCGCAACACAGTACTACGCAACAACATGAACATTGATAAACATTCTCAAACTCATTAATAATTCATGAACCAAAAACAAAATAAATTAATGTTTAATCAGTGCTTTGAAATCGGAGGAAAAGTACTAGTACTTTGAAATAATGCAAAATACGTTTTCAAAGTCTTGGGACTTTGAAATAAGGCAAATTATATTACGTTTCAGAGGTATCTTCGGAGTTTTGAGTTTGAGAAGTCAGTTCAAATACTCGACGTCAGACTTTACCGGGATTACAAAGCCCTCGTGCATTAAAAAGGCTCGCCTTTTCAAAAAGCACTCGGACTTTGAAATCCCGGTAAAGTCCTCCGTCTCGTATTTAAACTATTACGTAAACACTTTGCAAATTTTCAACTATACTTAACCATTTTGCAACTCTACTGTCTCTACATTAACTGACTCAGTTGCGAAACAAATTTGTTCAGTGTTATGTTGGAAGAGGCTGCGGTTTGTAGCCCCATTAATACTGTATCTATAAAACCCAATACGTCCACGTATTGGGAAGGGTATTCCATTGAAAATACATAGTATGTGGCATACAATGTAAATAACATTGTTTCAGCGGTCACTGCCGTCGCGTCCACCAAAACCCTTCCTTCAACACAAAGAAGGAAATTATCGACTTTGTATATGTTGTCGCCACGTGCCACAATACAAGGGAATGTTGTTCCTCTAATAAATTTGCTTAGATCATCATCTTCCTAAAATTAAAAAAAACACCTTATAACATGTGCAGCATGTAATTTTTAGACGCCTGTTAATACAACAAGCCAAAACATTTCAGCGAACATCAGAACATGCGTGGCAGACTCTGGGTTTGGGAGAAAAATCTGGGTTTGTGAAATTTTCAGTGTTAGTCAAAATATGACACTGAATTTTTTATATATTTTTTTTGGGGGGGGGGATTCAGCGTCATATTTTATTATAAACAATTATTGGATGAGGTTTTTGTGATATCAGGAATAATCAAGGTCGAGGTAAGTGTTATCACAAGAACCTCATCCAATAATTGTTTTATTATATATTGTATTCATTATACATTGAAAATCGAGCAGTCATGTTGTTTTTGCTTGTGTGGAAAGCTACCGCTCGTTAGGAAATCTCGGATTGCGGGCGCAACCTACAGATTAGTGAATATAATCCGCTAGCAGATTATTCACTAATCTGTAGGTTGCGCTGATTCCCATAATTAACTGTATGCGCTTAGCCAATGAGAAGACATGAAGTAACTACAATGTATAATAATTATTATTATTGTTAAAAATGTAACTATTAATTAACTATTAAAATTTCACAAACCCAGAGTTTTCTTAGCGCGCCACGCAGGCTAGGAGAGCCAAGGATGCATTTTGGGATGCAAAGGGACTACACCACGAAAAAGCAAGATGAAAAAGTTAGAACGTGATTCAAACGTTTTTATTATGGCCAAATTCTTTCAAAAACAAAAATCAGGTAAGGTATCAATGTCATATTATATATGTGTGTGTGTGTATGTATATTATTACTTACATTCATTATATTTATCAGCTGAATGTTTTCCTTATTGCAAGTTTTGCTTGAAGGCACTTTCTTCCCAAGGAGGGCTGGAAGGACCACAGAAGCAAACATACTTTCAAATTCTGTGTAAAGAATAATAGTAAGTTAGTAACACTAAAATTGACAAATTGTCCTGAAAAACTACGAAAACTACGAGTCCATATATGACTAGAATGTATAATATAAATATATTGTTGGTAAGCTGTAGTTAGAGTAGCATACGTCGTTCCTATTAAAATTATTAGGATGAGGTTGAGCATGATATCAATAATTATCAAGGCCGACGTTTGTTATCTGCCGAAGCTGAAGACTGAGCCGGATAACACAAACAAACTACAAAGGCCTTGATAATTCTTAACGTTGTGCAATAACCAAATCCATTAATTGTTTTACTGGTACTATTTATTCAAAATATTTTCAAAGTAAGGTTAATTCAGTCATTTAAGAAAACATTTTATTGAGTAACTGGAGGAGGCTATGATGACATAATTTAATATGTTTTGTTATTGCATCAACATCATCAATTGTGCAATATTATTTCACTTATTACACAATTGGCGCTTCCTTCCAAATTTGGTTATGAAAATTAAATTAACTGGAAAATATGTAGAAAATAGCAGAACCAGGAAAATATTTTGAATAAAAGTAAATTATTTTGAGACAACTATGGAATGTGATTTATATTCACAGATTTATTTAAAAGTATCAAGAAAACAAGGTTTTTTCATCATACAACAAGTCATAGCTACCTTTGATCCTTTCTGGTTCTTTAGCCACAAATTCTTTTCGTAGATTTAGCATCTCTTTCAAAAATTGGGATTTTTTGGTCTTATTTTCTGCATATATTGCAATAGCAATGTGATACCTTGTAAACTTATCTTTTATGTCTTTCATGGCGTTGTCGTCGTCCATGATTCGGCAAAATTCTTTCCGGATCTATATTTAAAGTAAAAACACACTTGTACCATAAAACTTTTCATAAATTGAAATTTTAGGCATTTGACAAGTAAACTTATGTTGCATAATATTAGTTATAGTAAAATAAGTCCCCTGTTTTTAAAGTGCCTATCTCACCTGTGGGGATTTTACATATTCGTAATCTTTGGGTTTGCCTGAGCAAAATTGCAATATATCTTGTCAGCTGAAAATTTCATCTTCATGGAGTTTCTCGCTGTCAAAGTTACCAAATTATTTGTCAAAAAAGTTGTCAAAGTTAGAAAATTTAAATTAATTACCCCAACAATTGTTGCCAATGGTGGAAAATCCTCCACAATGTCGCATACTGGTGCCGTTGTTATTAAGATATTTCGCCGTCGTATGCTATATGTTATCTCCATTAACTTTCTGAGTTTCACACGATCCTGGCTTGTCCGTGGGCGTTCACATTCTTTTTTTATTTCTGTTTTGTGATCCGTGTAGATTTCCTCACTGATGGTGTCCACTGGAATTTCATTCCAAAAATCTGCCTTTCTGGTCCGAGGTTTCTTCACCACTGGGTTACCACCATTGCTACATGTAGATGCTGTACCAGATGTAGATGCCTGACTTGGAGATTTAGATCCAGCTGCTCTCTTTGCTTCATATTTACGAATGTGCTTGAAGCGGTTTTGTATGGCTGATGTCCAGGATCCCTTGAAATAGAAATTAATCAGTTAATACCCCTGGTAGAAATCCTAAACAGGATCCTATAGGATCCAGTATAAGATCCTATAGGATCCTACTTAGGATCCTATAAGTTCTTGTACAAGATCCTACAGGATCCTGTAGGATCCTACTCAGGATCCTACAGGGAGATCCTGTAGGATCCTATACAGGGCTCAAAATAACGTTTCATGTTACGCCGGTCATGGTGACTGGTCAGTTCCAATTGTGACCGGTCAAAGGCGATTTTTGACCGGTCAAATTTCACGTCGCCCCCCCCCCCCCCCCCCCCCCCAACACACACACAACAAAAACAAACAAACAAACACAACACAACACAACAAAAAAACATGTAAAGTATATTCTACGCTATATATATAAGCTAGCACTGATATGAACGTTTGTCATAAAAAGGAAATGCATGCATATAGTTCACTTCAATATATATCAGACATTATGACATGGGTCTACAACAGCACAACAACAATCATTTTAAGTTCCTGCAAGGGAAGTAATAAAATTAATTGCAAGTTAATATGACCGGTCAAAATGACCGGTCAAAATGACCGGCGTTATACAAATTTGACCGGTCACATTAAAAATTTGGTCCGTCATTGACCAGTGACCGGCCGTTATTTTGAACCCTGCTATAGGATATTGTATAAGATCCTGTAGCCAGTAGGATCTACAGATCCTATAGGATCCAGTATAAGATCCTGTAGGATCCTAAGTAGGATCTTATAAGTTCTTGTACAAGATCCTACAGGATCCTGTAGGATCTTGTACAAGAACTTATAAGATCCTACTTAGGATCCTACAGGTAGGATCCTACAGGATCCTAGTTTAAGAAAATTTAGGATCCTGTTAGGATCCTACCAGGATCCTGATCAGGATTTCTACCAGGGACACTACAGTATGCAGTTTCTATGAAGTAAGAAGTTTGCAATTGGTAATAGAAGCCTCAGTGTTCCCAGACACTACAAAGAAATGTAGGTTACTGTACAACACAGGAAATGTATTAGCTGTACAAGTACAACACTGACATTTATGGTTCTCAATTACAATTTAAATACTAATTACAATACAATTTACTTACGATGCCACTTCCAATGTGGTCCTTTAAAAAGGGGTACTTTGTCAGAATGGCTAATGCAATTTTGTCCCTTTCTGCCTTGTTCAGGTAATGGATTCCATTGGCCAAAATGTTGGTACAAATGTCACGAACAAATTCATTCCTGTGACTACCAATTAGGCACTTGTTCGCCAATGCATTTGAAACAGCAGGAGAGAACTACATAAAATACAATATAGGAGATGTAATTATAGGAGATTGTCATGGTACTTATGTTCACCCAGTTCAAATTTTTAAATAAGCTCAACCTTGCAACCTTGGGAGTATCAACTCAAAGAATGTTAGTCAAGGTTCCTCTGGACATGTAGTTTGTTGGTTTGGATTGTAAATGTAAGTTATTCCAGGGGCAGATTTAGGGGTGGTCCACCCCCCTCTTTGGTCTAGAAAAAATTATTAAAAGACACTAAATATAATTATTGCAGGTCTAACAGCTCTAGTTGACCGTGAAGTTGCAGTTTTCATTTATTTTTTTTTAAAGTGTTTACATAAATATTTTATACTGTTAGTACATGTAACCCAAAATATAACCTTTTTTCTATACTGCGGAGTGCTCAAACGTGCCCTCAAATGGCTCTCAAATTGCTGGAAATGCCATGTCAGAGACCCAAGAACTCAAAAATTTCCGGGGGAACCCCCTAGAAGGCTTGGCTTCACCCTAGGACACCCCCCTTTCAACAATCCTAGATCCGCCCCTGTATTCATATATTATTATACAAGGTAAAAAGTTACAAATGGTCTAGGAACAAACGTTTTTGTTTTCCCAAGTATTTTCCCAAGTTTTTATCATTTTTCATAGGCATGTGCAAATGGGTGACACAAAAAATACATGTTAGAACTCTCTGTAAATGTAATCAGTGCAACATAATATGTACCACAGTACTGTATGACCTGACATGTACTACAGTAGCTTTATTATAATAATTCAGTGGCTTTTACCTTTGTTGTCAGTTGATAATTCTCAAAAAAACTTCCTATTCCTCTTTTCCTCATACAGGAATGGAGATTTTTTAACTGGTGGAAGTGGACTTACTGGTGGAAGTGGAGATACTAGTGGAAGTGGAGTAACTAGTGGAAGTGGAGTAACTGGTGGAAGTGGAGTAACTGGTGGAAGTGAAGTAACTGGTGGAAGTGGAGTTTGATCTTCAGTTTCCATAGTTTCCAGTAGTGAGTCAACCAAGTCATCTGGTGCCTGCAATATATTGTATAGGAAATGCTGTGCTGAAATAAACTCATTATTTTAAATGTAGATTATGCAACATATGTTTTGGAATTGCTGGAAGAAAAGTTTCAGAAAAGAGTATTGATTTGATATTTAAAAAGTCAATCAGACTGTGGATACCTCGTCATCGTGTGATATGGTGATTTTTTGACAAATTTTTTTAATTGCCATAGCATCTCCTGCCTTTATTCCACATAAAACAAGCAAGCTGACATCCACTTCCTGTAATAATTCCCAACCAGTTAACTAAAACAGAGTCAAAAATAACCAAGTCAAAATATACTGATGAAATGTCTCTATCATATACTGTACCTCAATATACATATAATATAATATAGTTTATATATCTTAATATACAATATAATATTAATACCCACCCTGCTAGGCTAGCAGTACCCTTAGTACCTTACAACATTTTTCAAGCGAAATCTTGATCGTGCAGAAATTGTGTATATAAAGTAGACTTATCAATGAGAAATGAGAATGAATAGTCACGTAATCACGTTAATATAAAGTACCCGATGTATTTCAACAATGCGTAGTTCCGAAAATTTTAGCCATCTTTCTCTATAAACAGATGTGTCGGCATAATCAAGAATTGTATAAACTCTAGCTTCGTTAGTGCAGGACTTTTTTGCCACGGACTTTTACCCGTAGTATCCGCGTACTGAAGATTTAATAACCCCGTGGTCAAAGAATTTCATCTCCAAAGAATCGTTTTCTAAAGTAAATTACTTATTTACTTAACTAAATATTATTTATAAATATAGATAACAATATGAAGTTAATTAAAAGGTCACAAGACGGCCAAGAGTAATTGACTACAGGAGCCCGAGGGTCGCAAGGACGAGAAGGCTAATTTTCCGGGGGCACCCGTTTTTATATAAGTTAATAGCAGATTATTTAAAACTCTCACCTTCTGGTCTTCTAAAATGTCGATGACATCTTCATTAATATTATTTATTGACAGATGCTCTCTTAACTCTGCGTCCATCTTCACTTTGAAATCTAAAAATGTGTAATCAAAACAGTTCATATGCATTTTTCATTTTGTAATATAGATAAGACCGCACCGAAGCCGATTATGGGGTGCCATATCCGCCAAAATTAGCATTTTGCTATTTATCAGATAATCTATATTATTATCCAATGTTTCAAAATTGTTCATTTGTATTTTTTTACTCAAGTAGTTGTTATAATTATCACAGTATTTGTATTTTTTTACTCAAGTAGTTGTTATAATTATCACAGTATTTGTCGCATTAGGTAGTTTACTTTTTTGAAAATTACCGACGATTTTTATTTTAGAGGTGCAGTTTTTAAATTGGACATTTTTTGAATTATATCCCAGAATGCTTTGCGCGCTCAAAAACTACCGGTGTTCACCATCCTAATCCCTGATTCACCCATGAGTTCATCACTTCACCCCACTTAGCTAAAACATGGCGGACAAGAACAGACTAGCAAATGCTGCAAGATTGCTTTCTCAAGCCGCTACGAGTCTTATTACGTCCACAAATTCTCAAGGTAAAGGTCAGCCGTCTTCTTCCCAGCTCCCACTCCACGCTGCCCAACAAGAATTTAGACGAGCGTTTTCATACAATGTACGAGAAAGCGGAACAAAGACGTCAACTCAGTCTCAGAGTTCTACAACCTTAAGGGCACCAACATCTGCTCGTTCTCTCTCATTTACCTCTCAGTCAAGAGGAAAGAAACGTAAATCAAAAGAATTAACTCTGAAATTCTTCTGCCTTGCTGATACAACTCAAGATGAGGTGCCAATTAATGAAGGAAAGAGAAAGTTACTGATTGCAGGACTAGGAGAGAAGAAAATGATACTCCTCGAGAACACACAACCTCTGACGAGCTCCATGATGAAGTGATAAAAGCATTCCCCAAGCTTACCGAAGCAGGTGGTTATGAATTTTTGCACACCGAACCAAGTTCCCGCAGTTTAAAAATTATTTCTGCTGGACCAAATGGATACACGGTGGATTATCTTAAGCAGTTTGTGGGGCAAGGAAGGGTTTACATACGTCCCATTCAATCATCCCTGTCTTTGGATCCATTTTCAACGGAAACTCCAGCCAAACGTTTAGTTCCTGAGGAGTTCTGTCATGGTTGCCAAAATTATTTTCCCATGAATAAGCTGCGAAGCCATTTGGAAGTATGTGTTCCGTGCAATCTGCCTGATCCAAGCACAAATCAAGGCCCTAGCTCAACCTTGGAAATGTAAGTATATAAGATTGGTGATGTATGTATATGTGTGTAAGTATGACAGTATGAGTGTATGACAAATGTGCATGACAAACTTTGACAAAAAATGTACAGATTTAAAAAAAAACCTAATTTGTTCTTTTAAAAGTAAAAAAAATTAACAGTTTCTCGTCCTGAAAAAATGGAGAACGTGCATGGGCACTTTTTCTTTTTTTTTTCAAAATTCCTACCCAAAAATTACCAATTTAAACCTTCCAATACTGCTCTTAAAGTTTATTCAATAACCTAAATACACATATACACCTATTAGAATACATGCACACACAAAAACCATGATGGAATCAAATGATATGGATTTCACTTCGACGACTTTGATATATTATAAAAATATTGTGCCAAAACATTCATCAAAACAACATTTATTACCGAACGGTAACCGAAAGTTGCTGAAAGGAACTAAAAGGGCTGAAAGATGATGCAAAAGGCCTTGAAAGCTATCAAAGTGGCAGGAAAAAAGGATGTGCGAAGGGATGAGAAACTATTATTTTTTTTTACTTGGCCTAATCTAAAAATAAATAAATATCCAATAAAAGTTTGCATGCTCTTAAACGGCTTTCTCTATAACCCAGTTAAATATTTACATCGGGATTCCGATTTGAGGCAGAATGGAAAAACAGAAAAATTAGTAACTAGTTACATATCTAAACCACATATTGTAACTAGTTACAATTACAGTTACTTGTTCAGAAAAAGTAACTAGTTGCAGTTACTTCAAAATGTAACTAGTTACAGTCTATAACTAGTTACAGTACTTGTAACAAAGTTACTCACAGCACTGTTATTATTATAATAACTATATTACTGTAATAGATAATATTAATAACAAGAATGAAAACAACAATAATATTTTATTGTTTATTCATTTCTATTTGTAGTAATGAAAGAGAAGATAATTTTATGAGTTTGCCACCTGGAATGGAAAACAGGAAATGTCAGACAGGGTGATAGTTATCAACCTGTCAAAAAAAACTCAGATGACTGTGGAAAGACAGATGACACCAATTTTGACTATCTGTATGCTTCTCTACTTTTTGATGAAATTAATAGTGATGTAATTAGAGGTGAAAACATTTATGTAGGCAGTAGTGATAATGAGTCAGCCAATGACGATAATGAAACTGCAAGTGAACCAAAGAAATTAGAAGAGGCAGAAGTTCATCTCAAAGTAATTCTTAATGAAAAGGCAAAATCTATATGTAACACCAAGACATCCAAATTTAACATATGTAGAAGTAATATTTGGGAGGGAACAAAAAGGGCAATGAAGAGAAAATCTTTTTCCCCAAAAAATAAGATCTCAGTGAAGTTTACTGATGACATTGGTATGTCTGAAGGGGCAGTTGACTTAGGTGGCCCTATGAGGGAATTTATGACACTGGTTCTCGAACATATAATGCATTCTCGACTCTTTTCTGGGCATAGGAACAGCAGATTGCTGTCATGCAATGGAAGGTGCTTGGAAGAATCTGAGTACTTTATTGCTGGTCAGCTAATTTCGATGTCCCTTGTCCACGTTGGGGTGGGGCCTAGGTGTCTTAGTACAACTCTTTTTTAATGTTTAGCTAAAGGCCCTGACAAAGTGTCGGTGTCAGTTGATGATGTATGTGATGATGAGATTAGGTCATCCTTGCAACAATTGATGAATGTTAATACAGTAGATGGAGCTCACAATGTTATTAACAGTTGCACAAATCTAGAAACCCTTTTAGATCTTTCTGGGAATATTCAGGTGATAAGAAATTTGGATGATGTAAGAAAGGTGGTTAGATCTACTGCATGTTGGTTTGTTTTAGGAAGGACTCGTCCTGCACTGGAGAACTTTAAGGAAGGACTCAATTCGTTTGATATTTTGAGTAGTATAGTTGCTAATCCTGATGCATTCAAACCTGAAATGTGCTTTACTCAACAGGTGATTACCAGTGAAGTTCTAAATGATCTTTTCTGTGTATACCGAAGTGAAAAAGGCTCTAATAGATATGAGCGAGAAAGTGTTGTGCTTGCTTATTGGCAAGATCTATTTGTTGATATAGAGGAAGGTGATGTGGGTGTAACTTACTCTGATATTTTGTATTTTGCTACTGGGTGTAAGGTTGTTCCATCTAAACTATTTCTTCCTGAATTGAAGTTTTTGCACGAAGTTGAAGAAAATGGAAAAACTTTCTCATTTTCCAAAAGCAAATACCTGTTCCTGTGTACTGCATCTCCCAACAGTACACAAAAACTTCTTATGAGTTCAAGGAAGCTGTGATTTTTGGTATCCTCAACAGCAGAGGTTTTGGTGCCCCATAGGTTACATTATTTGGATAATGTATGTTAACTTAGTCTTATTTAGTTACATTGATATTGTTTGTTGTGATACAAGTTTTAACTGCAACGATGGTAACACATAAAAGCCACTGCTGAAAGCATAATATCGATAGAATATGACTGCAAGATAAAATAATTTATAAATATACTTGTTAAAGTTTACAATACTATTACATTTTACTACATGTATAGTGTATTTATTGCTGTTACATTGAAGTTTTTTACCTATTATAGTTTTGTTTGATATATAAATATATTATTTACAAAGATTTGTTTAAAAAGTATTCATTTGTGCTGTATTATTAGCAGGGGCATAGGAAGCAAGATGAGGTTGGGGGCACTACTTTTCATGGGCACCTTTGCCATGTCAAAAGGCAATTATTCCATTGTTTTGGCAGAAAAAGGGCACTTTTCAAAAAAGTGGGGGCACATACCCCCCCTGCCCCCGCTTCCTACATCCCTGATTATTAGTTTATATGGCAGCTACCATAATCATGTGTAGAGAGCAGTCAATTAACATATTGCCCTACCAAATTTTGTACTGCAGCATATATCTCAATATTATCCTCACAGTCACCCTGCAGTTCATTTACTCGGCTCATAAGCTCAATGTAATCTGGTTCCCTTAAGTTATATCCTGTGTCTGGAACTTCAACCCTAGTGTTATCTGTGTCATCATGAACAGGCAATGGTCCTTGCCAATCAATCCCATAATGCTCGGAGTCAGTTTCTGGTGGAATCACATCCTGTATTCTGCTCATTCCTTGAATCCAAAGTTGCAGAGGACTCTTGTTGTGCTCAGTCCTCAATGGGTGCCTTATCCATGCCTCAACCCACTGCTGCAGTGCATTATTTATTCTCTTGATGTATGCTAGATGTAAGACCCAAAGGTGCACTTCATTATCAGGATCCAGCATCCCTCTGTCTTCCAAAAAATAAAAAAGATTGTAAAAGTAACAAAGTACTTCATTGAAAACATCAACCCAGAGGCGTTCTATTCGCTGGTTGTGTACACTTTTCCCAGTTATTGCTGAACCTCTTCCCGGGCCACGTACTGGGTTTGTCAGCATGTATCTGACAACATCAACATTCTCACCTCCTTTGTCGCAACGCACTCTGGATGGTAGACCCCACTTTTCAACAGCTGATAGGAAAAGTGCCAGTACAGTTTCAGCTTTATTGTTTGGACAGCATTCTAAATACACTGGGATACGGCTATATCCGTCAATGCAACCATGAACCACAAGTCGCCATCTTATAAGTTTATGATTCCCATCAAAGTGCCACAGTGCAAGAGGGCGAGTTATGTTATATGTGCGGCGATGTACGCATCTACATTTTCTAGCTTGTACTCCCAGATGATCTATTCGAGATAGTGACTCCCTCACACGTTTTCTTTGTACACAGATTCCTCTTGAACGAATGTATCCTTGCAGCAACTTTGACCCACAGTTTGGAGAAGTCACCTTTATTTCTTGTACTATTATATCAAGATCTGCATCTGTTATTGCTGAAAACTTTTCTCTTCGTGTAATACCAAAATTGGCGAGAGACCTCTCAATAGTCCTTTTAGATACCCCAATCATGGTGCTGATCTCCTGGATTTTAAAATTGCAATCAATAAGAAATTCTAATTGCTCTTTTGAAATCTCATAGGACGGACGACCAACTCTTCCAGTATGTACAACTGAAGTATTTGAAGGTAAACTGACATTTTGAGCCTCGACCAAGAGATCACGAGCTTCAAAAAGACTGCTGAAGACACGCTCTGAAACCCTACTGATCGAATCCAATAATACAGCATGCCTCAGCATATCCTCCACCCTTTCTCTAGCATATTCAATATCCAAGTCACCATTTTCATTTTGAAGTAAACAACTTAAACTCAGTAACTCACTATATAAGACATCTTGAAGTCCTTGAAGTACAGCTTGGTTGTCTTCATCTAGAGCCGCCATCTTGTACCAACATCGGCATCAAGTGGAATGCTGGGAAATGGACTGATTTCGTTAACGTTGGCCAGAAAGATAAAGTTTTATGCAACGTGACTAATGTCAAGTAAAGCTCATGGCTGATTAAAATATGTCATTATGTACTTTTGAAACATTTGCTAATAATCAAAATACATGGCCCAAATTAAAATGTATGTGCTGATAAAAACGACTTAAATACGCACGTGCTGGTTAATGATAAAAACTATGCGACTAATTGTGAATTGCTAAAACAAAATGTTGGTATAATTTTGATAATATTGACTAATAAAAAAATTCCCTAACTAATTATAAAATGCCAATAATAAATGACTGTATAATTTTGAAAACACTGACTAATAGCAAAATGCTAATTTTGGCGGATATGGCACCCCATAGCCGATACCTGTAAATAACTATTAATATGTGTAAATTATAACGTTTATATTCAATTTCGCTTACTGAAAATGGTTCATTTTTGGGCTGGGATAAAGAATCAAAGGAAAATATATAGGCTTATTTAACAAGTTAACCTGGAGGCTGGAGCGAACAGACAAAACAAAACCAGAAGGGCTTTCTTTGCTGATTTTGGGGCAAACGACATACAGGGACAATATTTCTCGTGTTACTATACATTACCATGTACTTACCATGTATATCCCCGGAAAATTTCCACAGGCTGCGCATAAATCTCAAGACTCGCTGTTGTTTGTTGAATTAACTCTGGTCGCGAAGACGTCCAAAGGAAAAAGGACAAATCTTTTCCAGTGCAATGGTTACGTTTTCGCGCCAGAATTATTACTCGGTTTTTTATTGGCTAATATTGACCCTGGGATAAATACGTAATCATTTTTTGTAACCAAGGTTCAAAGTCTAAACTCTAACTATGCTTTTATCACTGATTATTAAACATATCAGTCGATAAATGTGGCCTTTTACATAAAAATGAATTAAGTCAGCATTAAAAAAAACAGTTAATGCCTTGGCAGTGTAGTATTTGTGGTGAGTTTGCTGCGGCAGATTTAAAACAGCTTTTAAATCATATAGGCAGGTGTCACCGCAATGACCCAAACTTTCATGTCGTATGTGGCGTAGATGGTTGCGCAAAAACATTTAAAAAATATTATTCTTGGAGAAAACACCTGGAGAGAAACCATGTTGTTACGATCGCAAATATCAACGACAATGACCAGCCTTTAAATGATTATATGGACAACGATCAAGAACATGAAGATCATACTAGATCGTGTGCCTTATATCTCTTAAAGCTTCAAGAAGATTGTCGTTTGCCTAAGTCAACGATTGGCAGTATCATCTTAAATACAGCTACTTTGGTACAAGAAACGCAATCAGTCCTGAAGACGCGCATAAAAAATTGTTTAACCAATGCAAACGTAAATGTCGAAGACGTGATTGGGTTACAAGAAATTTTTACAGAAGTCAACACAGACCTATTCCATGACCTGGAGACAGAAACGCAACGAAATAGCTACTACACAGAGCACTTTGGATTAAAAGTAGGTGTTTAATTTTGTTAAAATATTACAGAGTAAAAATATTTAGTAACTAGTAATACATATATGCAGCAAACCCCTCGCCCTCTGCTATAATTAAGGTAATAAAAAATACCTAATAATTCACCTCCTGACTACCTGTAGCATCTGCTTGCTATTAACTGTTTTTTAATTATTTATTATATTTGAACAATTTGGTAGGTACCTAAAAGAATAATTTTGGGACAAAAAGAAATTTATAAAAGAAAATCTGGGACGCTGACAAGCATTCAAACAAATGAAGAGGCCTTTTATATATCAATTCTGGACAGCTTAGAGCAACTCCTAAATGATGAATTTGTCCTTGAACAGGTATCACAAATAACCTTTTTTACATTAATTATTAAATAAATCATTGGTCCATGAAGTTGTTTTTTGTAATTTGTTGCAAATTTCTCATCATTTTTTGTAGGTCGAGAATCCGCACATTAGCACAGATGGAATGCTAAGAGATTATTGTGATGGGGAACAGTATAAAAAGCATCCTCTTTTCTCTATTGACCCATTAGCATTACAGATCATATTATATTATGATGAGTTGGAGACCTGTAATGCACTCGGATCCAAAGTAACTATACATAAACTAGGTAATGTACAG
Organism: Paragorgia papillata; assembly: GCA_035771165.1. Classification (NCBI taxonomy): domain Eukaryota; kingdom Metazoa; phylum Cnidaria; class Anthozoa; order Scleralcyonacea; family Coralliidae; genus Paragorgia; species Paragorgia papillata. The sequence continues at coordinate 2,500,050 of JAWNZC010000132.1, forward strand.
TACTATACCACTTACAGCCTGAGCTGTATACTACACTTGTTCAGGCCCGGGTTTACCAATTTTGGCCCTACAGGCTAAGTGTGACGGCACATTTCTAGGGGGGTCCAGGGGCACACACCCCCTGAATTTTTTTGGATTTTGGGTCTCTGAAACAGCATTTCCCGCATTTTGAGGACACTTTTGAGCAAAATATAAAGGTCTGAAATTTTTTGACAGAGTTTCTGGCCACCGCTGCTGAACAGAAAGATTTGTACTTTATGGTCTAAAATAAAATTCAGGGAAAATAAAGTTTGGGGAAATTTTGAAATAGTGTCTAAGTTTATTTTTTTTCATCCCAAAACGTGGACCGTCCAAATTGTGGGCCTACAGGCTATAGCTTGGTAAGCCTATCGGTAAATCCAGGCCTGCACTTGTTACTTCTGAGCGGTTTATATGATCTAAGTAGATAAAATTTCCCAGCTTGATACAAACATATATAGCAAAATGTTCAGCAGCAGCACTCAGGCGATACTGCAAATTCACCAATATATTATTACAAACCATTTTAAGCCACATAACCCATTTCTCGCCTTATTTTTAAATGGAATGTTCTGGCCAGAGTTATGACATCCATCAAATTTCTGCGGACATAAACTTCAAAGGTTCCGATGCGAGTGGGCCTAGACTGTTCATTTCAGTCTATTCTGTGCAATAAGATTGTACATAACATTCCAATGAATGTATAAAATTGTCTATCTCATCTGCAGATCTTTAACCTATAAAATTATTTGTAATATTTGGGCCATTCTGAGAAGAAATACAATATCTTCTCAGGTAAAAACTTTATCTTCATGAACCTGACATCATTAGTACAATTGTTGTGGCAAGAAATAAAAGAAAATGCATTCAGTAGTAATTGAGAAGATTTATTTTATTTCTTCTTAGAATGTCCCAAATATTACAAATAGGTTAAATCCCTGTAGATGAGATAGAGTAATGTATACATTAAGTATTTTAAAATACATTACAGTCATTGGCACCTGGCTAAGTGTGTACACTGCCCGTCAAAACATGTTTTATGTCAACGTCAAAGTTAAATGTTTACCTTGCAAACGAATAAGGTTTTCACTCGATACATTCAAACCAATGCATTATTGTCACATGAATGTGCCCTTAGCCAATCACGTCTCACCAATCCCACGGTGTTGATTTCAAAATGGTTAACTTTGGCTTAAATTTAGAACATGTTTTCACGGGCGGTGTACATGCTTAGGTGCCAACGACTGTATACTTTTAATATACTGTATATCATAATTTGTATGCACCAGTCAAAGTAAATCCAACCAACCCCCCAACCTGGGCTAGTGGCCTGCTCGCAACAAACTATGTCCCGAGTGTAGTTGAGGATTTGTTGGTTTTCTCTTTCTGTTCGAATTATGGCAGACAGTAGGGGTTTGTTGGGAATTGGTAGTTGCACAATCACACACTAGGCATCTTTTTTACCCGAAGATGTTTGAATTTAAGCATCAAGATACTAGATTCCAAGTTATCTTTATATCCATGTATGTATATGTATGGGGTTTCTTTTACACCTAACTATATTATACTGCATGTGTTCAGCACTACATGAAATTCTTTATTAAAGCAAAGTAATCCAGTTTGGTGCATAATAAAATATTGTGATTGTACGTATAGGATTACATTTCCATCACCAGGATGACAAATTCGGTCATAAGAACCATAATTTTGTCCCAGAGGGTGTAACATTTCCTGTTATGTCTGGCACATGAATGAATGATGAATATTGAATTGTCTGATTTCCATTTCATGTAACAATATTAAAATTTTCTAGGGTCTATGGTTCAGTTAAGTCAATATTTAATCATAGTCCAATTAAGTCTTTAAAAGAAAACTCTTTTCGTGGCAAATTATGTCAAAATAAATCATCTTACCACACCACAATGTCAGTTGGGATTTTGGAAGATTAGTTCAAAATCTGATGATCCTCTGGCAAGTCTTGACATTTTCCCCAGTAAAAAGTAAATTAATTAGTCGTTTATTCATCCATGAGATTCATAATATATAATCCAACTTGACTAGAGGTCCAAAATAGGATAATTGCTGTGAAAACTTGAACAATCGCATTTTACAAGTGTCGATTGTAGAACCACGACTCTATGAGTGAGACATTTAATATGTATTAATTAACTAATTAGTATTAAGCCAATGAGAAAACTTGTTTCCCGAACAGAATAAATAACTAAAATAAGCAATAATAATTATACAACATAAATTATAACATAAACTATGGGAGAAATCTTCTCCTTGAAAATTTTCTGGACGTTGAATTTTAAATATTCTGCATCAAAAATATAAAATACTAACAAGCTAAATAAAAATCTCAGGACAGCATCCTGATTACGGTTAGGATTGATCTTACTGTATAATATATACAGTATATATATATATATATATATATATATATATATATATATATACTATATACTTTACAGTATTGAGCACTTTTCGACATTTCGCGAACAACACTTTGTTTGTTTGAATATATATATATATATATATATTATATATATATATATATATATATATATATACTGTATATATACTGTATATATAGGATAATAATAAATAGAGAATAATACATGGATGTGCGGAAATATGAAATTTATTTCGAGTGTTGACCAGGATATCTCACGAGTGAGCGAAGTGAACGAGTGACATATCCTGTTCAACACGAGAAATAAATTTAATTTATTGTTTTTGTAACTTTTGTTATTATTATTTTTATATTATTATATAAAATAGAATGTTTCATTGATTTTTCCGCCACTAATAAAAGTGATAATCTCACATGTGCGATTATTTATGATAATCGCACATGTGACGATTATCGCTGAATCAGCATTATAGTTTAATGCAATTTTTGCAAGGCAATAGGACAATTTTTTTATATAATAAACAGAACAATACTAATAATTAATATAATATAAATAAAATATAAGAATTTAATTGACAGACAATTTAAAGCATCATGATCATGAAGCATCAACATTTCCCGACACCCTTGTGACCATGTAGTGTAATAAAACATAGTATACTGTAATATATATATACAATTCTATTTATAGGAGCATTTTACTACACTTTGGGTAATATCAGACCATCACACAGATCTTCCTTAAACTCAATTCAACTCTTGTGTTTGTGTAAGTCAACGCTCATTAAGAAATATGGAATGAATGCAATTCTTCAACCATTAATGACAGATTTAAAGGAGTTAGAGCAAGTATGTTAATTAAATTATAGAATAAAAATAGAAATTCAACCTGTAAATAAATGTTAAAGATAAGACATCATATCCTAGAGATAAAAATTTATTTATTCCTTCATATTAATTTTTTTAAGCTTATGTGATATTTTTTAAAACTAGGAACAAGGCCATATCTTCACTGTCCAAGGAATACAGCGGACGTTCCGTGGAACGATATCATATTGCTGTGGTGATAATCCTGGCTCACAATTACTAGGAGGCTTCAAAGAAAGTTCCAGTGCTCATAGAAAATGTCGTCAATGTCTTGGGAATGATGAGGCTGTAAAGTCTAAAGTATGAAAAACAATTTAAATAATAGTATTGTTATATCCTGATAATATAATTATAAGTAATACATGACCATGCACCTCAGATTCTTTTGTTCTCCAAGGGAATGTAAACATCTTATTTCCCTAATTGCACATGCAAGAGAGGATGCCCTCCGACTTTTCGGCTGCAGGGAAATTTAATTGCTAATTTCCCTCAAGTCATGTTATTACTAACTCATAATTAATAATTGTTATAACTCTTCAGATAGCTCTTATTTCATTCTGATGCAACTCATATTCAGTATTATTTTATATATTATTTTACTATGCTCTCACATGTACAGTATATAGTGTATAATTATAATAAGATTAATATTTTTTTGTTTCAGTTCCATGAGAAAGATTTTGTTTTGCGTACCAAAGATGGGTACAACACACAAAGCAATTTAGTTGCAACACATGGGGAGCATTTTAGTAAAACATACGGGATTAACAGGAAGTCTATTTTGACTGAAAGTGCATTTTATCATGTTGTGGGGGGATTACCACCAGATGCCATGCATGATATCCTTGAAGGTAAGTTATACTTTTCAGTGAATTGTTATTTACATATAATTTTCAGTTAATATTAACAAAACCAACAATTTCAGTTGAATAAAAGAACATACTGTATAATGGCACATAACCTGTAAACTGCACCCTTTAGAATTCATATAGGAAATTGGAATTATTTAATAGGAATTTAGGATGTAAAATGGCTGAATTCTTATATAAGAACAAAATCAATTTACCATTCTCATAATATACATTGCTGTACTTTGCAGGCGTTTTACACTATGAAGTAAAGGAGATATTGAAGAATGTAATCAAGATAGAGCATTACCTCACACTAGGTGACTTGAATGGTCGAATTTCCAAATTTGATTTTGGATACTATAATGACAAGAATAAGCCATCACCAATCACCGACCAAAAATTATCATCTCCTGACAACAACATAAGGCAACATGGTAGGTACATGTAATTGTATAAGAGACTGAGAGTGTTCATTATTAAGAGTGGTGGGGTGGATAGGGGAATTTTAATTTCAACATTTTTCATTGTCTGCCTTGTCTGCTGGTAAATATTTTGCAGCCTATCCAAAATAATCAAATTTCCATTGCCATACTGTATAATAGTGTATTACTCATACTGTACTGTCTAATACCAGACAATTTTACTCATCAAAGGGTAGTCTCCAGGTGGCAATGGGTTAAAAAACGTCCAAACTTTTATTTGCCATAATTTACCACAAAAGTAACATGATTATAAAATGGTCCCCCTAACCTGTAAATAACAACCAGTCCTTGATAATGCACCTTTTAATTTTGAAGGTTTTTGCCTAGTTAATATAAAAAATGGAAAACTATTTAACCCTTTCACCTCCTGAGACTTCTTCCCTTTGACAAGTGAAATTATCTGGCTTTGCCACATTAGACAGAGTTAAATAATAATTGGCCTGCATAGTGGTGAAAGGGTTATAACATCATCCAACCTATATCATGTACAGTATAATATCTACTGTACAGTACCGGTATATGGAGCTCAAATTTTTCTCTAAGTTATACTTTCTTTTTACCTAATTTGCAAATATTTTGTTCATTACAGAGATAATTGTGCATGATTATCAAATGTACAGGGCAGCAAAAATACATGTATCACACATACAATTAAAGTTTTCTTAAAATGTTTTAGCTGGTCAAATGTGGTGCTTGGCAATACACTTGCCACTTCTAATTGGAGACCAGATTCCTTCTGAAAATGAAAAATGGAATCTTTTCTTGGACATGCTTGAAATTACGTCAATTTGCTTTTCCCCAATAATATCAATAGATCAAGTAGCATACCTGCAGATTCTGATTTCCAACCATCATCATGAATTCAAAAGATTATACCCAGAGTGTTCAATTACACCCAAGATGCATTTTATGATCCACATGCCAAGTATGATCTTGAGGTATGTTTTAAACTTTTTGACAGTACATTGATTCTACATAACTTAAGAAAAAATATTTAAAAAAAGTTATAAGTTGTTAATGGTTCAACTTGAAAAAAAGATACATACTAACAGCACATTTTAATTTGATAGTATGAGTGGCACTTACACAACTTTGATAGCATACAGTACAGGTATATTGTAGTATTGAAATTTGAAATTTTCTACCAGTACTGTACATGTAAAATGCTAAACAATAAAATAGGGGGAAATCAGCTGTATCAGCATTTTTCTACTTTCAGTATATTTTTCTAATTTCAGTATATTTGCCAAAAGTTGATACCCTAATAATCAATTAAGGGCACACTTTGACAATTAGTAAAATACTTTACTATAGTAAGCCCACCTCTGACCAGAGACCAGTGGAAAGTATTTTATTATACATTATGGACTGAATAAAGGATGAATAAGTTTTTATATATTTTATTTTTTCTTCAAAAGACAACATCCGAAACGTTTTGCAGGCATAGCTTTGAATGCTTTGTATTTGGATTTAGTATTATATTATATTAACATTATACAGCCTGTTCATTAGCTATAGCCTACTTGGAAAGTCAGGTTGTTGGCAATTATGCAATTGTTAAGTGGCATATATTTCTGCACCTACATTACTGTACATGAGCCCAATGCAACAAGCCTGATTAAGTGAAGAATTATCTTTTTAATTTTCAGTCTTGGTCCTCTTGTTCGATCTTGGTGTATGAGGTTTGAAGCAAAACACCATTACTTCAAGAAATTAGCAACAGTAATTGGAAATTTTACTAATTTACCATTAACATTATCTATGCGCCACCAACAATGGGTTTGTTATAAACTACAGTCAACTGGCACCAAGAATCATCCTTTCTCCAAAAGGGATTAGATATTGGAACAGGTAATTGTAACATAATTAATATTGAATTATTAACTCATTATTATTTGAATTGGTTAATAGAAAATATGTGGAATTGTTCATTCTCAAACCTTGCATTGTATAGTGGTCTCAACTGTTCCTGCTGGCAACCTTGAATATTTTAACTCTTTTAAAGAGGTAGAATCTTCCCTGGAACAAACAGTCATCATTACCAAGTAGGAACTTAATAAATTAATCAATGCATGAGCACTAAATTATCATGTTTGGGGCAAGGGCACACTTAGCAATCAACAGCAGAGGATAAACATGCCTGCCAATGAGTTAATAATAACAATATTCTGTACTTACTTGAATTATGCAATATTAAGGAATATTGGATTGTGCAGATGACCAAAATACATATTTTCTATTAAACTTTTTCAGACCAAAATGGATAACAGTACATGGTACCAAATACAAAGTTGGCTGTGTGATATGGATTGGCCATGATGAAGATGAAAGTCCTTGCTTTGGTTTACTAAAAGAAATCTGCATAATTGGAAAAGATTTAGACCAAATATGGCTGATATCAGATGCACTAGAAACAATCGCATTTAATAAGCACCTAAATGCTTACGAGTTGCATGACACTTGTAATTTAGTTTTTGCAAAGCAACAAGACTTACCATATACTTTGCCACTTCATTTGATATTATTTACAAATGACCAAGGCCAAGCCAAAAAATTTGTCTGCCCAAGGTACCAAGTTGCAAATATATAACTGTTTGAAATAATGTAAATTTATGCAAAAGTTATTTATAATATAGAACCACTGCGTAGAATGATGTTAACTATGTATACATCCATGCAGTATATTTTATACAGTATTTCATATAATTTATACAGCTTTAGTAATATATTATTGGCATTATTACAATAATTGTATTAACAGATAGTTGCACTATACTTTCAGTGTAAAATTTGCATGGAATATACCACAAAGATTTAATATCTGTTTATAGTTAATATGTTGCTCACACATACAACATCCATTACGGCATATGGATTAATCTTATTCAACAAATACAATTGCTTCGTTCTCCGTTTTAAATCGATTGGGTTAGGGTTAGTTTTCTTACTAGTTAATGTAAAGTTTCATCACTAAATTTGAAGTTTTAACAAGTTTATCGCCAAGTTTGTCTATTAAAAGTTTGTCGCCTTTTTCTGATGTGTATATCTAAAATGGATAGTGGCAGGGTAGCTCTGGTCTACACATGTCGAGAAGGAACCTGCTTCGGTGTTTTACTATTACCATAGTTAATCGCATAAAACGGACCTCCACATTCCTTTAAAACAATATACCCCAATAAAATAAAAAAGAAACCGTAAAAAGATGATGCTATTATTAACCAAAGAACGTATACATACCTCAAATTAAAATCCTCGCTTCTCTGTTAAAATTCCGCCATTTTGAAAAAGATGCAGTTACCCCTTGGAAAGTGGGTAACATTTATACTCCCATTAGAGGGGTAGAATGCTTAGGGGAATTTACCCCTCTTGGAGAGTAATGCCCTCAAATCACCCCTATTTCTGGGGTATTTGATATTCTCCGATCAATTACACCCCTGGGGTAAGCAAATTTACCCCAAAAATAGGGTAGTTTTTACTCTTTTCAATTTACAGTGTAACAGCCAATCACATTGTAATTCCATCATAAAATTTTCATCAAACTCCAAGGTTGTAAGGGGCACAAATTTGAAAAAATCTTTTCATTGACCAACCAAATGTTGCTTTAAGTTAATTTTTCTTGATTTAGGAAATATATTGTTAAAACAAGAATGTGACTAGAATTTTTTTCTTGATTTAGGAAGAATATTCTTAAAACAAGAATATATCCGACTAGAATTTTTTTCTTGATTCAAGAATTTTTTTCTTGATTTAGGAAAAATATTCTTAAAACAAGAATATCTAACTAGAATTTTTTTCTTAATTCAAGAAAATTTTTCTTGATTGAAGATTATCTGTCTTTCCAGCTGATAATCTTGAAGAAACGACAAAAAAGATTATTTTTCTTGAAACTAGATAACCTGACAAGAAAGTATTGCTTGTTTTAAGAAAAATTATCTTGTCAAGATAAATTATCTTGTTTTGGTAAGATAATTATCTTGCAGACGGGACAAGATAATTTTTCTTGTTTTAAGGAAAAATATCCTTAAAACAAGCATTTTTTTCTTAAAACAAGTTTTTGGGGATTTGCAGTGATGCAGTTTAATTGAGTGAAATGTCAAATTTGTAATATACCCCAATTCTTCTTTTGGTATTACTAAATTATATATACAGAATTCCTTACAAAGCTCTCGGCAACGGGCTCCGCGTAGCTCAGTGGTTAGAACGCTATACTAGAATCGCAGGGTCTTTTTTTTTTTATCGAGAAGGCCTCACGATGTTGCGTTTTCGCGACTGGTTCTGGTTTGGTCTTAAAAGTATATATATTCTTGTACTCGAAATTTTCTTTCAACAAAGGACGCTATATACAACACTCATAGCTGCATGTCAGATATAGATTGTTTGCATGGCCGTAGTTTATTTTGCTAAATTAGCATATATTTCATTATGTGGTTATTTTCAGTACCTTGTTGACTCATATTGTTATTTTTATTCTCGGAGTTTGTCTATATTGTCTAAGATTTTTCCTAAACAGAATTATATCAATATTTACAAGGTAGATTTAAATTTATTCGACGGATAATATAATTTTCGCATCTGGTCCCGGTTTGGTCTTATAATACGTATATATATTATACACTCGAAATTTTCCTTCACCAAAATTACCTAGACCTGAAATTAGGTCGGCGTGAGCCAATTCTCAGGCCAGATGCCCTGATTTATGAAACGATCTAGGCCTACAGTAAAAACTGTCAATCCGACCTAATTCAGGCAACATGCCATTTGCTAATTTCTCCCCTTTCTCGTTTCCGCATGCATTGCGTTAGGTGATCGAAACGAAACAAAAATCTTCTTAATGAAATAAGTGTGGATATTGAGAAATGCAATATCAAGGTCCATGAACCCGCGACCCTGCAATGCTAGTGCAGTGCTCTGACCACTGAGCTACGGAAGTCGTTGCCAAGAGCTAGGCCACGAGTTCTGTTATATAACGTGGTAATGCCGAGAGTAGAATTGGGTATATTACAAGTAATACCATGCATGATCGCCTCGGATTCCTTTGTTCTCCGAGGGAATGTAAACCTCGTATTTCCAATGGTGGAAATACAATGGTGCTCATGCAAGAGGGAAATTTTTCCTTTGTCTTCTAATTTTCCCGTGCATTTTGATGAGGGAAAATTAGAAGACAAAGAAATCCTTTGTCTTCTTCTAAATTTCCTGCTTGAATATATTTTCCCTCATCAACATGCACGGGAAAATTAGATGCAACTTCTCTGATCAACTGTGTAAATTTCCTGTCGGTAAGATTCTCAAAGTTTTCCTCGGCGATCATAATATTACAAACTATTACCATGTCTTTTCGGGAAATTAGCGATTAAATTTCCCCTTTGCCTCGGGAAGTTTCACAAATTCTTTCACAAACCTTCCCTCGGCTGCGGGAAATTTAATCGCTAATTTTCCTCAAGTCATCTTATTACTTATAAATAATATTGGCATTTCACTCGATTAAACTGGATGTTCTAGGTAACTTTGGTGTGAAGCCGGGAAAATTTCGAGTGTAGGATATATACATTGTAAGACCAAAAGGCCAGGTCACCTGCAACTTTAGGTGGGCTTTTCACGTAAACAGAATCTAAGTCTGATTGGAAGTGCAAAAACAAGCTTTTTAACCGACGTTTCAAAAACTCATTAATAATTCATGAGGAAAACGCAAAAGAAAATCATGATTGTATCGTGTCTTTATATGTGATAAAGTTACCTCCTGATTTACATAAATTTTAGCTTTGATTTTCTCGGATTAGACAAGGTTATTTTTCAAACTTACTACGCCAATGAACTTACCAAGTGGTTCGTTTTTGAAGCCGTTCAATAAACTCGCAGTTCGTGTTTTATCAGATATAAAAACACTCGGCTTCGCCTCGTGTTTTTATATCTGATAAAACACTCCTGCTCGTTTATTAAACAGTACATAACAAGCATACTTTCACCTCCCAAACTCAATACGTTATTTTAAACGAGATTGATGTCAAATCCACATGAAATAATGCCTCCGGGGTGGTCATGAGCTGGAAGATCATTGACACGAATCTTGAAGTAGCATCGATCATATACTTGATTAATAACCAAAGCTAATTTCAAGCAAACCTCGTGTAAACAAAAATAGAAATGCGAACCGATCCGAGTTCAGACCTCAAAAACACTCCCCTATATATATAGACAATGGGGAAACCCGTTTATATTAGGTACAGGTCTTTACCGCCAATTGATGCTGACAAAAATAATGAAAGATCTTAACTATATTCATCATAAAATTAATGTGCAGTTCAAAAGCCGCAAAATCTATGAAGACCGTCAAAAAGACGGCTGTTTGCGCTGGCTAATTGATTAGCCAATCAGATTTCAATCTAATTAAACAACCTGCAAGTTTCTACTTAATGATGTCGGGAATGTCTTTTACTTGCAAATGTGTTAAAACATCAACAGCTGTGGTGTTTCGCAAAATAGAACATGATATTTACGCAGTCCCTTCCTTTCGTCTTTCTCTCCCAAATTGGACAATATTGGTTTAGTACATGATTATTCGAGAAAGCTCTGTTTGCTTGGATGCGGATTTTAAAAATCGAGAGCACACACTTTTGTTAGACTGCAAACAAATCCCTCAGGTTCATTATAATTTTTTTCAAGGGCTAACACCACTTTTGAAATTGGTTATTTTAAATTTAACTTTGGATTGCCCAGCATTTTGGCATGCATGATTTTATTCCAACCTTGATACAGCATTTGTTTTCCCTAAATATTATGTTGATATTATAGTTTAATAATCTAGATTCTGAATTTAAGAAAATGCTTTATTATTTTTGTGTATTGCCAAATATTATTGTTGATGTTTTAATAATCTAGATTCTGAATTTAAGAAAATGCTTTATTATTTTTGTGTATTACCAAATATTAATGTTGATATTATAACAATATAGATTCTGAATTTGAAAATGCTTTGTTATTTTTGTGTATTACTAGTTGTTATCATAATCTAGATTCTGAATTTAAAAAAATGCTTTATTATTTTTGTGCATTACTAAATATTAATTTTGATATAATTATCTAGATTCTGAATTTTAAAAATGCTTTATTATTTTTGTGTATTACCAAATATTAATGTTGATATTATAATAATATAGATTCTGAATTTTAAAAATGCTTTATTATTTTTGTGTATTACCAAATATTAATGTTGATATTATAATAATATAGATTCTGAATTTTAAAAAATGTTTTATTTTTTGGTGTATTACCAAATATTAATATTGATACCAAAATCTAGATTCTAAATTTGAAAAATGTTTCATTATTTTTGTGTATTACCAAATATTAATATTGGTACCAAAATCTAGATTCTAAATTTGAAAAATGCTTCATTATTTTTGTGTATTACCAAGTATTATTGTTGATATTATAATAATATAGATTCTGAATAATAAAGATTTCTTAATAATATAGATTCTTATTTTTGTGTATTATCAAGTATTAATGTTGATATTATAATCGCGGAATGAAATTGTTTGGGTTTGATTTATTAATAAATCGGTTAGTTGATACTCCAAATGTTGACGAAAATGTTGGGGGGAAATATTTTTAGTTTTGTTATAGCATTTTGATTCATGCACGTTAACTGTAAACTTCCTCTCTAATCGGTGACTATACTTAGATCTGGCAAAAATGATGTCCCGAGGTATAACATCTTTCAACTCTGTAATTGACGTGCATGTGCATCATTTTTTCGAGTTCCAATTTCATATGGGAACTAGACATATTGAATTTTCATTGTGCGTGTCCCTTCGACAATATTGACAACGAATACTTCCAAAAAACAGCTGGAAATGATGAGTTTGATATGAAAAATAATAGTTTATTTGCTGGTTAAATTGGTCTATCTCCTTTTTCGGAGCAAATAGTGCGGCTTAGCTTCCTCACCTGTCAAAAACTTATCAAACCACTCCCTTTGCGCAACACAAACTGACTGCCCTGCTCGGTAATAAAAGAGCGTGATCAATTTGGTCTAACCGCAGTAAACCTTCTGGTTTGAATTGGTTTTATCTTGATTCAAGATGGATTTCTGTTTTGCAATTGTTGTACTCTTTTGTGGAATATCATTCAATATTTGTGAGGTAAGTTTGTTTTTTTATATATATCTATGCGGGCCCATCATTCGAATTATACGTTAACATGCTTGTAATTTGTAATGTTTTGTTAGTTCTTGCTGTACAAGCTGTTGTTGGTTAGTATAGACTTTCAGCTTGGAGTTTGTAATGTTTTGTTAGTTCTTGCTGTACAAGCTATGGTTACATGATAATACTCAGGAAAAACCTGAACTCTGTAACGCTTCGATTAGATGGGTAACTGCATCTGCAGGTTTGCACTTGGAACGTTGTGGGTTATGTTACTAATATACTACAGTAACCTTATAAAATGCAATGGCGCATATATAACAGTATATAATTAGACAGAAAGTTGTATTGACTATTGTTGATGTGTATGTGAGTGATATAAACAATTTGGCAAGGCCGAAAATCGTATCCACTGCTTATGGTATAGATGAGATGGAGCAGGAAGCTTAGTTAACCGAGTTGTCTGTTCATGGCTAGGGCGCGTGTTTTCTCTTTTAAGACAATCTTCTTTCTATGTTTGTTTGTTAACTTTGTGATTTTTTATTGAATAGGGAGGAATAGTAGTTCTCGACAGCGATGATCCTGGTTCATGTGACAAAAGCAATCATGCTGAAGAAGTGTTAGTCAAAGACCGGGAAAATAAGGAGAAAATCTTGATTTGTACTGAAAACGATGGCATTTATCAGTGGAGGACAATAGACGGTATGTATTACAACGATATAAATAAGCTTTTGAATTTCTGTTTAATTTTTGGTCTCTTATTTCGGGTGTATTTGAGTGCTAACTTGAATACAGTCGTTATTGTCTTTCTTATTCCTTCGTTTTTGTAAATGCTTTTTGTAATTTGATAACACAGGATGGGTGTACTATTCCGTAATTTTTTAAAGCTTCGCATAATGTTATATAAAATTAACTACTGTGGGGTTTGGTTAAATGTATTGTTTGTTTTTAGTTCTGATCTTTCAGCCTGCTTGACTATAAAAGTATAATTACATACAGTAGTTGCGAACGAGTACTTTCTTTGTAGCCGCAAGTAATTTAGCGATTATTATACACCACCAACCGGTATAATCTTTCCAATCTAGGCGTGAGTCCACCTGGAGAATTGTTCAACCCTGGTTACGATTGCTCTGATATCTTGGACAAGGATCCAGAGGCTAAAGATGGCTTTTATTGGATACAACTTGATGGCAATGTTCCCAAGAAGGTTCGTCATTGCCAGTTAACTTGTTTAGATACTGCGTTTTTATGTATTACACACTGAAAATGAATATTGGTTGTTTCCTAATACAAATAACTATATTAAACTTCAAACATAAAAATATATAGTTTTATAAATATGTCCATACTATATTTAATTTAACAAAATTGTCATAAAGTTGAAGTTTAGTATAACTTTGGTTGTCGTTAGAACATATACAAATAACTATAATGAAAAACCCAAAGCACAAAGTACAAGCACCTTATTATTTTGATAAAGATTTCGTGAACAATTTTTTACACTTAATTATCATATTGGCATTTAGGTGCTGTAGTCCATTTGAAGTGAAAAAAATCTTGTATTGAACCAAATTAAAGCTCGTAATCTAAATAACCAATTTCCAAGCAAATGGCATATCTGTGGCATGTACTTTTCGAGATACTAAGTACAAAGTTGTCTTTTCGACGCAGTTTAACGTTATTTGTAACGTTAAGATAAAAACTTGGATTGAATATAGATAGAGCAGGTGACATAGTTGTCTGCAATTTCTTCCAGAATGAATAAACCAAGGCAAACTTTGAAAGTTTTTAGCTCAAAGTCCATGCTGTAGCACATTTGCTTGAAAGTTTTAGTAAATGTTCCTTCCATGTTTATCTGTACAAAATCCGTTAGACTTATTTTGCAACATACGCACTTTGAATTATACAGTATAACTAGATGTTATATAATTTTGTATAATAATAAAAATATAAAATGACATTTAAGCCTGGTTTCCATATAATCGCTGCGATCGCTCAAAAATTAACTCGGCGATCGCAACGACCATGTCGCTTTTTCTACATGATCGCTAAGGCGGCCATGGTTAATCGGCCGTTGTTTTAATGGTCCGCTGGGATGCATACTGATAAGCAAGATCGCTGAGATTGCAAAATCACCGTTTCCATATAAAACGCAACGATCGCTGAGATAGAACATTTTCTATAGCCTGGTTTCCATTTAATCGCTACAATCGAAAATGTTCATCTCAGCGATCGTGGCGATCGTTGCGTTTTATATGGAAACGGTGATTTTGCAATCTCAGCCATCTTGGGGATCAGTATGCATCCCAGCAGATGATTAAAACAATGGACGCGATCAACCATGGCCGCCTTAGCAATCATATGGAAACAGCGACATGCATGATTGTTGATCGTTGCGATCGGCGAGTTAATTTTTGAGCGATCGCGGTTATCGTGGCAATCGTAGCGAGTATATGGAAACCAGGCTTATCGTGGCGATCGCTGCGTCAGTGGTTTCCATATGATCGCTACGATCGCCGCGATCGTAGCGATTATATTGAAACCAGGCTTTAGCTTTATTTAATCGTTCGTTCTCTTGCTCATTTGCATATCTGTCCTAATTTATTTATTTATTTATTTATTTATTTATTTATTTATTGATTGATTGATTGATTGATTGGTTGATTGATTGATTGCATTATTTAACGATATTTTTCTATTTCAATCAAGGTCTGGTGTGATATGACTACAGACGGGGGTGGTTTTATGCTTATTGGGCGAAAAAACGACTCCGTAACGTGGACTGTTCCATCTAATAACTATCCTGTCGAACCATTTGGCGATCGTCATTGGTCAAGTGCGCTTGGTGATGCTCCAATTTTGGATTTTAGAATTCAAATGGCAACGAGTGAAGATTTTAAACAAACAAAAGCACACTGGTAGGCAATTTTAGATAATGTTTTTAGACAATATTTTACAGTGGAGATGTGTTTCTTCGTATAATAATATTTGGAACTAAGATGGTAGACCGCGAGAAAATAAGCTGACACATGCAGTGCGACTTGTACCATGCATGTGGTATTAGGTATAAATATTGAAACAACCTCGGTCTGCCATTTGAGTTCCAGTGGCTTAATGGTTAGAGCGTCTGGCTGGCATTCGAAAGGTTGTTGGTTTGAGTCCCTGTCTTGAGGTCAGAGTGTTCTTAGTTTAACTATACTTACGTCAGCGTGTACAGCAAAAACAACTGAAATATATTTGGTTGTTTACATAAGCTTTTAAATTTTGGTCTCTTGTTGCGGGAATGTTTTTTGCGTATACTTGAATTCGGTCGTAATTGCCTTTCTTTTTTCTTGGGTTTTATAAATGTTTTTAGTCGATATCACTAGTCTGTATAATTTAACCGACTGACATTTGGAAGGTTGTGGGTTCGAGTCCCGTCAACAACTCAGAATTTTTTTCTGAGTTTTTAATAAACTTTTAACTCATTCCTGTCCGAGGGCTTCCTCAGAGGTGACTAAAATCGTCTGGCGTTAGCCAGAATAAAACACTAAAGACCAATTCGGACAGGAAAGAGTTAATAGCTTGTACCGCAAAAACAAACAAAAAAACTTCACCAATTTCAAGCTGAAAACACAATTAACATAGAGAAGGATTTTTCGGTCAACCTACTTCATGGTTGTTATAACAGATAGGATAATGTATGGATATTAAGAAATTACATTTCTCTCTATTTTTGCCTTAGGTCTTTTTCGCTTGCAATCTAAACGACCATTGAAAAATCTTATGATAATGAACCAAGGAGGATGTGGTCCATCTAAGCCTGGAATTGGAGACATTGCTTACGTGAAGGACTTGCAGACAGAAAAGATTGTGACAACTACTTTTCGTTGCTCAATCTTTGGCTTAGGGCATCACCCGGCATTTAAGTTTGGATGGGTATAAGTTATAATATGTTTCAGTTTTTTTTCTTGTCTATTATATGTATTATATATATATATATATATATATATATATTTCTAAAATTCATTAATAATTCATGAGGAAAACACAAAGAAAAATCATGAGCGTATCGGATCTATATATGTGATATAGACTCGCTCTAAGTTTCTCGCTGGTTTTTAACGGCTGAGATAAGCTTAATTTTCAAAATTACTACGCCAATGAACGTATGAAGTCATTTAAAAACCTTGCAGTACGGGCTTTATCGGCTCTAAAACACTCGGCTATCGCCTCGTGTTTTATATCGGATAAAGCCCTCCTGCGCGGAGGGAATTATTAATGAATTTTATTTTATATATATATATATATATATATATATATATATAATATATATATATATATATATATATTCATTAATAATTCATGAGGAAAACACAAAGAAAAATCATAAGCGTATCGGATCTATATATGTGATATAGACTCGCTCTAAGTTTCTCGCTGGTTTTTAACGGCTGAGATAAGCTTAATTTTCAAAATTACTGCGCCAATGTACGTATGAAGTGATGAATTTTAGAAGTCATTTAAAAACCTTGCAGTACAGGCTTAATCAGCTCCAAAACACTCGGCTATCGCCTCGTGTTTTATATCCGATAAAGCCCTCCTGCGCGGTTTTTAAATATTATATGTAATAGATACAGCATGAGCAGCCGAGCCGAATATATATATATTCATGACGAATATATATATATATATATATATATATAAATATTAAATTAACTATATATATATATATATACTATAAGTGGGCTTACCTCAAATGTTGATGGTCGCAAGTGGGTTTTGGTTCACGAAATGTTAGAGAGTGCTCAATACCATATATAGATAGAGCAAAATACAAAAGTATGAAGTATAGTTTTACCTTAAAGTCTTCGCTACCAGAGGTTTCACCCTAAACGGGATCATCAGTCGCCTGATGATCCCGTTTAGGGTGAAACCTCTGGTAGCGAAGACTTTAAGGTAAAACTATACTTCATACTTTGTATATATATATATATATATATATATATAATCGCAAGAATCGCAAGGTCGTGGGTTCAATTTCTGCCGGAAGGCCTGTGTAGTTGCATTTTTCGCAACTGGTCCCGGTTTGGTCTTAAAATGTATATATTCTACACTCGAATTTTCCTTCACCCAAAATCCTTAGAACATGCTATGTAATCGAGTTAAATGCCCAATATTACTTATTATATATATATATATATATATATATATATATATATATATGTGTGTGTGTGTTAAGAGTGAAATTTGTAGCTTGGTGTAATATGAGTAAAATTTGTTCTCAAGCTTTATACTCAGAAAAATGTCCGAGTATCGCTGACGGGATTCGAACCCGCGACCTTCTGAAAAAAAAATAAAATTTATATATATATATATATATATATATATATATATATATATATATATATTAATAATATATATGAAAAAATATCTCGACTGTGTATTGGCTGATTCCAGTGCAGTTAATCCCAAGCAACAGTGCAGAATTGTGTTATCACAGTGCAAA
This sequence comes from Paragorgia papillata, assembly GCA_035771165.1. Lineage (NCBI taxonomy): Eukaryota > Metazoa > Cnidaria > Anthozoa > Scleralcyonacea > Coralliidae > Paragorgia > Paragorgia papillata. The sequence goes on from JAWNZC010000132.1 coordinate 2,518,313, forward strand.
AATCTGTAATCACAGTGCAAAAATCTGTAATCACAGTGCAAAAATCTATAATCACAGAGCAAAAATCTGTTATCACAGTGCAAAAATCTGTTATCACTAAGAACCAATCAAATTGATTGTACAGCGGATTTTTCCCGACACAAAACAAACAAAGATGGCGGCCAAGATTCGGCGGTTTTGGGGATACTTTGTTCAAATTTGAAGCTAGTTATGCTTTAATATTGCCAAGTGAAGTACCTACAAGAAGACCAGAAGCTTCTTTATGCCTCAAGTAAACTTTTTCAAGTAGTAAAGGAAGCGAAGCGTTTTTTAACAAATAAATATGCGAGGAGTGGACGCCGTGAAACATGCGTACGTTAAAATGTTAGTACAGTTGTTTTGAACATTTTTCCATGTATATTATTAATAAGTAATAGCATGGTTTCTCGTGCAATTTGGAAAAACATGCACTCGTGAGTTTTTCAAATACTTCAAATAGCATTCGTCCTTCGGACTCGTGCTATTTTGACAGTATTTGAAAAACTCACTCGTGCATGTTTTTTCCCAAATTGCACTCGAAATCATGCTATTACCTATACATATATATATATATATATATATATATATATATATAATATATTTGTACATGTTTTGTTATCATTCTGTTCGCGATTTCTTTGAAATCTATCACTAAAATCCTATTTTACAGGCTATGATGAACTCTTGTTTACAAAGGCCATGTAGTCGAGGCTTTGGTTTTTATGATCACCCTATAGTTAATCTTCGAATTGCCTCTTCTGGGGCCTTCAGGTAATCTAGCTACACTACTTCTCATTATAAAAGTATTGAGATTTCTGTGAAATGAATGAGAGGAATATAGATTATACATTTCAAATTTGAGATCGTCATTGAATAAACAATTTTTTACTAGCGAAAAAACTTCTTGATTAGTGAACATTTTCAACTAGTGAGTTTATCTATCTATGGTTCGAGCGAACTCGAACATCGTTATCTATTTTACTCCATTCTTCTCGGTCATCCATGAGCAGTTTTAGTTCTTCTATCGTTAACCCAGTGTCATATCTCAACTGGTCTACGTATGTAATCGAGGTCTTCCCTTCTTTCTCTTTCTTTGCTTTGGTTCCCATAAGAGCACTAATAAATTTGTTATCTCAGGCTGCCTACAGTATTGTTCATGTGTAAGGTAAACATATTATATTACGATGACAAGGCTGCCTACAGTATTGTTCATGTGTAAGGTAAACATATTATATTACGATGACAACAATTGATATCCATATTTTTCCCATCTTATTGAGAGCCTTTCACATTGTGCAAAAAAAAACCAACAAAACAACTAGTGAAAATTATTTATAATACTATTTAATCTTATATATTTCTTCTTGAAACAGTTACAGTGTTACTGGAAATGTTTCTGGTATCCACCATGATTCAACAGCGTTTATTGGTTGTGACAATAATGTTGTAAGTATTTTCTATATCCAAGAATCGACTTAGAGCTGTATTCTTTCAATTTTATTTATTTTAAACATTAACATTCTTAGTGTTGTGCTTGTTACGGTCCATTCGGTGGTACAGGAAATTACTGTGGTGATGATTGCCACGCTAAACCTGGAGGAATCATTACAAAAAATGTGTATACATGGTTTTGGGTGAGATCTGCTCTTCCAAAAAGAATCTGGAATAAATGCATGGAGTACAAGGTTACGGCAGATAATGGAGATGTTCTATGGTACAAGTTAAAAGATGGAAGTGGAGTACCAAAAAAGGTTAGGTTAAGTTTACGGCATCAATTCTAATAGTTCTTAAAGTCAATAATCTTCCACATTTCCTTTTAGTTTAAACGAAAAATCCAATCGTAAAGTGCATACTATATATATATAAGTAATATTTAAAAACTGCGCAGGAGGGCTTTATCGTATATAGAACACGAGGCGATAGCCGAGTGTTTTATAGCCGATAATGCCCGTACTGCAAGGTTTTTAAATGACTTCTAAAATTCACCACTTCATACGTTCATTGGCGTAGTAATTTTGAAAATTAAGCTTATCTCAGCCGTTAAAAACCAGCGAGAAACTTAGAGCGAGTCTATATCACATATATAGATCCGATACGCTTATGATTTTTCTATGTATAATTCATGATTATTAATGAATTTTTAGAAATATATATATATATATATATATATATATGAATGATTTGGCAATCATGGTATATGTACTACTTACAGAATGAGTGGCCGTTCTGTATCGGGGTATACATCGGGGTATACAAACACCAGGCGAAGCCGAGTGCCTGTACCCCGATACATAACGGACACGAATTCTGTAAATTACTCTTAACACGATCTATTTCGTAAGTTCATTGGCTTAATATATATATATATATATATATATATATATACAGGGAAAAACATTCGCAGACTTAACTTTTTCTAAGCTAATAAATAATTTTGGTTTATTGATCAGACAGTCTGCGACCATGAAGTGCATATAATATAATCACTGACCTATATAGCTGGACCGCTTGCTCCTATTATCTTTGTGTGATGAAAAGTGTGGCCATTTGAACGTGGCGTCAAATGGCGAATTTGAGTCCTTCTACTCATTGGAGCGACCACTCACTGGAATCAAAGACGGGACTGTTGGCACCGGTGTCGAATTTCATTGCGTTTGAACAGCGTGTTTTTTTTTATACACTTTTTATATAAATCGTCGGTGTTGGATTTACTTTTCCAGGTAAAAGGGTACAATGCCTTTAATACCAACAACTCGTAGGTCATTGACTCAATATTTATATTCTGGGCTTCATTTTCAAGCCCTCAGCCGACTGAATATTCAGACAGCCTCGGTCCCAGGCTCTTCAGTAATAAAAGGCGAGCATAGCGCTCAAGCGCGCGGGGGTGCTTGGGGAGGTTGCGGCGCGCGAAGAGCGGCGTGCGAAGAGCCTGGCAGATTATGACCGATTTCCGAAGAATCTCGACCGATTTCTGAAGAATCGAAGATATCGCATTGTTTTAGCTGCTTTTGTGGAAAATTTTTACCTGGCATTCATCCTTGACAATTCTATGGATGATATAGACGAATCCTTTCAGGAAGAACCGCATGAAGGTAATTTTATTTGTATATTTTTGCCATAGTATTTATAAATTTATACTCAATTTCTGAATTTGAGTATAGACTAATGTAATAGTCTTAGACTATAACAGAGTTCCTTTGTTGTCGTTGTATTCGACTGTCATGTTTATAACTTTTATTCAGTAAATTAGTTCTAAAATATGTATGTGTCTTTTGTTTGCAGAATTAACAACATTTAATGACGAACTTGTGGACGAACTCAACACATCGTTTCAACAACTAGATGTTGATGGTATTAAATTTTCATATAAATATATCTATTTTTCAATTTGCATCTTTATTTATAATTTTATAATTAAACACTTAAAAAGAAGAGAGAGTATAGCTATTTTACTATTTAATTACATATATATTTGACTTTTCAAAATGTTTTATGGATTTTTTGAATGTAACAGATTTGCAGACTGATGATGATGTGCCAACTACACCACCACAGTCTCCACAAGATCACCATGAAAGAACAAACCGTACTCGATCAGAGAAACATGCACTAACACCTGGTTCAAAAGCTGCTGCTGAGTCGAAACCGAAACGATTTGCAGGTCTGTTAATTGATGTATATATATAATTTATTCTTCACTGACATACATGATGCAAATACAGAGAGACATGTCAATACAGTATTATTAACCGATTAACTGGCAATGTGCCCAAATGCACCCTACTTTAGTATTTACTCTAATAATTAACCCATTTACGCCAGTAAATGGGTTAACAAACCTATCTGCCAATGTCTCTTATTAACTGATTAACTGGCAATTAAGCCACAATGTGCACTATTTTGCAGCACTCGTAAATTGGCATTGGCACTCAGCAATTGGCAAAAGCAAATGCTGAGGCATGTTCGGAATATTCTTAATACTTGCCTCATCAAAAAAAATTGCAAATTTTCCAAAGTCAAAAATACACCAATTACGAGGGCTGCTTTGTTATTTTACTCCGTCTAACACCCGATAATTTATTATACAAAGGGGAATTCTTGTACCTTTACCATTTTTATGTCCAATGTATGTTTGTATGGTTATGTATTTAGTTTAGTTGACAACCATATAAGTATACACTTATATATGTTAAAGTAATGGATACACTCATGTATTCATTATTTTATAGAATATTAATTATATTCTAATAAATCCTATATATTAAATATATGGGAGGTATGCCCAAACAAGTTGATCTCTTTGGTGCTCCTGAATGTCATGGTACTGAAATTTTTACGCCATTTTAATTATAGGTGTTCTTGCTCCCTTGTTAAATTTTCTACATGTTAACCCTGTCATTAAATATCTGAAACCGTATTATAAATCAGTCTTTTGTATTTTACAGCATATAACCTGTCCAGTCACCAGTGTGGTGAAAGGAGGCAGTTATTGTCTAAAGAACTGGAAGACCTCATGCAGTACAAGGAAGATCCAAATGCACATATAAACCAATCATGGTTGATGGATATGCTCAACCTGGAACCTGAAGAAAAGAGCTTGCTCACCAGAACTATTAAAGCAACTTTCCCAAATAGTACCAAAAAGACCATCATGGTTGACCGTGAATCAATGTATCCTATTGTATAATCAACTAACTAGTTTTTAGTGCTATTTGATTTCTGTATATTTTGTTACATTTATATGATTTTTCATATTTTATATATTTACAAACTACAAATTGAATAATGTTGTTCTTGACATTCACTACAGAGTTGTTTATACCAATCTTTTAATAAAGTTATATGGCAGAAATATCTTTTCCAAACATTCACGTGTTTCTTGCGCGTGCAGTTGCTTGGATATTCGCAGTGATTCTTTTCTGTCGGACATTGAAAAGTCTTCCTTGTGCTTTATCCGAAAATGATGAACAATGCCGTTCTCGTGAAAAAAAGCCCTTTGGGCAATGCAATCATCTTTTGTGCATAGAATCTTCCCCAAGCGAACCATGTCGTGGACAGGCCTTTCAATCTCGTTTAACACATCACTGATTTCATCCATATTCAAGTCATTTACATCCATATTTACATCAAAATGATCAAAGTCATTTGCATTGTCAGCCATCTTGAATTCATAATCTGCCAGGCTCTTCGCACGCCGCAACCTCCCCAAGCACCCCCGCGCGCTTGAGCGCTATGCTCGCCTTTTATTACTGAAGAGCCTGGGACCGAGGCTGATATTCAGACGTGAAAAACTAAAATGGTGAGTAAGTAGTTTCATTTTATTTGAGATAAAACTGAAAATGGAGATCAATAAGATATGGTAACAAGATATTTACGCTTACGAAATGTTTTCATGTAAAAAAGTCTTGATTTTTTGCATAGAAATTGGCACATTTATATATTTTTTGAACATGAAAACGGCCACCTTAACTCCTAGTGAACTTGGAGGACATTTTCGGAAAAACACCATGAAAACAAACAAAATAAACTGCAAATATAGTTATTTCGCATTCATACATGCATTTTAAATTACAGTAATTACATGAGCATTTACTTACTCTATCTAAAATTACCAACAATGTGCTGTATCAATGTGGGAAAAGACAAAGTGGTGTGCTGTTTCTGAAAATTATGTACCCTGCAATATTGCAAAATACGCATAAAACGCCGACAGACCAGTGCCAAGCACTGGTCAGTTGTCGCTCCTATGAGCAGAAGGACTCAAATTCGCCACTTGACGCCATGTTCAGTTGGCCACACTTTTTTGGCAAGAGCAATCGGTCCAGTTATATACAGGTCAGTGGATATAATACTATATATTTTTCTTATTTAGGGTCGTTGTTCTAAAAACGAAGTTCTTTTGAATGATGGAGTAAGTGTTTGAAACTGAATAGAATGACTTGTTAATAAATCCACATCAAATTATCGATTTACCTAAATTCAATTGCACTCAGAATTGAAAAATTGAGAGATTTAGTCAATTTATTATTTTTAAGTATCCGTCAATTGAACGTCATGATCAATTAATACAATAGACTAATTTGGAATAATTGACTATAGTTAGCTCAAAATTATACAATACCCTGGTTGCTACGCGTGTTTTCATTGGTTATTTACCATCTATTAGAGGACAGACACATATGGATTACGTCAGATCACGTCATCTGACTTGCTTTTTTCTTTCTTCATGCCCAAAATCCGATAAGAGTTTTGATAAAAACCTTTTAAATTTTTTTAATTTTTTTTTTTTTAATTTTTTTTTGTATTGTAAACTAATAGATTCCATTTTTTGTTGTCTGTTCTGTTATAGATTGACAGAAGACGTCACAATGTGGTAAGAACATCAGTGACCCATATCACTTTTTGTTATTACCACGTTGTGGCGTCGTCTGTGCATCTATAACTGAACAGACAACGGCAAAATAGGTTCCATTTGCTAAGTAGAGTACTGCGTAAGCAGCACATTGTATATACTGAAGTCCTTTGAAATAAAAACTAAAAAAGTTTCTTTCCTAGATTGTTGTTGTCCCTGATAGCGCTGCTGCCCAAAAAATACCATCTGTTCCTGGACTTTTGGAATATCGTAAAGATAACAAGAAACTTTATGTAAGAGCAAATAAAACTTGGAACGTAGTTGCTGAAGAGGACAAGGTAATTTATTTATGTTTCATAAATGTTATGTATGTATATTTTATAATATATCTTAATACAATGCGCATGAACGAGATTTCTTACAGTAATCTCATGACGAGTATACGGTTATGGGCACATCAACGGTATCGCATCGGAGAGTGGCTATTTTTAGGGGTGAAAGTTGCTTTGGGAAGAGAGAATTTATTAAAATAGTTCTTTGTTATAAGTTGGCGTACTAAATACACTAACATTTCCATGTTCCAAATAAAATTCGATATTTCAGTTAAACGTGAGCGTTTAGTGGATAGTATGTTTAAACGAAATATGAATTTGAATGATTAAGGTCCTTGAAAAGACATCTAAAATGATTGAACCCAAACTGAATCAATTTGAGAAAAAGCTTGATAATCAAAATCAAAAGGTAAATTCATATTTGTTTTAATGCACAGCGTGAAACGTGTTGCTATTTTATTAATTATTATTTTTTGTTCTTTGTTTTCCCATTGTTTTTGCTTTATTCTCTCGTTTATTCTTTGCTTCTTGGCATCCGATATGTCGTACAGCGTTAAAGGGTTAACGAATTTCTCATGCAAATTTTGTTTTTATTTAAAAGGTGATTAATATATTAAATACAAATCTTACTCAAGTTGAGACACGGTTAGGGAGTGTAAACACAGATTTCTCTCGACTGAAGACACAGTTGGACAATCATGTAAACACAGATTTCTCTCAACTAAAGACACGGTTGGGAAATGTGAACACAGATCTCTCTCAACTAAAGACGCGATTGGACAATCATGTAAACATAGATCTCTCACGACTTGAGGCAGAGCTGAGAAACGTGAATCAAACTTTGAGTCAAGTCATGAACACAATGCCAGGTTGGTATTTTGTCCTAAATATTAATCTAACCTAACTAGATAATAGTTAATATTTAGAACATAAATATACTAAACTAGAATACAAAGGTTTATTACAAATAATGTAATTTTATTACCCTAAACTGTGTTTCGCCTTACAACGCTATTTAGATTATTTTTCGTCGGATATCCTAATTGGTAGATCTGACTTTCTTGAACAAATTAAATACTGGCTTCCTGTCAAGATTCGTTGGAATCTTTGTTACCGTGCTACCCGAGATGGTTGGGCAGCGTCTACCTTTCACTCAAGATGTAATAATAAAGGAGAAAACAGTTACCATTGTTCGTGTTGGACAATACATCTTTGGAGGTTATAATGACCTCTCATGGACAGGTAGGAGTATATAACACTGTTTTGGTTATGTCTTTTTGAATAAAGAGAGTTCACGTTCTTCAAAACTGAATGCAACTTTACAAAAAAAATGCCTTAAAAATGTTACTGTTGTGAAAAGAATACAAAAACTTTCTCATGCAAGATCTAGCTTCGGAGAAGTCGTAACACAACAAACTTAATATCTATAGTTTGTTAGGACAAACTTTTTTGGCAATTAATTAAAACGGAGAAAGGGACAGATGGACAGACTTTTTGGCGTAATGTCTCTAAAAGCTAATGTCTCTAAAAACTATTTTTTGTGTATTTCGCCAAAAACTTTATCTGTCCTCCTGTTCTATTTGACTTTGAAATTTCCAAAGCGTGTTTCAGGCATGTTTTTCCTGCCTGGTTTTCAGGTCTTTTTTTTCAACGTCGAGCGGCCCCAGAATTATGAGATGCCTGGTAAAAAAAAAAACACTGCTGCCAAACGTTTTGCGCCTACGCGACGTCCTAGCTTGTACTTTAAAAAAAGAGCGGGAAATCACAGAAATATTAAACTGGTCTGAGAGTGCCACTCGAAAGTTAAAATCACAAGCTCTCCCAAAAAGGTAGGTTATTTGTGCATGGCTTCTTTTTCAATAGTGTAACATATTCTGAAATGCCCCATTCGAAATTTCCATGCCCCATTTTTTAAAAGACAAATGAATAATCGAATCTTGTTTTGTCTTCACTGTCTGGTTGTTGTTGCCACGGCTAGTTCCAACTTCTCTTGCAATGTTTACTCTTAGTAAATTCACGCATGCGCAAACGTTTGGCAATGGTGTTGGTCAAAAATGTTTTTTTGTCTCCAAATTTGACTTCAAGCTTGCTTCCTCTAGCGTAACGCCCCAGTTCTTCTCCCTACCGCCGGCTACAGTTGTAGAACAATCACGCCTTTGGCATGCACTTACTGTGTAAAGTGAATAACATTATCCTTGAAGATAAACTAGTAGTATGGTTTATACCAACATAAAGAAACTTATGTAATGAAACTTAACTATGACCATAAACAAACTTTTTTCGTTTGTTGCTCTGAAAAGCAGCTTGTCTTGAACCATCATCATCCTTTGTTAGGCTTATAGATGAGCAGGAGCAATCTCGTCTCTGAGAACGAGAATGTATTTTTCGCTCGTCCTCTCTCGATTTTTCTATTTTGTGAAGTCAACAAAATAAGTTATTCATGATGTTTTCCTGTGCCCTAAACCTCAAACCCAAACAACACAACTTGAATACACCTATCGCGAAATATGATGAATCCCGCGATACTTATTTTACCGTGCTTTCGCGTTGAATCTTGAAAGACGTATTGTGACGCCAATCAGAAATCAGATGCGAACCCACTTCCCTTGAGATGTTTTTCTATATAGATCAGAAAATTTATTTTTTTTCAATATTTTTCAATATGATATGCAAATGAGCTAATACGCAAGACTTCCTAAACAGAGTTATTAATTTTTTAACAAACGGATTTATAGGCCACTCAGGTCTCGTTTACACTATTACGATACAGCAAGTCTTCCGCTCAAAAATCTCAACGTTTCTTTGTTGTGGTTACACTGTTCCAGAGTGGTTTGCCGTAGCGTAGTCACTACGCTTAGCACTCCGGATGCAAATAATTATGCTACGGTAAATAGGAGAACCATGCGCGTTGTTCAGAGGTAAATTTCCCTGTGGTATACCTACTTTATCTGGAGCGGTTACCCTACCGTAATAGTGTGAACGCGCCGCGCCCTTAAAGGGTATTGGCAATAAAAATTAAGTTTGTCTCATTTGAAATAACTCGTCAAATGGTGTAAGAAGACATTTACAATTTTTCCGTATCTGTTATGGTTTTGGAAATGTTTCGACCAAAGACAGCAACAACGTGGGTGACCAAATTTCCACGGAAGGCTTTTTAAATGTTGTGGGTCAATTTAAAATGGAAATAGCGCAACAAAATCGAGTTTCTAGCTCATAATGTCATAAGGTTGGCAAGATAAAAATTTCACTTTACCCTGGTTATGTCACATATATGCATATCGAAAATAATTCCAAGATGGCGGACAACAAGCTGTCTTTGGTCCAAATATTTCCAAAACCAAAACAGATACGGAAATATTGTAAAAGGTCTTCTTATACCATTTGACGAGTTCTTTCAAATGAGACAAACTTAATTTTTATTGCCAATCCCCTTTAAACTTAGAGGTCACGTGACGTCAGTCTTCTTTAAAATAACACTAATAGATTTATAACAAAGGTAAACGCAGTGGTGTTTAAAGTAAATTTGTGTTTAGTTGTCAAAATGTACGTTTTACCTGGTCAAATGACAAATTTCTTTTAAAATCATCTTTTTACACTGAAACAACAAGAAACACGTAACTTTGACATTTACACTGAAACATGTACACTTTTTGACATTGTTCATGTCAAGTTTCAGCGGGAATTATAACGTTTCCTGTTATCTAAGTGCACGCCATGTTGAATGAAAAATTTGTGTCTTAGATGCTATAGTCAGGCAGATAGGTGTATGAAAACTTACGGTAGCGTGGGTCAATTATCAATTTTGTCGTAATACTATAGTAGGAAGTCTAAATAACTTATTTCGGCATGTTGGAACAACGTTTTGCTTGGCCACACTGGCTCTGTCCTTCTGCGGAGAAGAAGGAGTGAGCCCGCGAGTTTTCGGTAAACACAGCCAATATTTGCTGAGTACTTCAAGTAGCCTTACTTAAATTTGTTAACCGACGGGGCCCTTGGGGTTTTCTGTATTGTGGTTTTATGGCGTGTTTTATACAGTATTTCCGTAATTGCGCAGCTTAGGCACAGCATTTAGGTAATTACGGTATCCATTAATTTTCAATTCGATATTCGCGTTTATGCGGTATGGGTCGTACCCCGTAAAGACAAGTCTCCCACCCTTCCTCCCTAACTTCGAACTGCCCAATTTCCTGATTTGAACAGTAAATGCTATAATACAACATACTTTGAATAAAATAATTGTTACCTTGATAACATACTGTGTTTAAATTTCTGTATGTTTTCGTTTAAATTAGCGTATTGAAGAGCACCTCTCATAACTAACCCCTATAGCTCACCAGTCACTACAGGATATTCATGCACCATTAGATGAATGACAAGAAGGGTTAATTAGTTAGTTTAATCACTTGACTCAAGAGTTATAACCGATACAGCAACATAACGGAATATTTAACAGGTCTAGTAGGCAGTTTAATTTAATAACGCTTTAATCACTGCAAATTTTAACAGTGTTTCGGTGATAGGCACAATATTATATGAAAATACATCCAGGAGAGTCGCAGCAATCTGCGCGTTTGACACTATTGCAATCCGATAAGATTCCAAGAGAGTCAGATCTATATCTTAGTCTCCTTTGCAGGCGTTCTCTTAAAATCTTAGGATCGTACAGACGACTTGAAGAACGGCTGCGAAGAAGGCTAGTCTGGGTGATCATATAACGGACGTCGACATATTGACTCGGGCCACAAGACTATTGGAGCGATTGCTAGCTTTCCCCATAGTTAATAGAAAATATACATGGTTTGGAAACACGGCAAACTTCAAACCGGTTAACAATAAAGCTACGATTTATGTTGAAAGGTACACGAAGGTGCCAAATCCTTTGTTTTAGGTTTATTAATATTTAAACAGTACGGTTGAGTGATTGAACGCAAACGTTGCTATTGGATAATTGCTTCATTATACAGAAAACACAATATGTTCAGTAACCGTGAAGGTGCAAAAATTTCCATAAACCTGAACAAAAACATAAAACAATGACTTTTGTTGAGCTTCCAAACCATGTATATTTTCTATTAACTATGCTTTCCCAGATGCCGTTGTTATCATTGTATATAGCCAGCGCATACTTATTCGAAAATGACGGCTGAACAGTCTAACTGAATACTTTGTTTTCCAGTTAATATGCGGTTCCCGCACAAGCAATTTCCTTGCATTAGCGCGCGACCGCCGCGAAGCAACTTTTATATCAAACTGTCAACGTTCTGGAGCACGGTATAGCGGCTAGATAAGGCGACAAACTCTGGCAAAAATATCATGTGTGACTACATAGGGCACTAGGCTAAACAATATGAAAAATAGATTTTGTACTCGTTTCTCAAAAGAAATCCAGCAAAGCTCTACGAACTAATTCGATTTTTCAGAACTTTTTTGTGCAACTTTAACAGCTGTCTTTGCAACCTCCACATGCGATTTTCACCCGTGATTTATGTGCCATTTTTACAAGCCACCGTGTACGAGCGATTTTTAGGGACCATGCTTCTCGTGCAATTAGTAACAGACTGCACGTCGGAGATTTTTATGTGTCTTACACTATGTGCGATTTTTTACGGACCGCGCTCCACATTTTAAAATTATTCCATCGCTTGCAGTTGTGCATCCAAAAATCGTTCGTAGAGTTGCGGCTTCAACTGAGATGGAGTCGAAACTGATGTCTCGCACCCAATTCATTACTTATACTGGAACAAAAAAGACTGGAGTTATACCTATTCAATTTGCAAAGTTCACGCGCGCAAAGTTATGCGCTTGGTAGAAACGACATAGTTATAGTATCATTTTAACTATTTGCGCTAAAGTTGTCGATTTGAGTCGAGCAGCTACACGCAATCGACTTGAGAACTAAGCGATTGGAACGATTATATAAAAATAGAATATAGCTTTCAATGATTGTTCGGACTATTCAGCTTTAATTTTAGGTCACTGCATAAAAGTATGGTCACGACCTTATACGAAAACCGAGCTTTGTGAATATGCAGCAGAACGCCGTACTATTGTGAAGGGGACATTGGTACTCTGAACCGTAGTACCGCCAAAAATAAATCGTAAAAAAACGCAGTAGCGTCAAAAATTGAAGGAATACCAAAAGTGCTTGAATGGATAAAACAAAACACCCCACCGAAGCTGCAAAATTACCGAAATACAGTATGAAAAACAGCATTGATACCGCAATAGCGAAAATCCCAATGTCCCCGTCTATATTATAGGCACTTAAAGCAGTTTATACACGAGATCGATGAGATTAAGTATGTTAAACAGTTAAATCAGTTGATAGACATAATTAATTTCACGTGATTGTTACTATTTTCGTAATATTTCTCAAAAAAACAACCTTTGTTTGACTGCGTGCATGCAAGCCGGGCATTTTAGTTACACTACTTGAAGTCCTTGCACCGCGCTGGGCAAAACACTGAGGGCTCACCTCACGGAAAATGCTGTTGGATTAATCACTCAAGTAATTTCAGCATGTCCAACATTCAGAAATTGTTTAATTATGTTTTAAACTACAGCTCTACCATAAAATTGAATTGTCCCACGTTACCGTAAGTTAACTATTCACCTATTTTGGTACGTCTATAAAAACTTCCGTGCAACATGAAAATATAAAAAAGGATATTGAAAAGGGATTTATTTTATTATATGGCACAGGTTACTTCAGTTGCAATCATGCGCCGTGATTGGTTCATGACGTGAATTGGTTACGCCTTACGATTGAAAACAACTAACAAAATCCTAACAAACACGACTTAAAAAATGTTATTACCTCAAAACAATAAAAAATATCTGAAATAGATGACTACTAACTTTCTAAAAGTAAATTTTTACATTGAGACGAAAATAAACAGCAGAGCCCTAGTTCAGGATTTTGACGAAGTTAAAGGAAGCGGAGACCAGAAAATACATGATTGATTTTTGAGTAAAATGTGCCATATAATAAACTACTTAATAACTTCGATAGTTTGGTCTTTATTGTAAAGTATCACATCTCGGCGTTGAACGTATTAGCCTCACTATCGCTCAATCTAGACAACAAGACCTCAGTTTCATATTTTAACGCAATGACCTCGCTCTCCGTTAAGTAGTTTCTAATTTGGAATGAGAGTATTATTGTTCAACGTTTGGTTTGTAAAAATATTTCAATAATCTAAAGGGGCTCACCCTATTTTTAGTAATCCTTACAGAAACCTAAAATTGTACAAAATTTTGTAATAACGGATATATATTATATAAAACATATAAGAGATACTAGAAACCTGCACAGAAGTACAGGTAATCAAAATTAAGGCGAGATTGAAGGGTATTACAAATGTGACATCTTGATTTCTGTTGGTCTGGCAGTAACCAAGTTTAGATTAATTTGTGTAAAAACTTGGTCTTAAAGATTTAAAAATCTTCCATAGTTGTTGGGTAACTCATATTTCATAATCGAATTAATGTACAGCTTTAATTTTGAAGTTTGCAGCTCAGAATTTCAACATAAGACAATCGAGGCTAAAAATAGCGTGACATAACCTCCTTTAATATTAGTATTTGAAAACAGTTTGCAACTATTTGTTATTTTCTTTTGTTTTTAGGATCAGGTGGTTATAAATCAAGCTCGAATGCGTTTCTTTTCTCACTCCAAAATAAAGACAATTTGAAGCCGTTTAAAGCTCCAGTCTACCGAAACAGTGGTAACGCAATTTACGACATTTCTAGTTATGGACCCACCTTTGGAGGAGGTCATGATCTCCACATCGCCAACAACGCTCACTCGTCAACAAGCTCTTACACAGGTTTTGGTCACACATACCAACCTCCATCTGGCTACAGCTATGGCAACACCTATGCTCTCTTGGCTGGCAGTAAATTCTTCACTCCATCTGAAGTAGAAGTCTTTTACTTTGGTTAAACTGTCAACGTTCTTTTAAAGCTTCACTAAAATTAAAGTAGAACATGCATTGTGTTAAATAAACAAATAAAGTTTGTCATAAAAGCATTAAAAGTGATTAAAGTTAAAAATAGTATCCGCACATTAATACATTGCATTGTATTACATTGTTGAGATGTTACGTCTAGAATAAATCATCCCATTCAATCTTCTTTAAAGTTCACCTAACTCTTAAATTAAATGCATATCTAAATACTGCTGAAGTAACTCGCTGATCTCCCCTTCCTCGTAAAGTAAACACCTCTTTAAAGTACCTACCCATAAAATGTATCTGCCTGCCCCCCCCCCCCCCCCCCCCCCCCCCCCCAAGTAACACCTATGAAGTAACCCCTTGGCAAGTACTTTGTGTCCACATAACAGTTTACATGTAATATACATTGCTAACTCTAACACTACCCCTCTCTAATTAATGATCTCCAAACGTGTCTTAACGAGGATGTTCGACGTTCGAAACTATTGCCGCTACAAGTTTCAACTCACTGAAAGTGGACAACATGAGAGATGTATTGTCAAAGTTTATTTCACTTTTTTACTGAACTACACGTTAAAATTCGTCAACATTTTGCAAGTTTATAGAACAAATTCAACACTAATAACTGTAAACCTAGTGTAAAATTGGGCCACCTGTAGATCACCTAACCCCCACCCCCACCCCTCCCCCCAAAAAAACAACAAACAAAAAAACAACAACAAAAAAAACCAACAACAAAACGTAACAAAACAAAACTTTAACCTCATCAGTAACCATGTTTACTACTAAACTTAATATACTCTAACAAGACCCACTAGCGGATTTACACAATTCTGTATTATACGAGTTTTAGTGATACTATAGTCAAAATATACTCTCCTCCTGGAGCATGTGTTTTTATTTTGATCAACTCTTGTGCGTGAAGCCGCTGACTCAGCTACCTTCTTCTCCACGTGGAAAAGCTACTTCCTTCAAAGATGTTGTCTTTCTGGTAGAAGCACTGTCCGGTGTTAATACTTTTAAATGGTTATTAAATGGGGCTTTGAAAGTCGAAAATCCCTGTTGGATTGTGTATTCTATTTGAAGTGGCAATAATCGTAAAGATATATGTATGTTTCTACATACTGTGTGATCTGAATTATAAAAAGAAATCGACAGCCAAGTGTCAATATTTGTAGTGGATGATCTGCTCAAAAGGAGTTTGGACTTGGAGAAAAGGTGAATTTATATACATGTAGTCACGTACAATAGTGGTTTCCAAGCTTTTTCATTCTAGTGCCCCCTCCGGACATGTTCAAAATTGGTTTATTGACCCCACCTTACATATTTTGTGATGACCCTTTTTTTTTCCGTTTTGAAAATTTTTGAATTTTGGGTCTCTTAAGTGGAATTTCCTGTGTTTTGACTAATTTTGAGGAAACTTGAGCAAAAGATAAGGGTCTTAAAATCTTTAAATATATAACGTATTTTGGTTTAAATCAGATCAGGGCTTGAGGGCTGTAATTGAGAGTGAGGGTTAGTGTATTTATGCACGAATCAGTGTTAAGCCCGAGGGGTGGGGGGGGGGGGGGAGGCCGGGGCAAAGGTGGGGGATTTGGTAAACGTCTGTATCCCCACCCTACGGCATTTGCTCTTGAATCGTGACCCCAGGGTGGGGGCATTTAAATATTCGAAAGGAAATTTTCAAATGTTCCTAGACAGAGATGGGCAATTTGTCCCCCCCCCCCCCCCCACGTAACACTGATTTGTGCATTATTGGGGTGTGTGTCACCCCCCCCCCAACTTTTACAAAACTGCAAATATTTGGAAAATTTACTGGTCCATTCACAACCATGTGATGTTCCCATGCAGGGCCTTTCTAAAATTGGGAGGGTGGGAAAATGCCCTGGCATCAGCTGGTGGGCTCTGTATTTCCCCTGGCATCAGCTGGTGGGCTCTGTATTTCCATGGGTTGATTGCTTTTCTTAAACATTCCTTAATGGATTTATGAAATAAAAATAATTAACATCATGCGATGTGTATGTGTTGTGGTTCCACAGGTCCCTTGGGGGTTCTTCTTGGGGGTATCAAATCCACTAGCCCCTTGGCTAAGTTAATGAGCATAGATGCTCAGAGCTCATTCGTGTACCGACTGCCGTATGTGACACTTCGCTGCCACCCTCCCTCCCACCCCGTGTAGTAGGCTTCCAGGTGGTTGAGCCGTTGCCATTCCTTGGCTTGGGCTCGCTCAGTCGTGCAAGTACGTTTTGTATTGCTGCGGATGTCCCTAGTGCCTGCAATCGTTGCGGACATGGTTTTTGTGTTCCTTGCGGTGCTACGGTTGCGGCCCGGGTACTGCATGTGCACTACTTGGCAATCATACAGATGTTAGGTGGTTGCTTGTGTGCTACTTTGCATCATATTGTTGCTGGGGGGGGGGGGGGGGGGGGGGGGGGGGGGGGGCGGACTGCTCTTGTGCTAATGTTCATTGCTGTCTTACAGTTGCTAGGTGGTTGCAGGTGTGCTACTTTGCTATTATATTGGTGCTGGGAGACTGCATTTATGCTGTTGTGCCTGGCTATCGCACAGTTGCTGGGTGGTTGCATGTGTGCTACTTTGCTATCATATTGTTGCGGGGGGACTGCATTTGTGCTACTGTTCCTTGCTGTCATACAGTTGCGGGGGATCCACTTTGCGTTGGTGCTATTTACTATCCCACAGTTGCTGAGGCCGTGTTCGTGCTCCTGTACCCTGGGTGACTGCTTTTGTCCTTCGGTACCCTGGGTGACTGCCTTTGACCTACGGTACCCTGGGTGACTGCCTTTGTCCTCCTGTACCCTGGGTGACTGCTTTTGTCCTTCGGTACCCTGGGTGACTGCCTTTGTCCTCCTGTACCCGGGGTGACTGCCTTTATCCTACGGTACCCTGGGTGACTGCTTTTGTCCTACGGTACCCTGGGTGACTGCCTTTGTCCTCCTGTATCCTGGGTGACTTCCTTTGTCCTACGGTGCCCTGGGTGACTGCCTTTGTCCTCCTGTACCCTGGGTCTGCCTTTGTCCTATGGTGCCTCGCTGTCGTACTGTTGCTGGGGCTTCTGCGTTGCGCTTAGTTGCTGTCTTCTGCAGTTGCGGCGGGCTTCTTTGTGCTACTTTGCTATACTACAGTTGTGGGTGACTGTAGATGTGCTTTACTGCTGCCGTACAGTCGTTGGGAACTGTTTTGTGCTTTCTGCTGCCGTACTGTCACTGGGGCAGTGTATTGTGCTGCCCTGCCATTGCCCTGTTATGCAGGGGTCTCTTTAATTGCATTGGCGATGTCGTTATGTGGGTCCGTGCTGTGCAACACTGCTTATCGTACAGGCGTTGGGGGCCTGTATTTGTGCTCCCCTGCTGTTGCACTGTCATGTGGGGGGTCCTCAGTATGTGCGGGTCTGTACTGTGCAACTTTGCCATACAGGTGTTGGGGGCCTGTATTTTTGCTTCTTGCTGTTGCACAGTCAAGTGGGGGGTCCTCAGTATGTGCGGGTCGGTACTGTGCAACTTTGCCATACAGACGTTGGGGGTCTGTATTTGTGCCCCCTGCTGTTGCACAGTCATGTGGGGGGTCCTCACAGTTCGCTTGTATGTTTCGCGCCAGTACATCTGGTCTGTTCCCCGGCTACTCCGGGTGATAACTTATATAGGATGTGTTCTTGGCTACTCCAAGAAAATGTGCAGTAGTGTGCTGTAATTATGTGTAGTGGTAGCATGTGTCTAGCTGTTGGTAGTTTGTGTTGCCGCACCCATACATCGGGTCTGTTCCCCGGCTACTCTGGGTGATAACTTAATTTGTAGGGTGTGTTCTTGGCTACTCCGATAAAATATGCCGTAGTGTGCTGTTTTGTGCTGTAATGTGTAGTAGCTGGTGCTTAACAGTACCAGCTTGTCCGGCTTTGGCTTAGTGCCGTTGTTTGCTATGTACTTGTCTACCTGCTCTGGAAAGGCCCGTTTGTTGCTTTTCTTTGCTGCAGACGTGGGCCTTTGCTTCTGGCTTTGCGTACAGGTTCCATTCATTGATGGTCACCTGGATGTTGCTCGTTCAACTGCAGCTTTCGCCTTTTCTCTGTTGGTTGGCCCCTGGTGGCTTTCTTAGGTCCAGGTCGGTATGGTAATTTCGGAACCATTGATTATCATTTGGTAAGTTACTTCTCCACTTTATGTGTGACAGTAGTTCTGTTAGGAGAGGGTAATTCTCGGCAACACTGCTACAAGTTAGTTGGGAGTTTAGGCTTGCCTGGAGCTGCTCTACCTATAAGACCGCTCCCGTCTTGGTGGATCGCATGTTCCTGTATACTGTTCCTCACCTCTTAGGGCAAACCCTCTCCGACGGAGCTACACCCTCCAAAGGTCATAGTTTACAGTACTGTGTCCTTGTTAGGCACACTAGTGCGGGTACAGTAGTTAATGGCGTGGTATCAAGCCCTATGCCAGACATTGCAGGATTGTTAAGGAAACATAATTATGCATAGTTTTGTGCCAGTTATGATCAAATAGTTTCAACAGGGGTGACAACGATCCCAGTGGAACCACCATTACATTGAACTTCCCCAATGGCACTGCCATTACTCAGAATGATTTTGCATACTAAATTAAATTGCTAAATTATTACAACCAGTATTTCTGGGTACTGTGACTTAGGCCAATGCCAAGGCCTTTTCCCACCCTGCCAATTTCAAAAAGGCCCTGGGATTAATGCAGTGGCGGATAAACACTCTGAAGCCTGAAGACAAGTCTTTAGTATTTTATTCTTGCTAATGCCAGATGATTCTATTCAGCACAGAGAGAGGTCAAAGTGTTAACCCTTCCAGGGCTGGGGGCAAAGAATATTTTAGGGCTGGTCTTGACACTTTCAATTGGCTGGCTACTTTTGGGATTCTTCAACATTAATAAGAATAGAGAATAGATCTGCTAGCTCGGATATGAGAATTGAATGTAAGTGTTCCTGAAGCCAAATTTCTGAGTTTCCAAGTGAGACTCAAACCCACAACTTTCTGATCACAGGAGAGATCAACACTCTAACCATTGAGCTACTGAGACTCAGATGATTTGAACGTAGGTTGTGTTCAATGTATGACATTACTGCTTTGTGCAAGCATAATGATTATGTTAATGTCATAATGCATGTTAAGAGAATTAATGAATCAGATATGCTAGCTCGGATATGAGAATTGAATATAAAAGGTTTTCGAGCCATTTTACTCAGAGAAATTTCTGAGTTCCCAAGTTGGACTCAAACCCACAACGTTCTGGCCATGGGAGAGACACTCTAACCATTGAGCTACACAGACTCAGATTTGAACATTATACTGTAGGTTGCAAATTCAAATAATAAGAATGTTCAGTGTAATTTTCACAGGTTCTCCATTGCATAAATTGATAACAGTATTTACTATTTGTTTGTAAAAATGAGAAGCTGAATAGTTTTTTTCTATTCACTTATTGTTTTGTTTTTTGGTTTGTCAAAATTTGAAGTTTGAACAAGTTGAAATGTACTATTATTATAAATATAATTAAGTGCCCAGCTCCCCTGCAAGCAGAGCCTTCTTTTCCTTATTTCTTCGCTGAGAGAGAGGAAGAAAAGTAGGCTCTGCTGTATTTGTGACTGGTTTCCATTGCGCATGCATGTCAGTTGCTTGGTTACAATCTCGAACCCAGTCTCAATCAGAGCAGAAAACAAAATGAGAACTGGTTAAACGGGTCTTAAACGGGTTACTTCGTCCTAAATCTTGGACAAAGCCAAACACGAATACAGCAGAGCCTTCTTTTCTTCCTCTCTCTCAGCGAAGAAATAAGGAAAAGAAGGCTCTGCTCGCAGGGTAGTGCGAAGCACAAAACAAAAGTGAAAGTCCTTTAATTAACAAACTTAAACCTCATCTTAACGGGAATATTGGCTCAGCACCCCTCTACTTATTTTAACTTTCTCTTACCTCCTGACACATTCAGTGTTACCTCACCTCCTAACCTATAATTATCTTGTAATATGTATTTTTAGTTCTTTATTTTGATTGGTCTATATGTATGTAATTAGAATTCTGTTTATTATATATCCTGTAAATTAATATCTTGTAATCATTATCTCTGAAGATGTTGTAGCATAAACAACGAAACGTTAGATTATTAAATATTATGTTTTTTTATGTCCTTAGGCGAGGTCCCAACCATTTCTTTAATAAAATACTATATTTACAACCCTCCTTTTAAGCGGACATCTTTTTTAAGCGTATACGGACACCTATGTTGGGTTCCAGTGAGCAAATTATTAACCTCTCTTAAGTGGACAAATCCATATCAAAATTTTTAACGTTTTCTTTAATAATTAGTACCAGTTCTGTTGACACTTGGGATTAACAGAGAGAGACCAACACTTTGAATTGTGAACTTGTTTAAGTCAGTTGGTCAGTTATTGATTGCTTTATTATAGCCAGTAAAACTTAGTTATAGTTAAATTATAGTAAAACAAACTACGTATATACTGTAGACAATGCAATTCAAAGACAATTGCTTCTTTCCCGCGCTTTTCTTCGGTTTACCTAGCTGGACAGGTTCGCGTCAGCACATGCTATAAGTCCTTTTTCCTACAGATAATAGCTCCAAAAACTACTGATAATAGCATTGTGGGGCCGGAATCTAACAATCAAAGCAGAAAATACGACTAAAAGTGCAGACATCGAGATTTTTACCAACTTTCTGACCAATTATAATCAAGGATTCGGGAAAAAATGTGTCTATTTTGCTTTTGTATTACTACTAACTATGTATATACAAGAGGCTGGGATTTTCTGCTCATTTGCCTTTCTAAACCACAACCTTGTACCCAAGCTCTTTACTTAGCGCTCGCAACTCGCTGGGGCAAGTGACTTGCGAGCGCTGAGTAAAGAGCCTGGGTACGAAAAGTTGACGAAATCACTGACTTACAGTATCTTCTTATCCAAAAAATGACCGAACAAGGATGGTGGAAATGAGTTATTTCTGTCATGGTAGTGACCACTGACCGTATTCTGCCCAATATGTTTACTTGACTGTGGGCTCAGCTGCACCCGCAGGCCGATTAATTCAATTAAAGTCATTTATAAGAAACAGGTCAGCGGTTACTACTACGGGAGATAGGACCCATAAACCGCCATCTTGAATTGGGCACCCTCTGTCAGTCATTGATATACAGTGAGCTCAATATATAACTGGAGTGATATCTGCTTTTCATTCACCGGACAAAGATTGCGGACAAAGATTGCGGACAAAGGTTGAGGACATGAAGGCCTGAAGTACGTATTTTTCCAGTCTTCTACGCGGTCTTTTGACCAAATATGACTTGAACAGAGCGCGTAGAAGACTGGAACTATACGTACTTCAGGCCTACATGCCGGCACGTTGTCCGCCACAAAGATATCTCTCCAGTTATATGTACAGCTCACTGTTGATATAGGAAATGCACCCGCAGTCCAGTGATATATAATAGGTCAGTGCTTTGAACACTAAACAAACATACCTACACGAATTGCAAGAAATGCTGAGCCAGAAAAGATTTTCATAATTCTTCTAGTCGACCTGAAAAAAGCGCGATAAAGAACAGCTGTATAGTACTGTATAGCAGTTTTATTTACCTCCTACCAGCTTGTCCGCCACGCTTCTCGCTATTCAAATTTCACTGCGAGTGTCTTCAGTACTATTTAATTCATATTAAGATTCAAAGCTCTTGACAAAAGATTCTCAAAATAGGTTTGCATAACGCGAGATTGTTAAACGAAGCATGTTTTTGTTTTGTTTTTAAAAAGTAGAGTGCTGCGTAGGCAGTGTTTTGAATATAGCAAAGCGAAAAAGTATAGTGAACTGCTGATATTTTAGAGAACGAAATACTGACTTTTTAAGCTAAAGTCCTTCATCAGAGTAAATCATGGAGTAATATAAAAGTAGAGTGCTGTGTAGGCAGTGTGTTACAATGTATAGAAAATCTTAAAGATGGTAAACTGCTGAGATTTTAGAGAACGAAATTTTGACGTTTTAAGCCAGCTAGAGTTCTTCATCAGAGTAAATCATGGAGTAATATAAAAGTAGAGTGCTGTGTAGGCAGTGTGTTACGATGTATAGAAAACTGTCGAAATTTTAAAGAACGAAACTGACGTTTCGAGCGGAATTTTTTGTCAGAATAAAAGGCGCTTTACCTTGATGAATGGCTCCGTTCGAAACGTCAAGTATTTCGTTCCTAAAAATCTCGACAGTTCGCCGCCTTTTTCCGCTGCTTTGCATGTTCTTGTTGTTACAAGAATATAAAGTGCTACGCAGTGTGTTACGATGTATAGAAAATCTTAAAAAGGTACAAAAGAGATTTTGAAAATGAAACGTTTCGAAACGTTATTTATCAGCGTAACTTCTCTTCATGATTTCGGTAGTTCGCCATCTTTAAGATGTTTTTTTGTATTCTTTTTCTATACGCCAACGATGTTCGTATTGGCTTAAGAAAAGCTTCGTTGCCGACATAAGTGAAGGCCGTTTGGCGGCTGGAGTTTGGCCGCTGTACATGCGAAAAAGGGATTCCCACAGAGCTAACTCCGCCCTTGTAATTCTTGCCACGCCAGCGACGGAGATAATTAAGCGATGGTGCATATGTATATGTATATATATATGTATCAAGAAGGATGTAAAACAACAGTATTCAAAACCAAGATCAGATGAATGTTGACGGGAGGTCGTAGCTTCGATCAAGACTCGACCAACAGTTGCATGCGATGCCCGAATCAAATGTGGACATTGATAGACTGGGAACACTGACATTGGACCACTTCGAAAGATACTCGACGAGCGAAGGTAGTTCTAGTAGCGATCTAACTTCTAATGACTCATCGCCTTCGAATTTTGCTGAGGACTTCGAAAGTCCGGTCAGCTCTCCAAATCAAGCCAGCTCCCCGAGCTGTTGTTCCGACAACTGGAACTCGAATTCCGAGGAAGAACTCTCGGATGAGAAAACCGTTCGGATAAAGGGCAAAGAGAAACGAACTCGACAAGCGATGGAAACCGTTTCGAAACGAAACGAGCGGGAGAGGAAACGAGTTAAATTGATCAGCGAGGGGTTCACCACGCTTCGAAAACACGTTCTGATTCATCCAAATAATCGGAAGCTTCCGAAATTACAAATCTTACGACGAGCGATTTGTTATATTAAAGCTTTGCAGGAGATGTTGGATGAAAGTGATAGTCAAATAAAGTTGGAAAATCAAAGAAAATTTTCACCTTGTACTATCAGCTACCCACAGACAAGAACACAGGTATGAATATGTAATTTTTTACTAAAGATTTACAATACATTTCAAAACCGTTCAGTTCTAAAAGCCAAACGGAGTCCAAAAAAGTATAGTGTTGCGTTTAAGATAGAGGAAAGTGAAAAGTTGGTGAACTGCTGAGAATAGTTTTGATAACGAAATACTGACGTTTCGAGCGGAGTCCTTTATCATGCAGAGAGAGTGAAATAGGCTTCGTAGTAAACGTCAGTATTTCGTTATCAAAACTATTCTCAGCAGTTTAGCACATTAACACTGCTTACACAGCACTCAACTTGTTTTAAAGTTTTGGATAGGTAGATATTTTTGCTTGTATGTAAGGTTTGATGCGATTACAAGTTCCAACCGAGTGCGACGAATCTTTCGACGATTTTAATTATATTCCAAGTATAACATTTAGCGTTTCATATTTTAGTTTCGTAAGTTTGCGGTTCCGATTTCAGATGGAAGACTTCGATGTTGCATTTTTGCATCAAGTCTCGGTTTGGTTTTATATATGTTATATTATATATTTCAACACTGGAAATTTTCCCGCTCAGTTACAAAAAATCCGTAGAATATGCTCTGTACTGTATGTACTATGTACAGTACCTTAGATTTGGATATGAAGAGATGATGTCCAAAATCCACCAACGTTGAACCAACTTGAACAATTTTACGTTCAAATCATCTGAGTCCCGGTTACCGAGCTGATTTTAAGTCTTTCCATGACTGTAATAAAGAATTAGAATACCCTATGTGCTATATTTACAGAAAAGCGAAGCCAATTCTGCTTTATTATATCATTCTGCACTTCTCAAATAGTCGTAATACGATTTTCGTGACATATAAAACCAGCCCGGCTAAGCCCGCCTCATATGAACATCCCCTAAGAGGCTTACTTTAGAGTTTAAGCTTTAAGTTACTCTGATGCGATTCTAAAAGGTAACTCCCAAATGGGAACCAGAACGCAACCTTCCGATCGTCTAGTAAAACGCCCCAACCATTGCGCTATATACTATAGGACTCATATAGCTGAACGTATAGGTTGAATACGTGTACAACCCAAAGTCTTCTGATCACCAGTGAGACACTCTAACTATTGAGCTACTGGGATAAGTCAGATGATTTGAACATAGGTTGGGTACGCGTGTACAATGCACAACCTTCTGATCGCTAGTAGGATGTTCTAACCGTTGAGCTACTGATACTCAGATAGCTGAACATATATAGGTTGAATATGATGTACAAGCCCGTTACAACCTTCTGATTACCGGTGAAACGCTCTAACTATATTTAGCTATTGAAACTCGGATATAGCTGAACGTATATATAGCCGGTTAAATATATATGTGTACAACGCACAACCTTCTGATCACCAGTGAGATGCTCTAACCTTTAAGCTACTGGGCTAGCTCGCCTTATATGAACAGACCTTTACAACCGACCGACCAATGACTATATATGTGGCGGTATTCGTACAATCGAATATCAAGTCCAATATCTTACAAACGATAGCTAAAAACAAAGGACTGTATTCAGGACGGATGTATTCAGAAGTAACCGCTTCTCTTTATACACTATAATATATTGATCATACCGCTCACGGTAAACCGCGAAATAAAGAACTGTTTCAGACCTCGCTAACAACCGGTTACTTTGTAATTTCATAAGAAAAGATAATGTGATAAAGTTCCGTTGCAATACAAGTCGCATCTGATAAATTTGTATACAAAGAATTCCCATTGTGTTTTAATGAATGTTTTCCGTTCGTTTATCATTCGGTGTTGATGCATACTTAAGTACAAGTATTGATATAGAGTAACTATAGAAGCCTTTTAGCAAACAAGTTTAGATTTGGAGAAAGTTATTATTACGGAAATTATTACTGGGGACTTTTAGGTCTACCACGGCAACCTCAACGGCGACGTCTTGCGTGCGAATAAAGGAATTCTATATTGTTGCGAAACAAAGAGACTGCTGAATAATTATTGTGGGACAGCAAACTCAGGTGGAGAATAATGATATATTAGGTGCTACTGCGAGTGACGAACCGTACCGAGTAAAGTATATAGAGAGAGAAAAACTCTATACTCGACCGCGGCTAGGATTCTCGGGGTAAACCTAATATCCGATTAGCATGAATATATTTTTAGTCATAATAGCAATCTGAACACCGTGCTCGTTCTTGATACAACGCCACTTAGAGCATTTTCACGTCTTCAGCTGGGCGACGTCAACTCACCAAAGATCAGAACTGTTGCTTAAGATGGACTTAAATACTGACACTGCAATCATTTTAGCAGTATACTGGGGACGTTTTGGAGCTCGCTAAACTATAGCTTCAAATATGAATATAAAGTCAGTTAACCGTGACATTTTTAAATTGTAACCGCCGTCGTCGTCCTAGCATTTTATAAGGTCTCTATTATTTTAACTGAAAAGAAACCACTCGGCATACGGCTGTTAAGAGAAAGCTATGTAATTCGACTTTTGATACCCCATGATATAAACTGATCAGCTATCAAGTTGACGTTTGAACAATGGTTGTTTTTCCAAAATAAATTTACTCTATATATTAAAATTGAACGAGTATACCTATAGTTTTCGACAGACAATATATAGCTTTTTTGCATATGAAGTGCCGCATTAGTCATTGTATATAATTTATATATAGTCATGATTACAATGGCTTTCTTATGTCATTCAAATTTATCATTCTTGCGAAACGTTAATTTGTGATAGTGTAAGATTGATCATCAAATCATCACGAAGACTTACTTTAGGTATATATAAGACTTAAGGTATATATATATATATATAAAGGGGATATTACACGGTGGCGAGAAGATATGGATTTTATGTTCGAGTGGCAAGGATAATATCTTGAGATATTGCTCGTGCCACGAGAACATAAAATCCATATCTTTGAGCAGCCGCGTAATGTTCTATTTATTATATGGACAATGAAATTATGCGTGGAAGTGATGTTGATAAACTGGGTGTAATGCAAAAACAACAAAAGCTTGACCTAAAACTTTTAGAAAATACAAATGAAAAATTCAACAGGTTATTCGAATACGTCATTTTACGTGGAAAACTGAATTAAGAAAAGTTACTGGCTCAAATTTTTACTTGATTCGAAACGTACGGGAAAAGGCGTAAATTTTGACTTGTCGATATGTCACTCGCGAGCGTTACATACGAGAAATACGCCACTCGGTTCCCGGATGTAGTGAAATATGGATTCTACGAGTGTTTTAGTTGCTAGTAAAATACTCTTGTCCATATATAATATATATATATATTAAAGGCTTATTAACCAGTTCGAGGTCTATTACGTCCTTTTTAATGACCTGCACGTTTTGGCGGGAAAATTACTGAGTTGATTTGAATGAAAATAAAAGCGAATTAGATATATTCGTTGGAAAATTTTGAACAATAATACGTCCTGAAACATCAGTGTTTCTTTTTATAAAAACTTCTTATTTAAAAGGGCGAAACTGAATAAAAGCCTAACAGGTATAAACATGAAGCGAAACGAACAAGCTCAAAAGTAAGAACTAAGGTGAACAACGACACCTGATCAAGACAAACGTATACAACTAAAAACAGATAAGAAAACAAACCAAAAGCCATATAATAAAAGGCTTATTAACCTCGTTTTCTCGTTCTGTACGGGAAAGTATTTGCCCTCGGTTTCTCTCGCACAAACCTCGCTCCTTCGTCGCTCGGTCTGTACGAAAACCTCAGGCAAATACTTTCCCGTACCCTCTCACAGTGCCGAGAGGGCATTACGGCTTTTTCCGGACCTCTCAACAACCGATCAGCGTGCGCCGTTTGGCGTAATGACCCGAAAACAAGCCCAGCCATATAATAAATATATATAATCGCCGTCGTTTAATGCATGTCATTAAGTGGATAATTTTTCCTATGTCGCGTAATGTGCGATCAAAACTGATCATATCTACATTCATGATTATCAAATATTTTTATCTTTTGAGATGTTTCTCAACCCCCACATGTACTTAAAAAGTTTGTTGACTGTATGAGCTGCACGATAATGCTAAAATAAAGAGATTGTGAGGGATACGCCACAAAAAAAATTAAGAACACTGAAGGTCATAAAATGTCATAAAAACCAGTTAAAATACAACACATTTCTGACTGTTTCGCTTTGTGTCAGATCTCATCAGCTTGTTCACTTTCAAATATAATATGGAAAATGTTGTGACGATCTATATAAAGAGATTTTTCGTCACCACATACATCTTATCAAAATAAAAACTTTTTAACTAATATAAAGATTTATCTATACCTTTGTAACAACTGGAACTATTCGACTGACTTTCTTTTAGGGGGGCACGGGTGGTGTGTGCTGTTAGGGCGCTGGTGTTGATTTGTATTCGTAAAACTAAAGGGTTTAAAACAGAAACATTAATTGCTAAACAAAGTCTAAAACGTGTTGAAATTTTTTGTATAGAATAGCGACACGTCATATTTTTATTCTTCTCCTCTTTTTTTCTCCCCCTTGCATGTTTTATCACACTGCGTGTGTTCACCAAACTGTCAACTTCTTTGACTTCAAACTAGTCTATACGCATTCAATGAGTGCCACACGCGTTATTGTGGCACAAAAAGATTTTGCTTGGAAAAGCAAATATATTACATAACTCTATCCATGCACATCCCTTAATTTGAAAGTAACAATGACTTATTGGTACAAACGCATCCAATGGAAACATGTTATACTCATAGGGTAAACATTTAAATGTAACCTTGCAATAGAACATGTTTTGATAGACGGTGCACACGCTTAGATGCCAATGACTGCTTAATTAATCGTTACAGTACATGCTTTAATACTTAATCCAAAATTGAAATACATATACAGTTGACATTGTTTGCAGGGCGAGATCGGCAATTTCCTATTATTTAAACCTGGTACTTAGTCTCAAAAATTGGTGACAATCAATAGGCATTGATTGGCAAATCGATAGTCATCGATTGGCAAATGGACCAATTCTTGTGACTATTGATTGATTGATTGATTGGTTATCGATTCGATTGAAAATACCAATCAATATCAATTAGATAATTGCTATCGATTGGCTTTCCAATTATCTATTGTCATTGATTGTATAGACCGGCCGGGGAGTTGACACTCGGCAAATAATACAGCTGGATAAAAAGAAATAAGCTTACACGTGAACTGGTACGTACTGTCTATATATTTTTATAATATATCTGTTACAAGGTCACAATCAGTGAAATCAATATTTTATAGTGTGAACTGAATTGTAACTGCGAGAGCCGTAGAGACAGAGACATTTTAAATGCATAGTTGCCTTAGATTATTAGTTATGACTTCATAACGTTTATTTGTACGCATTCGAATAAGCTCCAGGCCCAGGCCAATTCGATACATCAATACAATTTTATTTTGGGAATAAAAAAAAGTTCATCCTCGTCGATTTTTTTTCACCCTAGACATCTTTTGACCCTTACTATGCAGAAGGTTTCTTGCTAAAGTAAAACCTAAACTAATGAAACGTGTCCGTATTTTTCGCATTTATTCAAGTGGAGCTCTGCAAATATCGAACTCTGAAAAACCTTGCTTAAACAAGACATCGTATACGCTTAATATACATTCTTTGTTGCTGTGGAAACATATTCTACGTTTAGATCAGGACAGCGGCTTCGTGATCATTCTAAAAACAACCTTGATTAACTAACATTTGTTACTAAAAATGCCTTCTTTCTTCAACGTTACTTGGCGGTGTTGCCTTCCGCCATTTTGAATCTAATTATATTTTTAATTTCGCGCACGCGCGGCGGTTTTTCCCACCTGTCCATGAGTACCACAAACTTCAGATAATAGACTTTCTCAAAAATGAGAAGCCTTTGGGCTTATGTATTATCATAACGATGATTATATATACATAAATTACCTAGTATGTTGTCTTGAAACACAAAATTCCCTTTGATCATAACACCCCTTGGCCTAAATTATTAAAGTCCCTACTCTTGAACAAGTTTTGGTCCAGGCATATTAGCAGATGTATATTGTATTTTCTACTGTCATTCTAAAGAGTATAATTTACTTAGTGTGAAATATCCCAAAAAGAAAACGTAAAATAATGTTCATTATCAGTTTGCTTTCTCTTCAGTTCACTTCTCAATCCTTTCTGTCCTATGCAGCTGTTCCTTTAATTTATATTTGTTAATGATGTCTTTCGCATGGGAAAACCACCTGGGATCTTCGTGAAATGCCCCAAGCTAATGCACCTTCGTTGTCACGTGATGGGGCAATTGAAGACGAATCTGAAAAGGTCACGTGGACCTTTTGAAGTTTTCCGGCCTTCCAAACCATGTCTCTCTTTCTATTAACTATGGTTCAATTCTGATATTGTTGTATTATTACTAATATTATTATTTCTGCCACGATTCGCTGCGCATATAATACAGCTAAAAAACGGGAAATGGTCAAAATCGCGCTTTTGAAATAGAAAACTCTAAACTGCCGTGTCAACCAGCAGAATTTATATAGCATCTAAATTTTATTTAATTAATTGATAATTTTCATGGCGATAATATAATATAGATAAGATTTGTGGAAACACCACGTAAAATATTTCTTTGCTAAGCTTTCGACCTGTTGAGTCAGGCCTTCATCAGAGCAATAACAATAAGCTGTTGGCTCACGTCATTTATAAACTAAGCAACTGATCAAATAAATCACGTAAGAATACAATGGCGTATCACGTTAATTTTATTAATTAGAAAACAAAATCAAGAATGCTCTCCGAATAGGGCACACCACGTGCTGTTTAATGGCTGTCCCTCCTGAGAGATAGTGTGATGTTTTGCAATCTCAATAGATTATCTTGTTCTTCGCGTGAAGTATTGCTTGTCGCTGCCTAAGGGCCTGTTCATAAGGAGGTAGGGTTACCCTAGCACCCGGGTTACCCTAGCACCCGGGTTACCCTAGCAACCGGGTTACCCTAGCAATCGGGTTACCCTAGCAACCGGGTTACCCTAGCAACCGGGTTACCCTAGCTCTCGTACATTTCTTGTTTTTTTTGTTTGTCGTGTTTACAAGGACGCTAGGGTCACCCGGGTTACCCTAGTAGCCGGGTTGTGTTTTTTTCTTGTAAACGCGTTTGGTATGGACAACTCGCCAACCTGGGACAACTTTTTACTAGTTCCAGGCTTCTTGCGCTGTTTATGGCTGACAATATGGCCGATATATATATATAGCTGACAATATGTTGGTGTTTTCTTGCAATAAGCAATTGAAACAGCAGCAGTTGATTCAAGAGAAGAGCAGTAATAAAGGAAGGACACTGAGAAGTGTACAGATTGTCACCAAAATCCTCTTGTCCGCCATTTTGGCATTTTGCTTGTTATTAGTGCTTGGTAACCAGGTCTAATATAGTTGACCCAGGCAGAAGGGTAAACCTACCAGTGAATTTTTGCTTGTAAACCCGGGCTATCTTTGGCCCGGGTGCTAGGGTAACCCTACCTCCTTGTAAACAGGCCCTAAGAGTGACGACTATTCCCACTTAGCACGATGGTCATACTTCCAAGCGTGTTTGCCAACAGCAGATTTATCAGTTGCAAATAAACATTTTACGTATCTAAATTTTACTTTGAAATTTAGACTGAAGCAAAAAAATTGGAAAATTCATATTTCAAAACAAGTTAGGTTTACCATTCTGAAGATATTTTTTACTGTTTAGGAGAGTGGGCTCACATCGTCGGTACGTATGATGGCACAATTGGCAAAGCTAAGATTTACGTCAACGGCGACCTGAAAAATATCTCCGTCAATGAATATGGCGGCTATTTGTCATGTGACTGGAACATCAGATCGGTCTTAGGATTCGTTGACGAGTTCCGTATTAACAATTACGCTGTGAAGAAGCAAGAAGTGCTCGATATGGTGAATAAAATGTCAATTTGAAAGTAAGTGAATACTCAATATGAAAGTATAACATTACATTACATTACGTTACGTTACGTTACGTTTCGTTACCTTACCTTACCTTACGTTACGTTACGTTACGTTACGTTACATTACGTCACATTACATTACATTATATTACATCGCATTACATCGCATCGCATTGCATTGCATTACACGATGCTCGCAAACATACCACATGCACTACATGTATACGTACAACTTATCATACCACAAATTCACATGCAAACGCTACCACTTAGGAGCACATGTGACTATGAATTTGCAACCTTAGCTTTCCATCTGAGCCTCAGTGGCTCAATGGTTAGAGCGTCTAACCGGTCATTAGAAGGTTGCAAATTCGATCCCTGCCTGGGGCTGAGAAATCTTTTCTGAGTAATTGAGCTTGACGAACGTCCACCAAACGTCTGTTGAAAACTCAGTCTCGAATCCATATACATCGCGATCTCATTGGTTGTTTAAATTCAAAGGCCTAATTAACCGAAGTTTAGTGAATGTTTATAAGCAAACAGTATTTGAATTTTGAAACACGAAAACTGACAAAGAAGCAAACTTCTAATCATAGTTCTAATCAGAACAATTTAATAATCGAACGTTTTTCAAAGCAATCAACCCGTTTCTCGTTAATAATAAAATCAAAGACAGAAAACAGAGCAATTTGAAACCGATAAACGATAGACCGTACGCTGCAGGATGTTCGTGCATGGCTTATAGGAATCTTGTTGAAATATGCAGGTCAAGTAAAAACAAATGGAGCCAGTGGCGTAGCGAGATGGTCTCCAAGACCGTTCTCGTAAAAATTTAAATCCGTGGAGAAACTTGTAGGAGTGGGGTTACAGTTGTTTTAAGGCCAAGTGAGTAGACTAGTGATGTGTTATATATAAAAGTCATATAAAGCAGGCATGCATATTGCATATGCTATAAATTACAATACAAGAGGAAAATACCTCCGACTTGTTTTTACATTTACGACTTGTTTATAAATAAATCTAAAGATATTCTGACGTGTATCATTATATGTTCTGATTTGATTTCAACAAAATTATGTAATTTATGGCTTTCAGATTACTCTTAAATACCTGCCTCAAAATGCAGAGTTTCTGAGACCCTAAAAATCAAAAATTTTCCACGGGAGCATGCCCCCGGACCCACCTAGGAGATGGACGTTCTTGTCCCCCAAACCCAAGAAAAAAATTAAAGGGAAAAATAAATAAATTTAAAAAACAATTAAAAAAAACTACTTTTACAAAAGAGGTCGTATAAGTGCAAAGAAATTCCGGGGCGGCTCCGTCGAAATATAGATCACCAAGAAGCTCGGAATCTTGAGAACTCGTAAATTTTAATGTCTTCTGCCCCGTAGAGTAAGCGCGGCGATGAGCCAAACTCGTTATCAGGGCTGCTAATTACAGTCAGTCGTCAAACATTGTCCGGCATGATTTACGTTATTGTCCGTCCAAACCCCATTATACGAAAAGAACATTATTATTATTATTGGTGTTGTTATTATGTGTAGCACGTAGCCAGGTCAAAAAGTAAAGTCTGGCCAATAAGACATTCCCACCAATAATTGTTGGGACATTAACCGTGTCTTAATCCGATTGGACTAATCCACTGAACACTTTCCGTATAATTGTCTCTCCTTCCATAAGTACTGTCTGTTGCATTGTCCTCACTATTCTTGTTACGTTCTTTTCTTCCACAATCACTTTCGCCACCGCTTTGCCTGTCTTCTCCACACCACCACCCATACATCCAATGATAACTGGTACCACTTCCACTGCATAACCTGGTCTCTTCTCCATAGCCTCGAACGCAAGTTGCTGGTACTTTCGCAGTTTGGTTCGCCTTACCTCCTCTATGTTCCTCTCCATTGGGCACGACATTTCCACCAACCATATCTTCTTCTCTCTTTCGTCCTCCAGGGTCATATCGGGTCTACGTGCCGTACTCGTTTTCCTCATTTTGTACTCAAAGTCCCAACAGAGTTTGAATTCATTACCCTTGAGTACATGTCCATTCTTCCATCTCTCCCCGTACCATACTGTGCTTTCAGGTAAAAGTCCTTTCTCTATTGCCCAATTGACTCCTTATACCATCAGTGCATCATTGTGTCTGCAGATGTATTCAGATCCCGTCAGCATTTCTCATCCTGCAAGCAGGTGTTCAACGGTTTCATCGTGTTGTCCACATAACCTACATTTTCCATTTGTATCTCCGATTCCTCGCATCGCTTTCCAATTCCGGGTTTCAATAATTTGTTCCAACGTACTCATAATTCCTGCTGTCTTCTGTGGTGTAGTGTTTGAGTTTAACCAGATGTGGCTTTCTCTTTCCTGCCTTGCAAACACTTGGCTCTGCATGACTTTCTCTTTATACTCGTTCTTTAGCTTATCCTGATATCCCTTCTTCATCTCCTTCTTCAGCCCTTTCCAACAACCTGACCAATAATTATCCACCTTCTCTCCATTTTTCCAAATCTCCTCCTGCCTGAAGTCGACCTCAAGCTCCATTTCCTGCAATGCTTGTTCTGCTTCCCTTTTCAAGCTTTTGTACTCGCTGTTATACTCTCTCTTCCATGCTGTCCTTATCCAGCAGCTTGGGCTTAGCACCATGTATGTTGCCACACGCACTTTCGTCTCTTTGTAAACCTGTCTCAGACTGTTTAAACCTCGCCCACCATCCCGCCTATTCATGTAGAGCCGTTCGTCGCTTCCTTGCCTACCTAGCATTCCTTTTCTGCATAGAATTTCCTTCACCATCATGTCAAGATCATACAGTTCCTTTTTGGTGAACTGGTAAACATTCATTGCATATCCTGCGACTGGTATGACTCTGCAGTTGATTACCCTCATAAGATTCTTATCACACAGCTCTAACTCTACCGAGCCCTCCAATCTCTTCTTCATTTCTTTTCTTATTCTTAACAGTACCCTTTCCTTGTCAATCTGTTTTCCCTGTTCAATCCCCAGGAACTTATAAAACTCCTCCTTCTCCGGATCCAATGCCCTGCCTTCGCATCCAGTATCATCAAGCCTTCTCCTTTGATCATCTCTCCTCGTTATTATTATTATTATTATTATTATTATTATTATTATTATTATTATTATTATTATTATTATTATTATTATTATTATTATTATTATTATTATTATTATTATTATTATTATTATTGCATTGAGCAGAGCCGTTCAGACGTGCTCTGTACATGTCTGTAGTTTTACTGCTGGTTTTGTACTTGAATCACAATATATCTTTAAAAAATCACACCCAATAAGTGGTAGGAAGGATTTGATCATGATTCGTTCAAGTTTTATAGCTATGTTATTGATTTGCGTCGTTTGTTCATTTTGTGGTAAAGATTTCGTTACGCTGGGTCGGCATACATGGCGATGTAAACAGCGAGTTAATCCAGATCAGCAAGGTCGTTATGCGGATAATACACCAAGGCAAATGCCAGTCATTAAATCTCCTAATGTTGCTATCGCAAGCCGTAGCGTAATCAAGTGCTGCTGTGGTAAGATATGTAAAGGCATGCGTGGTCTCAAGATGCATCAACGTAGTTGCAGAGTTATTCTTGGGTTGAACAACGAACTTTGTACAGATCTTGAGGAACAAATTGATGATAACTCTGCAAATATCCCTACTGATGATCAATCCAACACAAGTGTTGCTGTGGACAGCGAACAAAGTTCTCCAATTTTAAAAAATGGCATAAATCTTCCTAAAAGCGATTCGGAATGGTCAACGGCAAATTATTTTTTCAAATCTGTTCTTCAGTTAAATGGTCCAATCAGATCACACGATTTAAATCCAAACATAAAGCTTTTAAATGACGTTATCTACAACTATTTCGCAGATAATTTTGGTCATGTTAAAACAGTGCCTGACGAAAACCTAGTAAATAAATACAAAGAACATTCAGTCAAGGACTTAAAGAAAGAGTTAAAAAAATTAAAATCTGCAAACGGTGACTCTGAAGAAATTCAATACGTGTCACACACCTTGCGTGATAAGCTCCGCCGTAATAACAACAACTGCAACCAGTCAACTCCAAATAACAACGAATCTTTCAGTCATGATCAATACATTGGTAGAAACTTCTGGGGTTATGTCAAGAACGTCCTGAATCGAAAAGACGCCGTGTTTCCTTCATTCAACATGCAAGAATGCCTATCTTATTTCAGTAAAACTCTAGCCAAAATTAATCCAAATAAACTGTTTCATATTCCAAGCTGGATTCCAAGGTTATCTGATCCTGAAGTTCAATTCAACGTTGACCCTCCAACTTATCAACAAGTTACTAATGCAATACGTAGAATGAAGGCCTCTGGTTCTCCTTGTCCCCTTGATCAACTCTCTATCATATGTTTTAAGCGATGTCCTTTTTTAAGAACTTACCTAACAGAAATAATACGTAATGTTTGGTTGTCTGGAACTATACCGGCTGAATGGAAACGAGCGTGCACTATACTTATTCATAAGAAAGGCAACACAGATGACCCCTCAAATTTTCGTCCCATCACTCTGGAAACAATACCATTAAAAGTATTTACATCATGTCTTCGCAATGCAATATTCTCCTTCCTCGTTACTAATAACTTTATTGAACATAATATACAGAAAGGCTTCACACCTAATCTGTCTGGCACTTTAGAACACACAGCTCAGATGACCAATATTATCAACAAAGCTAGGATAAAACAACGTTCTCTTGTCATCACTCTACTTGACCTCAAGAATGCCTTTGGTGAAGTTCATCATAATTTAATTCAGTCCATCCTTGATTACCATCACATTCCTAATCACATCAAAACTGTTATAAAAAGTTTATACACGGATTTTAAGACTTCAATAATAACATCTGAATTTCGTACTCCTTTTATATCTGTTGGCCGTGGTGTACTGCAAGGTGATTGTCTTAGTCCTCTACTATTTAATATGTGCTTCAACACTTTCATTCAACACATAAAGGCCGATAAGTACCGTCAATTTGGTTTCTCCTTCCAATTTCTAAACCCGATCCACTGGTTTCAGTTTGCTGATGATGCCGCGGTCATTAGTGGCCAAGAATCAGAAAACCAGCATCTTCTAAATCGTTTCTGTATCTGGTGCCAATGGTCCAGTATGATTATCCGGGTTGACAAATGTAGCACATTTGGTATCAAGAAAGCTTTAACAAAATCAGTCCAATATTTACCTAAACTCTTAATTAACAGTGACCTAATCCCAACTACTAAAATTGGAGAATCTTTCCGATATTTAGGAAGATACTTTGATTTTGATATGTCCAACCAAGAACACAAGTCTGAGCTGACCTCCCTCATCACAGAACTGATGTCTGATATTGACCTTAAACCACTACATCCAAAAAATAAACTTCTTCTTTACAGTCGCTACGTCTCATCTAAAATATCCTGGCATTTTACTGTTGCTACCTTGTCCAAAACTTGGGTCTCTGAAAATATTGATTCCGTTGTAAACAAATACATCCGTAAATGGCTGGAAATACCAGTATCTGGAACATTGAGTAACATCTTTCTAACCCGTAACAAATTTGGTCTAAGTATTTTCCCACCATCTATCAAATTCACTCAGTGTCAAACAGTTCTTCGAAATGCCTTAAAAACATCTCCCAATGAATCAATAAAAGAGCTTTGGAAATCAACTAATAACAGCACTAACATTCAGTATGATATTTACAACTCTACCAAGGAAGTTATCAAAGATTTCCGTTCTGGACAAGAGGATAAACTTCAAAACCATTTGACCTGTCAAGGCTCATTTTTCTCGAATGTTACGAAATTCTCCTTACCAAAGCTAAACAAATTCTGGTCTGCTTCTCAATCTAAACTACCAAAAAACATCTATAATTTTACTATGCGTTATATCAATAACTCTCTTCCTACCCGCAAAAACCTTTCCAGATGGGGTATATCATCAAGTTCTGACTGTTCCTTTTGCTTACGCCCAGAAACTCTCCTACACGTGGTTGCCGGATGTCAATCATACCTTGAACGTTTTACGTGGAGACACGACTCTATTCTCAACTTTCTTGCCAAGACCCTACAAACTGCCAATTGCTCCAACCTTTTTGTTGATCTTCCTGAATTCAAAAGCCCCTCAATAATAACTGGTGACAAATATCGTCCAGATTTACTCCTATCTACTTCAAAGGGATGTCTATATATAGTCGAACTTACCGTGGGATTTGAATCCAACCTTCAAAACAACGTAGAGCGCAAAAAAGCCAAATATGAAGAAATAGTTAGACAACAAAGTGAACACTTTAGCACTGTTAAATTTGTCAATCTCTCGATTAGTTCACTCGGTGTTTTCGCGAAAGAATGTACCTCCTTTATAGCAATGTTAAACGATGTAGGAGTTGATGTGCAGCATCAAAATTATTGTGTCAGAAAAATGATATCTATTGCCATCAGAACAACCTATTATATTTTTTGCTGCAGAAATAAGGAATGGACGAATCCTGACTTACTGAACTTTTAAGTTTTTAAGTAGCTTAGTTGTGATTCAAGTATAGTCGATTGTAAATTACCTCGATGAGTGAGATTTACAATTGTTTGTTTAGAAAAAAATCATTAATAAAGTTTCCATTATTATTATTTTCGGTCATACGACCTGTCAGTTCAAACTTAGCCTAATTTCACACATTTTGTCCTGTTTTTTAGCTGCAACAGCTACTCCTGGGGCTACTGCACCAGTCACAGCGCCTGCTACTGCGCCTGTAACTACGCCTGCATCTGCGTCAGAACCTGCACCTGTCGCTGCTCCACCCGCAAGTTCTCCAGCCATAAGTCCACCCGCAACTCCGTATCTCTAACTCATGACGCTGTCCTTATCAATGGTATGTTGTAGTTTCGTGTACAGTTATTGTTAATTTAAAAAACAGGTGATTATGGTGGTTGCGATATATGATATGAGTGATGGTGGTGATGGCAGTGATAGTGGTGATAATGTTGATGTCGATGGTAATGGTTATGGTCATATAATTGTGATGGTGATGTAAATGGTAATGGCGATAGCGATGCATGGTGATAGTCATGGTGATAGTTATGGCGATGGTCATGGTCATTGTGATGATAATGGTCATAATGATGATGCTCTCGATGATGATAATGTTGATGATTTTGATGGTGATAGCGACGATGTTGATGATAAAGATATATGATCATGATAATGGCAATGATAATGATAATGATAATAATGATGATAATGGATAATGATGATAATGATAATAATAATAATAATAATAATATAATGATAATGATAATGATAACGATAACGATAGCGATAGCGATAACGATAGCGATAACGATGACGATGATAAGGTGAATGATAATGATAATGATGATGATAATGATAATGGATAATGATAATAATAATAATAATAATATAATGATAATGATAATGATAACGATAACGATAACGATAGCGATAGCGATAACGATAGCGATGACGATGATAAGGTTAATGATAATGATAATGATGATGATGATGACGATAAGTATAGGTTAGTTACTGAATCCGAGGTAACTACGTCAGTTATTTACGTAGTAACCGAGGTTGAGGTAACCTACTTAGTTCAAGATCACTGAGGGTGCCTAAGAAAACTGAGATACTGAGTTTGTTATCACAGAGGTTGTCCAAAAAACACTTCAGTCGCGATGGTAAATTATTTATCGCATTCGTGATCATTGATTAACCCTTATTTTCCCAACCACGCTTAAATCAAGTTAATTGCCCTGGGCTAATATATATTAGCCTGGTGCATTAACTTGATTTATGTGTGGATGCATGGGAGTAATTATTATAAATAAACAATCGCGGTACATAAA
Source organism: Paragorgia papillata (assembly GCA_035771165.1). Taxonomy (NCBI): domain Eukaryota; kingdom Metazoa; phylum Cnidaria; class Anthozoa; order Scleralcyonacea; family Coralliidae; genus Paragorgia; species Paragorgia papillata. The sequence continues at coordinate 2,558,078 of JAWNZC010000132.1, forward strand.
ATAAAACCGAGGTGATCATGAACTAATGATGATAACAATGGTGATGGTGATGGTGATGCTGACGAAGACGATGAGGATGATAATGATAATGATGATGATGGTGATCATATTGATGATGACGATGATGCTGATGATGATGATGACGAGAACGGTGACGATTGACGATGATGATGATGATAATTATGATAATGATGATAATAATGATGAAGATAATAATAATAATAATAATAATAATAATAATAATAATAATAATAATAATAATAAATAATAAATAATAAATAATAAATAATAAATAATAAATAATAAATAATAAATAATAAATAATAAATAATAAATAATAAATAATAAATAATAAATAATAAATAATAAATAATAAATAATAAATAATAAATAATAAATAATAAATAATAAATAATAAATAATAAATAATAAATAATAAATAATAAATAATAAATAATAAATAATAAATAATAAATAATAAATAATAAATAATAAATAATAAATAATAAATAATAAATAATAAATAATAAATAATAAATAATAAATAATAAATAATAAATAATAAATAATAAATAATAAATAATAAATAATAAATAATAAATAATAAATAATAAATAATAAATAATAAATAATAAATAATAAATAATAAATAATAAATAATAAATAATAAATAATAAATAATAAATAATAAATAATAAATAATAAATAATAAATAATAAATAATAAATAATAAATAATAAATAATAAATAATAAATAATAAATAATAAATAATAAATAATAAATAATAAATAATAAATAATAAATAATAAATAATAAATAATAAATAATAAATAATAAATAATAAATAATAAATAATAAATAATAAATAATAAATAATAAATAATAAATAATAAATAATAAATAATAAATAATAAATAATAAATAATAAATAATAAATAATAAATAATAAATAATAAATAATAAATAATAAATAATAAATAATAAATAATAAATAATAAATAATAAATAATAAATAATAAATAATAAATAATAAATAATAAATAATAAATAATAATAACTTTGGATACATATGTGTACTGTCGTTTGGTAAAAAAATAAGAACGAAAATTTCTTTGACGTGTTTTTCTAGACGACAAAGACAAACCGAGAATCCATGATAACCAAGAATCCATGGAAGAAACTATTTTGAAAAGATCAAAAATAACAAAACCCCCAAACCGGGAAAGCACTGGGACTAATTGTTCAATTTCTTACCAAGCAACGAGCCTAAAGACCGGAGCTGTTAGTGTACAGTTGAGAATGTTAACGTGGCTTGAACCAATATTTGGACCTAAAAAACCCCACACCTCGTTCTCTAAGACTAACACTTGTTTTCACTTTAAGACAATATTTTAATACATTGTGACCTTTGAGTAGCATAACCATGTAATATATATATGTACGCTCCTTCACTTCGGTGGTGTTGAGCACTCTGTAAAGTTGCTGTGGGTACATATTAGCGATAAAGCAACGCTCACTACCCTTGTGGAAGTTTGAGCACTCTGGGCCCATGCGTACTTCACGCTATCTGAAAATACTTCACCGATGCTGTCCCACATGCGGTTGTTACCGACGATCGCATGTGTATAAGTAATTGATGAAATTCATTCAGATTGTTCCAAGCTACACTGATGAAGTGTCTGTAGATTGAACTATATATATATATATGACCATTTACTTCGATTGGGTGACAATGGTTACCATACATTCAGAAATTGTAGCACGATGGTCTCATTTTAATAAAATTGGTAATGTTCACCGTATGGCATTTGGGGCGCTGATTACGCAATGTGATCGGCTCGTGATATTTATATAGACCCTTCTAACCCTTTATTGGCCAGGTTTCCGGAAGCTCTCCCCTTGACGAGTGAAATCGTCTCTGGCGTTAGCCAGTGTAAAATTAATAAGTTGCTAAAAGGCAACTGTGGCCAGTAAAGGGTTGATAAGTGGAGAATACGTCATTTACCACACTTGACGTCATTTTCAGCCTGTAGGAAATTAGACTACACAATAAACATTTTAAACTCTCTTTATTCACAACTACAACATGTCGAACAAAAAAACAACGTGAAGAAGACCCCCCATGAATCTTCTTCGGTATCCTAGCAATTCAGGCATCAAATGCCACAGGACCCCAAAGAATACTGTTCAAATCACAGTTTTCTCAACACCCTCCCCCTTTCGTAGCTCTTAAAGCTAAGAAACAGTCATATTTACATGTAGTTTTCTTGAGTGTCACTCGTAATCTGCCGAATTTTCTCTATAGCCTTTGTCTAAGCTTCTCTGGCAACTCTTGGTTTAAATTCCTTCACCTCTGGATTAAGGGGTTTCGCTAGTTTCTTCTCTTCAGATGCTGGTTTCTTCTCATCAGGTGTGTTGGATAGCTCCATCGGATAGAGATATTCCAATGGTCTCTCCAATCTTCCATTCCCTGTCTTTAGCACAGCACCTCGAACCACTCCATCTTTCCCAGTGATCAGTTTCTCAACCGCTCCCATTTTCCAAATTCCTCTGTTCTTTTCGTCTCCCTTGATTATCATAATATCTCCGACTGATATCTTGGCTTTCTTTCCTGATATTTGGGTATGTTTTTCTCTAAGCGACTTGACATATTCTGATGACCATCTGTTCCACATTACATCTTTACAGCGCTTAATATACCTTGCTCGCTTGCACATCCCTTTCGTCTCGTCTACCTCTTCTGGATCTTCCTCAGGGAGGCTAATGTTAACTCTATGCAACATTCCATTCGGGGTCAATGGTTGAAGCTGAATGTCATCTTCCATGTATCCCAGTGGTCGATTGTTTAGCGTTACTTCCACGTCTAGTAGAACTTCCTTGAGCTTCTTGAATGATAGATTTGCTTGTCCCACAGCTTTCCTGAGTGCGTTCTTCATCAAGCCCACCATGCGCTCAAAAAAACCACCCCACCAGGGGCTCCTTGAAAGGTTGAATTGCCAACATATGTCACGTCGGGCTAGGTAATCATTTAGCACCTGACTACGTTTGAGTTTCTTGAGCCACTTGGAAGTTGCAATGAATGTTCTTCCATTATCGCTAAGGATCCTTGCTGGTTTGCCTCTCCTTGCTATGAACTCTCCTAGGCTTTGTTTGAACTCTTCAGCAGTCATGTCCGGTAAAATATCAAGGTATACAGCTCTGGACGCAGCGCAGGTGTACAGTGCTACGTAACACTTGCCTTGGACTTTCTTCTTTATCTTGTAAGACATTGGTCCGGCAAAATCCACACCAACAGTCTCAAATGCCCTTTCTCCGGTTGTCCGAAACTTTGGCAGGCTTGCTGGAGTTGGCGATGGTAGCGGTCTTGCCCTGTAGCGTTTGCAGGCGTCGCACTCGCGTAGTGTTGATTTAACCAGAGTTCTCAGCTTCTCCACCCACCATCTCTGTCGTACCTTGGCCATTGTCATCCCTACTCCCCCATGGAGAGTTTTGGTGTGTGCATTTTCGACTACCAGCTTGGTGAACTGATGCTTGTTTGGTAGAAACACTGGATGCTCTCCGATTATTCGCCCTCCACACCGAAGTAATCCTTGTTTGTCTGTCACCAATCCCAATTTGGTTGAGATATTCATGAAAGTTCCGTCCTTGGCAGCATCCCCTTGTGCAAGTTTTGTCCAGTATTTCTCTGCTTCGTTAATTTCACTGGTTGTCAACACCCCCTTTCGCTTGATCTTGTTAGTCTCGTTGAACACAAATCTGAGTAACCATGCTGTGATGCGCAGTACCTTCCATAGACGGTATTTTTTAAGTAGACCAATCATGTTGTTGACTTCGTCCATAGTAATTGTTTGCAGCTGTTTGGTAATCTTGATTTCTTCATTCACTTCTTTGGTTTGCTTCAGTGTGATATCTGTTGGCTATTCTCGTTCATCTGCCAGCCACGATGGTCCTCTCCACCACGAATCACCCAGTTGGTTGCTGGTTGCACCTCTGCTTCCCATGTCTGCAGGATTCTGAGTGGTTGGACAATGCCTCCAGTTTACATTCTTTTGTCGTATCTTAGCAACACGGTTGGACACAAACTGTTTCCAGTCACCGTCTGTATTCTTTATCCAGTAAAGTGCCACAGTGCTGTCTAACCACCCATGGATCCCAGTAATGTTGTAGCCTTCTAATGCTTTGCAGACGTTGTCGAGAAGGTTAGCCACCATAAGTCCTGCAATCAGTTCTAACCTGGGAATGCTGACATTTTTCTTCGCTATTCTTGAGTTGGAAGCTACCAACCCTTGTGTTTTCTTTTCCTTCTGATTAATCACAGTGTAGATAGCAGCACTGCATCCTTTCACACTGGCATCTCCAAAACCATGCAAGACCACGCCTGTAATCTCTTCGTGGTGAGGGGTGATACATCTAGGGACCGTTACTTCTTCTGGAAGGTTTGTAAGCCATTTCTTCCACGAGCTTTCTACTCCTTTTCGAAGTGGTTCATCCCACGTGTGGCTCTCTTCACAGATTTGTCGATACAATTCCTTGCCGTTGAGCATGACTGGTGAAGTCACTCCAATTGGGTCGTACACTTTTGCCATGGCTCTCAACATTCCTCTCTTGGTAAACTCTTCGGTGCTCTTGCAATCTCTGAAATTCACTGCTAAAGTGTCACTTGATTTGTTCCACTTCATTCCTAGTATCTTTGTTTCTGTTGGAGTAGTACCAAGCTCTTCTTTTGCATACGTTTTATCTCCTTCACAAGACTGCTGCTCCTCTAATTCAGGCTTGCTTGAGTGCCACTTGTGTAGAAGGAATCCTCCTTGTTCATACAGTTCAATGCTCTCCTCCTTGAATTTGTGCACTTTTGCCTCAGTTTCTCCTCCAGCAATGACATCATCTACATAGGTGCTCTTCTTTAATTCCTCAACAGTGTCTGGATACTGGTTACTGTAATTGTCTAAATGTTCCTTCAGTGTTCCTCCAAGTAAGAATGGGCTTGGTGCACTTCCAAATGGTACTCTTGTCTGTCTCAGTGTAACAACTTTCTTGTCTTGTAGATCTTTAACCCAGAAGAAACGCAGTGCATCACGGTCTTTTGGGTCCACCCATATCTGTTGAAATGCTTGCTTGATATCTCCGGTCAATCCTATTGGCTTGAATCTGGTTGCAATGGTGGTCCCTTGTGTAGGCATTCGTTCAATGATGGTGCATCCCGACTTCCTCTCGCCGAAGCATCAAAAACCATCCGGACTTTGGTTGTCTCAGCAGATTCCCTAATGACTGGTTTATGAGGCAAGTAAAATACACGTTCCCCCGTTGGTTTTTCAGGGGCATACTCCACAATTCCTTGTTTGATCTGATCTTGCACAATGTTATGATATTGTTCCATTACCTTTGGCTTTCTCTCAAGCTTTTTCATCAGTTCCTGCAACCTTGCTCTGCTGCCTGCTTCGTTGGTTAATAGTGGTGGATGGCCAGCTTTCCATGGAAGACCTGTGCAATACCTGCCATCAGGTAATCTTCTTAGTTGCTCTTTAAATTCTGTGTGTATCGGTTCTGGATCACCTTCGGGTTCATCTTGTAGACCAAGCACATCCAGGCTGTAAAGCTGACGATAATCTTCGTGAGATGTTCGTGAGAAGTGTAAAGCACTTGTGTCCGCTTCACCTGGTCCCATGAGTGTCCATCCAAGTGTTGTCCTCTCTGCAATGGGCTGATTCTTTTCCCCTATTTTGCACTCAGTTGTCTTGATTCTAGCAATGTCTCATGCTCCAAGAATTAGATGTATTGGATGTTTTGCTTTGTCATCATCATTGTCGAACTGTATTTCCTTCAAGTGTGAATACTTTTTCTTGAGATCTCCAATTTTCACGTTGTTGAATGTGGTCAAAACTGGACGGTCGAGCTTGTTTACTTTCAGGTTTAAGCTTTGTTTTCCATCTGTTGACTCCACCTTAATGTCGTACACAGGCATCTTTCGATATACAGTTGCAGTCATTGTTTCAATGGTTTTACTCTCCCATCGAGTTGGCCTGATACCCAGATGTTGTATGAGTGTAGATGATGCAAATGAACTTCCAGCACCGGTATCAAGCAATGCTCTAAACTTCTCTCCTTTGGCTACTACCACTATGGTTGGATGAATGGTTTCCTCGACTGAACCAGCCATCTTATATTGGGATGTTTGTCCTGCTTCAACAGCTGTGCATATAGATGTATGATGCTTTCCATTGCATTTCCTGCAATGTCTGCTTCTGCAACTTGCAGCCCCATGGCCAGTCCCACTACAGTTATAACACAGTTTGTTCTTCCTCAAGAATTCTTTCCTTTCACTCACATCTTTAATCTTGTCACAATCACTGCTTCTATGGCCAGCTGAATCACAGTACACACACATTGACTTCCTCATATCAGTTTCAGTTACCTTGAAGTTTTTCTCCTTTCTGGGCTTTCTGCTGGGGTCATTCCCTGTTGTTTGTTCTTCGTTTTCTGGGTTTCTCAATGTATAATCTCGTAGTGCTGTCAGAAGATCCTGGAATCCCCAGTTCTGCCACTTTGGATCAGTTCGTGTCAAATCTGCCTTTATTGGTCTAAGTTTGTCGAGTGTTTCTCTCACAAGAATTTCAGCAGTGTCTAGCTTCCCAAGGGTTTGCAACGAATTCACACTTACATTCAGTAACTGATAAAACTCATGAATTTGCTTCAAGTTTACTGAAGTTATGACTGGTAAATTCAGAATTTTCCTACCGTGTGCTTGGGTGATCTCCGATGTTACCCCGTATTTGGTCTTGAGAATTTCTTTGGCCCTTTCGTATCCATCCTCTGTGAATGGAAGTCCTGAGATTTCATCGCGTGGTCGTTCGGTCAACGGTTCTCTCAAATAGGAAAATTTGGTGATCGCTGCTTTGTTTGACTTGTCAATTTCAGACTCGAATTGTTTCCAGAACCTGTTCCAATCCAAATGATTTCCCTTGAATTTACTTATTTCCAGTTTTGGGAGCTTCGCCGTTTGTTGTTCTTGTTCGGTTCTCCTCTACTTCGAAATCATACCTTCGTTGCCTCTCTTGTCTCTCTTCTTCTTCACGCAGAGTCTTAATTCGTTTCTCTTCCTCACGAGCTTCGATTGCCTCTCGCTTTTTTGCTTCTTTTTGCTCTTCCATATTCTGCAGAGCAACTTCCACTGATTCCAAGGAGTCCTGGTAGTTTTCTATTTCTCTCTTGGGTTCTTCCGACCATTCGTTTATGGCTTCTTCGTCTACACCGTCTTCAAACTTGAGCTCTATCATCTTTGTCAACAATCCATGTAATGTGTTGATTTTGTCTTCGAGATTTACCTTGTGTCGTTGTAGTTTCCGCTCGTTGTCTGTCTCCAGAAGGTCTTGAGTTTGATTGTTTAGATGCCGAATAACTTTTAATTGTGTTTCCATTTTAACTTTTGTCGTTTCCATTCGTTCGTGTAAACATCCAGGTTGAGTTTCCTCTTGGTTTGTTTGTGCCATATCACCCTTCGCTGTTTGTAAATCACTAGTCGTAGTTTCGCTCTGACCCCATGTCAGAGGCATAATTCCGTTCGCTAGTTCCTTTGTTCGTCAAGGAAATAATCCTGCCGGGGTCGCCACTTTGTGTTGGAAATTAGACTACACAATAAACATTTTAAACTCTCTTTATTCACAAGTACAACATGTCGAACAAAAAAACAACGTGAAGAAGACCCCCCATGAATCTTCTTCGGTATCCTAGCAACTCAGGCATCAAATGCCACAGGACCCCAAAGTATACTGTTCAAATCACAGTTTTCTCAACAAGCCTTTTGAATTCTATTGAGAATATAGAAAAGCTAAGAAAATAAGCGAAATTGAAAAGAATACAAAAGAAAAGATTAATTTGACGTCATATAGGTGAAAATAAGTAAATTGCCGTATTCTATACTTATTAAAGGGGTCTATAGCACTAGAGCAAAATCCCGTATACTTAAACTAAACTAACTATATTTATACTGCATCACTCTATCAGTTATATCTAAACTGTTATCCCCGGAGGTCCAGAAAGTGCCATCCCTCATTGTTTCAGTGGTACTCCCCTTGACGAGTAAAATTACCTGGCGTTAGTGGTTAGACATAGTAAAAATGGCCCCCCAGTCCCTCCTTCGCCACGCCCACGAATTGATTTTGCCCCCCCCCACCCACACCCCCACCCCCACCCCCACACCCCCCCCCCCCCCCCCACACCCACACCCCCCGTCACGTGCCCCCTAAAAATTGGGGGGGGGGGGGTGGTTTAATTAACGGTTTGAAATATACTCAGGGAGGAGTGACAAAGGCACAATAACAAGTTTTCGCCTTTGTTTATACAAATAATATATTACGTCTGGCATCGTCAGACTGCCGCCAGGCTGTCTGATCGCAAAATATCTATTAGAATGAAACCAACAAAAAACAAACGTATACTCAGTGTTTATAACAAAACATATCTCTTGCTTTCTTCTGTGGTGTACGTTGTCAAAGATCATATCGAATCCAAAAGTTAAAGAAACCCCGACAGCCCGAAGAAGATTTACTCGTCTATAAATGCACCGTCGAATACTCGTGTCTAGACTTTGTCGCAGTGTTGGTGATGTGAAGTATCTTAAAAATTTGTACAACAAGGCAAATTTTGAACTGCTTTATTAATATTCGGCCGAAATGTTTTACCGCCAAAGACTTCGCGACGATGCTCTTCCTCATTTAATCTGCAGGCCATGTGAAAGAAGATTACAAAATTTCACAAAGTTAACGTTCAAGACGAAATTGGTTTGCGAGAGCCAAACCGCTTTTTCTCGCACTAAAATGCATTGACATTTCAGTCTTTGCCCGTATAACCGGCGCGACGAAAATTGCCGAAAGAAGCGATTCGGCAAGATTGCAACTATACAACATGAAGTCGATTATCCTTTCACTCGCATTTGTCATCAACAGAAACTCAGGTAAATACAGTTCTTGAATCGCGCTTTTCATTCTTTTTATTAAACTTTATCTAAATCTAATATGAGATTTTAGAATACGAGCATAAACTGGACTTGTGTTGTAGCATTGATTGTGCAGCTTACTAAAGCTTACCACCCCTTCCTTGGTATAAAATTCGTTTAGGCGACACGTGACCAGCCGCAACCAGGGCACAGAATAACGATTAACCAGAAGTCCGACTCAGTGTCGGCACCTTTGATGTAAGCGTCCTCGCGAAATGTCGGCCTGCGATCCCGGCGCCATTTTGAAAGTAAGTGCCCCCGGGAAATTAGCCCTCTCGTCCTTGCGACCCTCGGGCTCCTGGATTCAATTACTCTTGGCCTTCTTGTGACCTTTTAATTAAATTTATATTGTTATCTATATATATAAATAATATTTAGTTAAGTAAATAAGTAATTTACTTTAGAAAACGGTTCTTTGGAAATAAAATTATTTGACCACAAGGTTATTAAAACTTCAGTACGCAGATACTACGGGTAAGAGTCCGTGGCAAAAAAAGTCCTGCATTCATGAAGCGTGTTTTACATTTCTCGATTATGCCGACACATTTGTTTATAGAAAAAGATGGCTAAAAATTTCGGAACTACGCATTGTTGAAGTACATCGAGTACGTATGTTGTTAGAAATTTTTATAAGCTTTCATTCGGTGTATAGTTCAAACTTTAGTGTTACCTGTAACTTTTTAAAATGTTCAAAATGTGCACACCATTGTTCGTAAAATAAGAATTATATGATGGGAAATGGACTCCTCACAAGTGTTATAGAATTTTGGATATTGTTTTTAAATACTAAACGCACAGCCCTGAACAACATATTAAACATAGGATACTGTGAAGTGCCATTCATGTCAGAACTTTTAATTTTCTCGCCGGGAAGTATTTTAAAGAATAAAAAAACATTATTTTGGTCTGGAGCGTCTGAAATGGTGAATTTCTTAAGTTTGTTTTACCTTTTGCTGTTTTTGGTGTTTGCTATAACCTCAGAAAGACTTCTGTTATGAACCTCAGATATTTCTTAAACAAAAGCTAATTCAAATATGAAAGGAGTGGAAAAGTTTGCAGATTTCTAGTTGAAGTTGAAAACGTTTTTGGTGCAAATTAGTGATCATACCTTTTCAACATATGAAAAAATATTAAAACTTTTATGGTCAACGGTGAGAACATTTTGAACATTTTAAAAAGTTACAGGTAACACTATGATTTGAACTATATACCGAATGAAAGCTTATAAAATTTCTAACAACATGCGTATACGTACCCGATGTATTTCAACAATGCGTAGTTCCGAAACTTTTAGCCATCTTCTTCTATAAACAAATGTGGAGTTTATACAATTCTGGATTATGCCGACAGCTTCGTGAGTGCAGGACTTTTTTTGCCACGGACTTTTACCCGTAGTATCCGCGTACTGAAGTTTTAATAACCCCGTGGTCAAAGAATTTCATATCCAAAGAATCGTTTTCTAAAGTAAATTACTTATTTACTTAACTAAATATTATTTATATATATAGATAATAATATGAAGTTAATTAAAAGGTCACAAGACGGCCAAGAGTAATTGATTACAGGAGCCCGAGGGTCGCAAGGACGAGAAGGCTAATTTTCCGGGGGCTCTTACTTTCAAAATGGCCGACTGGCGCATGCGCATAAAAATAATGGGACACTTTTTTCCGCGAGTCGGACTTCTGGTTAATCCTTATTCTGTGACCAGGGTCTTTTCGCAGCGCGGGAGCGGGGGCGGGGGCGGGGGAGCGGAGATAAGACCCTGGGTATGAGGTTGATACCTTTGTTTACTCTAAGAAAAGAACTATATGAGGAACAACTGTTTATGCTCTATAAATAAGAACATTTTAAGAAAGTACAGCCAGCTGATTTCTCAATATATACATACCCAACAAGAACCATTTCATGTTCTCAGGATTTTGGGTGAAGGAAAATTCGAGTGTAGAATATATACATTATAAGACCAGACCGGGACCAGTTGCGAAAAATGCAACTACACGGAAGGCCTGTGTAGTTGGATTTTTCGCAATTGGTCCCGGTCTGGGCTTATAATGTATATATTCCACACTCGAATTTTCCTTCACCCAAAATTCTGAGAACATGATATGTAGTCGAGTGAAATGCCCAATATTACTTATAATATACCCAATATTCTCCTGGCATTACCACCTTAATATATATATATATACAGAACTCGCGATTGAGCTCTCGGCAACGCCCTCCGTGGCTCAGTGGTCAGAGCATTGTACTAGAATCGCAAGGTCGTGGGTTCAATTCCTGCCGGAAGGCCTGTGTAGTTGCATTTTTCGCAACTGGTCCCGGTCTGGTCTTATAATGTATATATTCTACACTCGAATTTTGCTTCACCCAAAATCCTGAGAACATGATATGTAGTCGAGCGAAATGCCCAATATTACTTATAAAAGAACCATTTCAGCCTGACTTGAAAAAATAGGGGTCTTTTATGCGGGTTTTTACCGTTTGCGGGCAAAACAAAATGGCGGCCAGAGCTGCTTATATTTACAGAAGCGGGAGATTTTGTTCATAAACAAGGCCGAAGCAGTAGAATAACGAGAAAAGTCAACACAAGTAGGTAGAAAAGTGCCCACAGGTATGTTTATTTAAAATTTTCTTGCCATTAATATATCCAAAAGTTGTAAAATTCGACTACTGTAAAGTATCGAGCACGCCAAATTGCTACTACAGTAGAAGTCTTGCATGAAAATACCGAAAATACATAAGAATGTTAAACTTATGTTTTTTCATTTATGAGGTATACACTAAAACAATTATTTACCTCAGTGTCAGTGAATAGTGTAAATATCAGCACTATACTCTTTACTTAAGCCTGTGTCCAGCATATGTTTGTCAATGGCCTTCACTGCCTCTTTGCCCAGTCGCACGACTAGCACTCTAGCAGATATCACTCCAGTTTTATAGAGCCCGCTAATTCGGTATACTGTCAGTGGCGTAGCCAGGGTCTTGGGTTTGGGCAGGGGGGGGGCAAGAACCTCTATAACCCTCCTAGGTTGATGGGCCATATAGCAAGTCACCGGTGACGTCAATAATAATTATAATAATTAGAAGGTATACATGTAGCATACGTTATATAGTCGTATAATTATAATAGCGGAGGGCAACTAGATTGGGTATTGGGTAATATATATTTGTGGCATTGTGTCTTTGGGTCTCTGGGTCTTTGGGTCTTTGGGTCTTTGGGTCTTTGGGTCTTTGGGTCTTTGGGTCTCTGGGTCTTTGGGTCTCTGGGTCTTTGGGTCTCTGGGTCTTTGGGTCTCTGGGTCTTTGGGTCTCTGGGTCTTTGGGTCTCTGGGTCTTTGGGTCTCTGGGTCTTTGGGTCTCTGGGTCTTTGGGTCTCTGGGTCTTTGGGTCTCTGGGTCTTTGGGTCTCTGGGTCTTTGGGTCTTTGGGTCTCTGGGTCTCTGGGTCTCTGGGTCTCTGGGTCTCTGGGTCTCTGGGTCTCTGGGTCTTTGAATCTCTGGGTCTCTGGGTCTCTGGGTCTTTGGGTCTTTGGGTCTTTGGGTCTTTGGGTCTTTGGGTCTCGGGGTCTCGGGGTCTCGGGGTCTCGGGGTCTCGGGGTTTTTGGGTCTCTGTGTCTCTGTGGGTCTTTGGGTCTTTGGGTCTCTGGGTCTCTGGGTCTTTGAATCTTTGGGTCTCATCTGGGTCACCGCTGGATTAAAATTAACAACAAGATTTCAAATAGCATTATGTATGTATGTATGTATGTATTGTAATATAGTCGTACAAAACATAGACTGGACCCATAGACTGGAAGGAATATATGGGCAAAATGACTCAAACAAAAATTCAGATATATTTTTTTTTAAAAAAGCCCAGTTTCTTCAAAATTCTCTCTGTATTGTCAACAAGACGCCTGCGCAAGGCGTTCACTTGGGCTACTGATTTCTGAAAGCTTCGCGTAGCCTGTGCGTACTCTAGCAAGACTATATGGCAATGGCAGTGCATATTTGCATAGATTTTTACAAATAGAATCTATGGTCTTATATGAACTGCAGGGGTGCAGGAAGCGCCGAAGGTTTGCTAATGTAATATAAATGTAAACAAGGCCGTTTTTCTGAAAATTAAACAAAAGATCTATAAATATATTTAGTAGACAAAACCTATAGTGTCGGATTCGGCAGAATCAAGCGATCATTTTGATATAGAATTTATTTAAATTTGGACAAATAGAAAATATTTAAACATGTTTTGAAACACGCGTTTCCAAATGTAATACGACACGCGACACTTACGCGATATCTAGACATACACTGAACAGTTCACAATTGATATATCTTACCGGTATTTGCTCTATTCGGTGCTTATTATTATACTTGCATTTTGTAGTTGTCGGATTATAAAGCAGCAAGGCCAGGGCCAACCTGTTTTGAAATAGCTCATGTGCAGTTGTAAACATTGTAAAGCCTTAAGCATGTTTTAATATGATGGAGACAATTGTCAGCCGCTTTAACTGATCAACTACTCTATAACTCGGTCACTTGCAAAAGGTAAAGCTATTCAAACAAGGAGAAAGCCGTTACTAGGTAAACAGTACGTATATGTTCTTTGATATACTGCGGCGCTTTCTTGTGTCTCTAGTCCTCAAGTCAAACTTCCTAGGCTAGGTACTGTCAACACGGCATTTTTTCACGTCTGTAATAAATTCGTCTATTCTGTCTTCATGGACAAACCTTGTCAGCAACATTACTGATCAACTACTCATGAATTCACCAATACCGTCGGAAAACACCTCAACCCAATTCGATCAAAGGCAAAAGAACTCGAAAACATGCCTTTACAGTTTCGCAAGGCCTGACGAGATGATGCAATAATGCAATTTTGTGTGGCGAAAAAATAAAAATAACGAACGGAGCCGAAACCTAACTCGGCCACCACAGGTCAATCAGTATGGCATAGCCTAAGTTCAATGTTAGTTTTTGGGCGAATCATCTAGCATTCTAGCTCTTTAGTTTTTATATTGTTTAACACTTTGTTTCAATATATAGAATTGACAGACCATGCGAAGACTGCGTGGTAAAATCCCATATTTTCGACAAAACAAAATCATAACTTTAAAAGTACATTCGGTCAAGACGATCTATTTTACCCAAGCCGAACACGTGCATCCTCCATGCATATGCACTCAACTGTTACAGTAATAACTTCTCTTGTTGCAATAATAATTGACGGACACGTCGAAGTATACACCATTTTCACAATGGCGATTAATTTGAATATACATTTATGTGAATCCTCAGTCTTAAATTCTTAATCAGTCTTTCTAATTGCCTCGATTGTACTCTGTCTGCAATTCAAATAATCCTTGCTTTGTGACGAGGCCAAAAAGACTCATTTAGATGCAAATAGAAGAATATTTAACACTTTAAATAACGCCTTTATAACAGTGTAGCCTGCTTTGTCACATGCAGACACATGTTACGTAGGTTGGCCAGTAGTCAGTAGAAATTATAATCAAATAGAAAAGAGCGGTTTTCTTGGCCTATGAACTCCATTAATACTATATAATATATATATATTATTGTATCGTGTATCTCGCTTAAGTGTTAGCTAAAACAACCTTAATTACTGACCAATAGCTTAATTCGATATTTTCTTAATAGCACCAAATTTGCATTGCCCCAATTGGGTGTTACAGAACTTACATTAAATATTGTTCAGTTAGTTTGACTTAAAACGTTTCTCGAAAAACTCCATTACTACATTCCGCAAATGTTATGACGATAATTATTGTAAAAGGTGTCTAAATTTGTCTAGGGTTTTCAAGGTGACTTATACTTATGAGTAGCCTCTAAAACATGTTTCCCGAAACTTTATGATATCAAAGTTTCTTTCTCTTACGTCACCTCACTTAACCGCTCTACTTGAGAACCAAACTACGAAACAACTTGTAAAGTTATGATATATGTATTATTTTATATTTTAAGATATATTATATTTTAAGATATTATATTTTTAAGATATGTAACACAATATATATGACACACAGACACACACACACACACACACACACACACACATACACACACACACACACACACACACATATATACATATATATATATATATATATATATACAATATATATATATATATATATATATATATATATATATAAAGTATAAAAATTCAAAAAGGATAAAAACAGTTACTGTTACTCAGAGTTTCACGCTCATTGCAGAGATGCACGCATTGAGAGAGCACGCTCATCAGACTAAACGATTTGAGGCTATATACAATGTGCTTTATAGTAGTTGTTTGCCTACATGTTCATATAATCACATTTATATTAGGTAAAAAGAAAACTCTAACAATGCAATTTATATCAGTTAATATATTATGCAATTTATAGCTATGTATTAGTTAGCTTCGTTTGTGTCATCTGTAACGGTAACCAGTTCCGCTACCTCCGCTGCAGTTACCAATGTTTGGTGAGGGAGGGTAGGTTGCAAATTAACCCTCGACTGCGATGCTTGAGTAATATACTCATCAAATCCTTCTTGATTAGGGTGTTGTGCCTCTGCTCGTAGAATCTGTTGGTCTGTCAGCCCATGATCAACTCTGTCAAATATCGTTGTATATTCTTCGACCGTTAATCCAAACTTCGCCAAATCATCAGATACGACAGCAGTTGGAAGTGCTTTAAAAAAGACGTCAGAACGATCGACTTGAAGCCTGACGCCAAGACCCGTGTCTTGCAGCTTATCCATCTCCTGTCTTACGATATTGGTGTCTGGCCTTATCCGCGAACTAAACTTGCGATATACCAATTTTATCGTTACAAAAGGGCCGGGATGTCTCATGATGGCTTCTTGGATCTCGTCTGGCTCCACATAGGTTTTTGCTTGGACCTCGCCAAGCGAAGCACACTACAGTACAGAAAAAATAACCGAAATTAATTTTTTTTGCCGAAAATATATAGTTATGGCCATCATGCACACGTATTTCATCAGTACTGATAATAACCTTTTTATTTTTTCGGCCAGTGTATACAATCGCAGATAATTCCAATTATACACCTGAACTGATAAACCTGAGTGATGGTGTACTGATATTACACTAGAGTTAATCACTGATGTTCGTAGGCATAAATATGTTTTTGACCCAACTCATGCAGCTCCGGCTACAATTAGCTCCGAGAAGGGCCAAAAATATTTTTATGCCAATGCATGGCTATAAAAAAGAGTTAATAGCGTAATTTTAGATATCGTTACCCAGTTTAATTTACACAGCAGTTATCTAGTGTAATATCGTAATTTTAGAGGGGCACGCCTATACGAGTATTTTTATAGTGTTCCACTATATATAGTATTAAATAAAATATGTTTCACTGTGGAACTTTAGTTGTTTTCTTCACCCTCGTTTTAGATGTACTTTATGATAAGATAAAAAAAAAGACTGATGATTTTTTCATCATAGTGACACTTTAACGCTGAACGTTGGGCTGTATATGAAACTGAAGCTATTGAAAAATGCTATTTGGTATAGAAACTTCAAGACTTTAGCTAAAAGGGAAATAATTAAAATACATAAAAACAACTGCCATTTTCTAACCTACGGCAAGCAAAATGGCAGTTGTTTTTATGTATTTTAATTATTTCCCTTTTAGCTAAAGTCTTGAATTTTCTATACCAAATAGCATTTTTCAATAGCTTCAGTTTCATATATAGCCCAACATTCAGCATTAAGTATTTCAGCTCAAAACTCAGAAAAACTACAACAAGTTTCTTAGTGTTATTTCCCAACGAAATATGGTCGAACATTTACTACATTTTAAAAAGTTTAAAATAACGAGGAAACTTATACTATACATCAAATTGAAGCCAATGCTATTTCTATAAAACAATGTATTTCAATCCGTTGTTTTGGAGTAATTTGTTATCGTCCCAAACAAAATATATGGCAGGATGAAAATTAAGTAACTTGAAGCATGGGAGCTACCTGCAAAGGGACTAGCACTGGCTTCAAAATCCCCACCTGAGTTATCGTTCCAGTCTTCCTATTAGAGTTCAATGGCCCGTACACCTCTAGATGTGTATACCAAATTATGTTCACTTGAGAATACGGGATTTAAAGCTCTACTGACCACATGTTTTGTACAAAAATACTTTCAACATTGTGTCTCTTTGGAAGACTGGCTGTCGCTGGTTGTTGTGCCTGGCTAAGGTCACCTGCATCAGTTTGGTAAACATTAGTTTGCTTATTTGTAATTAATTTAGCCTCTTGGTATGTAATAGCACTATTTACATTATAACCATAGGTATAAGCTGTCATATTATTGGTACCACCACATGCCTGCCTTTGTAAAGAAAAAAATGACTCAACTATGTCCTGATTTATCCTTTTGGGAATGATATAATGATGACTTCCGTGAAGTGTTGTAAACACAGGACTGTTCATATATTTCACCAGCTCCTTAAATCCGTTAATTGAGACCTGGAAATTTCAAAAAATAAAACAGTTTGTTATGTACCAAGTGTTTTTGGTTTGAGAATTTGAGCTCACCATGAATGGTTAGACTCAAATAAATTAATATACATACACGTACATGGAAATACAATACACGTTATGGAAAAAATAACACTGTCAGGTAATTTAGAAAGGAAAGAGTATATCATGGCTGAATAGTACTGTCTGCATAATATAATTTTCCTTTACAGTTGTCACTTTGGTGTATGTGGTTGACTTAATACACAAATGCAAAAATAGAACTGCAACACATAGAAATAATTACCGGTACATGATTGTATACATCAAAATGACAATTGCTGGGAAAATAACAAAAGTTGGTGGTGTTTAATACGTAGTGAAAATAGGAAACTTAAGCAAAAAGTAAAGAAAGTTTTTATACATGTAGAGTTGGAAAACATTTTACTTGCGATTTCTATTATTATTTGCCCTATGGGTTCGCCAAGATATAGCATAACTTTATATCCAGAATGTACACTAAACTGTCTGATAAGGTATATTCACAATTTACATATACCTGTAAATCAAACATTGTATGCCAAGATATAAAATGAGAGGACATGTCAGATTTTACAGGAAATATAGAAGAAAGTTCATCTTTCCAATCGTTGAAAAATTGAAGGACATTGTCTAAGTCTTTTAACCTTGAATCAGTTAAGGATGACAGTGGTTTAGTGTCATTAAAAACATTCCATAATGTATCACAGTTGTGCACAAATTGTTGTGTTGAAGCAGTAACACTTGACTCATATTTCTCCATATCCTCTCTTACTTTCGAATTTAAAACTTGAACAGCCAGTTTTACCCGCATTTTGCTAAGACTGTCTAAGTGGACATGAGAACTCCTAATGTTTGTAGAAAATAAATGTCTCTGTTTGTCTCGCAGATAAACTGAATAAATATGGTCCCAAAGAATATTTTTTGAATCCAGTAACAAGCATCTTGTATATCTTGAACATTGTTCCTTGTGCCCACTGTTATATATATTATTTCGAAGTTTTTTGAGTAGATGAGGTTGGTCGGAAATAAATATTAAAGGAGTATTTGAAAATGGATTAGTTGTCTTGCTTTCCACATCACTGCAACCATTCATGACCATAAATGCCCTGTTTTCAGCAGCACCATCACAAGTGTAACCAAAACAGTGAAACCATAACAGTGAAGTAAACCAACCCCTTCCAAAAAAATTATATTTAAATTGCGCCCCGATATTCCTCTTGTTAAAAAATGACCACATGGATAATAAAAAGAACTAAAAATACTCTTGAAATAGAATTGCAAAACATGTGTTGCAACAGCAGATTTTGTAGGAACATTTTCAATGTTGTCATCTAGGTCAACAAATCCAATTAACTCCCAGGATGATGGGTAGAATAGTAAACCTTCTTTGATCTTTACTTCGTCAAAGAATAGTCCAACCTAATTTTCCTACATCAGGAATTTTGTGCTGGTTGTAATTTTCCCTCATTGCTCCAAGAACTGATGTTTGCCAACCAGATTTAGAAGAACAGAAGTTTTTATAATCAGACAGAGTTCTTCCACTGGGAAGTTTTAAAAAACCAGACTGTCTTAAGTCATTGTAAATAGAGTGTGACTTGGAATACATCCGAAAACACCACTTCAAAACAGCAGGATGCCATCGCATTTGTCATGAAGGCAAATTCAAAGCCTTGGTTTGATCATTTAGAAGCATTATCAAAAATGTGTCAGACTCACTCCCAGTGTGTTCAATAATATGATTTTCAAGTAGCTTTTTTTTTGAAAAACTTTTCTTGCAACCAAGCCATTTGCAGGAATATTGTTTGTTAATGGGTGCTACATCAACCACTATTTCAATATGCGATGTCTTAATATGTCTGAACAATAAGTCTGTGGATTGAAAATCAGTTTCCATATTACAATTCTCCCAATGACAAATATTAACATCATGTTTTTCTGTAACTTTGTTCAAGCCAGTATATAATTGCTGGAAAAGTGTTTTGAAATCAGAGTCTGTACAATGCCCAACTGTGTTCATTGTTTCCTGGTATTTTTCAAGCCTCTTCAGTTTAACTTGTAACCCATGAATTTTTTCAGTCATTTGTCTACCATTTTCAATAAGTGTGTCTTTTTTCATGTAATCAAATCGTGAAAATCTAGAAGAGCTATCATCTGTTTTTTTACTTCGAGACTTGCGTGTTCGCATATAATGGTTTGCTTGTAAACAGGCCTCACAGCTTCCAGCAGAACAAATTAAGAAAGAACATTTGGTGGCCCTTATTACTTTCTGTTGAAAATTAGATGGTAATGGTTCAAGGTATGCAGCAGGTTCCCCATTGATGGTTTTAAATATAGGTACGTCATTGCTAGCTAACTCTTGTATCTCATCTTGATATTCGTCAACCGAAACTCCAGCACAAAGATGAAAATTTTCCAGGTTTTTCATGAAAGAATACAAGTCATTGAGACTATGGACTGGTTTTGACATGTCATTATTGTTACATCCGAAATCAATTTGTCTAGGTTTTCCACAAACAATAAACTGGTGAGTACCATCTGCTGCCACTATAACTTCATATTGTACATTAATCAGACTGTTACCCAAAAAATATCATTGCACTTCAGAATCTTTTATGTTGGCAACAACTTTCCATTTGGGAAACTTGTTTGGAAGAGTATTGCTGTTACTAACCTTGTAAGCAAGACTGTCTGACATTTGCATTTCTCCCAAAATAGAAAGACATTCTGACTCAAGACCTTGGCATAGATCCTTACTACTTTGGGCAGAGACTAATTCAGAATTGTGGAGCAGGTTGACAAGAACTTGTCCGTGATTTGAAACAATTCTTTCTACGTTCTTGGAATAAAATTTCCATCTAAGAACCCCACCAAATTTCCCGAGACCCTTTGTTGTGTTGTTTATAGACCGATAGAAATAGTTTCTCAACTTTATGCAATCGAAATAGATACCATAAACATTGAAAATCGCTTTGGAGATTCCTGCAAATTTTTCAGGGGAATAGCTTTTTACAAAAGCAATGTTATCGTGTGGCATAGAAATTTTAACCAATGAATAAAGAAGTAGTTCTTCAGCCTGCAGAGGTAATTTGCCATTATATTCCAGTGGCGTTGGAGACGTTTTAAGAAAACCATTGCCAATATCTGCAACAGGTTGATTCCTTTCGTTCTCAAATGGACTTCCTAACGATGCGGCAGTACTCTGGTCTACTGAAATTCCCTCAGATAATTTACAACGCTTGTCTGGTATAAAAGCAGACGAATCTGAAGGTCTTTTGCCATATAAATCACACATTTTTATGGTAGAAAGTTTTGCTTCCAGCACAAAATTAAGATCGTTCAAAGAAAACTTGCACACGACATTTTAAGCTTATATCTTTTTGAATCTTTGGCAAAGTGTGCAAACGCAATCGCATATATCGTCATCAGTCGGTGAATCCAACGTGGACAGCCTGACCAACACACAAGTGAAGGTCTAGCTGAATTTAACATTCTGCATAACCCAGAGCAAGGTGGGCTACTTTCCATGGCTGTTGAGCCCCACCTACCCAGAGCTGTCTGGCTTTCAAATGCCTGATACTTGCCTTTTAAAGCTCAACCCAAGCAGACAATGTCTGGTTAGGAGTCAGGAGAAGCTTTTGTTAATGACTGTAATGGACATTACATGGACATAGACATAGAGGAGCTCAACTCTCTACGTCATCCCGATCATTCTAACCCACATCTAATATGCCACTACCCATCCCCCTACTAACCCATGTTACTATGAGCTGTGCAATTATCAGATTAAAATTTCATAATAGCCACATGTGAGAAGTAATATTTCAAATCCGAGTTAGTGTTTTAGACGTGGTTTCTAAATCCTATGTGCCGTTAACAATAGCGAGGCGCAGCCGAGCTATTGTTAACGGCACATGGGATTTGGCAACCACGTCTAAAACACTAACGAGGATTTAAAATAGCTTCTCACACATCATTACATATTCATTGCAATGAGGGCAATCACAACAGACTGGTCGTCAAGCGCTCAGTGCAGAGACAGGGAAAAAATTTGTTTTAAAACAGCCAGGAGTTTTGGTTCGCAAGACATTGGATTTATTGGATAACATACATTAGATTATGTTGAACAGCAGGATCAATTCATCCAGGACTGATATTGAGCAGAGAAAGTATAGATGACAATTGGAATAATGTAGAACTTTACAAACTAAAGAAGGCAGAAGATGTTAATGGTCGATACTCGATACCGGAGAAAACAAAGCGTGAGGTGACTGTCTTGTATACTTTTATATCTCTATAATATTATGAAAGGCGTAGATGGACATTTAAACTTCGTTACTTCAATCAGTCTGCTGTCTGTAAGCAATATCACTGTTTTAGCGCTTTTTGTAGGTTTCTGTTTGTCGTCGAATAACTTAAATTGCACCAACGTAAGTTTGGTTTCTTGTTAGTCTATTTTACTTGTAGTATATGTATCGCATGTAGTCGCTTATATTGTGAAGCGCTCTTATGTAAAAGAATCTGTTGTATTTGAAACTGGTTTTTATAGCGACAGAAAACTGTATTGGGAAATTATTTCTAAATACAGCGTACTGTATTTAGAAATGTTTTCTAAATACAGTTTTCTGTATTTAGAAAACATTTCTAAATACAGTATTGAAATTTTAAATTAACAGATGTATTGTTTTCCCATCAATTTCCCTCATCTTCTAAGCCCTGCCCACTTGAATTAATTAGGTCTCTGGTTTAGACTGGGTTTCTAGGTAAGTACATGTGACCTAAATCAAGCAACCAGATTGGCCGAAATGCTATGAATATCTAATGATGTGTGAGAAGAATACTTACTTGATGTATAACGATAATACATAGAAATTTATAGAAATGTCATGTAGATATTTATTGCTTAGCTTTTGATCTGTTTTCCCCAGACCCAGACCTTATCTATATGTTTAAAAGTTATATGTTATTACTTATAATACTGTAGCGTCCGAGGAAAAACAATAAACCAGACAACGACGAACACTTAATAAAGACTTTATTATTCGTTCATAACAGGACTAAGCTTGCTTAACAACTTGCAACTCGGTCAAACTCTCCAACAACCGTCTAACGAATCTGTCGTCGTCAGTCTTACGACAGTGCGTACGATTACAAACAATACGCGTTACACACCTCCCATCCTTCTAAAAATAACACGTCCTCGTGTTGGAATGAAACAAATAATAGGAAAATATAACCTGACGTAACCGCTATGTTCAGCTTAGCACTAAAATTAAATATGACTGTTAATTAAATCATTTTTAAATGTTAAATATTTTCTTTTTAAAACAACTGTGCCATTTTAGTCCATGATAAAATCGCTGAAATGTTGGGGCGCTCTTCGTGTTCGTGAACTACGAGTGTTCGTTCCTGCAGTAGTAGACTCGTGGTCAGGGAGGCGTAGAGTTATAATTTCTTTAGGCGTCAGTGGAACAAAGACTTGATCAGTCGGCGCCGTCGTAGTTTCTTCAACGTCCATTAGGATAACTTGTTCTTCTACTGGCTGCTCGATGTGATTTTCAACCAGGTTGGACGAATCCACTTTCTTTGTCGGTGGTTGTCGAGGAGCGAAACAAGGCTTTAAACGATTGTGATGTACCGCAAGTTCTTTCTTCCCTTTGTCCGGAGCGATCAGATAGTTACACTCTGATTTCTTCGATTTGGTACGATATAGGTGCACCACGTTTTGACTTCCACTTGCGACACGACATTTTATCTTGGATTTCCAGTTTCCCCCACTGTTTTAGCAATCTCTGCGTATCTGGATTACTATTTTCCCTCTCTTCTTTCTTTGGTAGGCGATGCCCCTTCTGTTTCCAGACCAGAAGTTGGCTGATAGCAGGATCTTCTCTTTGATATTCGGCTACTTCTTCTGATGACCACGATGCGTTTAACAGAGTTCCACAGCTGTCTTGTTGTGTGCCTGTCACTACTTTAGTTTCTTGACGTTGCATCGTTTCTTCTAGTCTTGGTATCCGTGAGAGTGCATCGGCGTTTCCATGGTTCTTTACCGGTCGGCATTCTACGTCAAAATCGAAGCCTTGAAGGGTAATTATCCAGCGAGCCAGACTAGGTCCGGGATTCTTGAGACCCTTTAGCCACCGTAGCGGCTGGTGATCGGTTAGTAGCGTAAAACGCCTTCCGTAGAGGTAGGGATGAAATTTTTCAACGGCCCATACCATTGCTAGTGCTTCTTTTTCTGTCGTGTACCACTTACGCTCGGTTTTCGTCAGGTGTCGACTTGCATAGGCGATCGCTCTTTCCTTTCCATCTTGAGTTTGAGAAAGAACAGCTCCGATGCCAAAATCAGATGCGTCGGTGTGAAGACGAAACGGCAGTGTGAAATTTGGTAGCGCTAAAATAGGTGGGGACGTTAAACATGTTTGAAGGTTTTCAAACGCTTGTTGGCACTCTGCATCCCAGTTGAAGTTTTTGCCTTTCTCCGTCAGCCGATGTAGCGGGGACGCAATTTGAGCAAAATGCGGGATGAATCTTCTGTAATACGAGGCAAGGCCAAGGAAACTTCTGACTTCACGGGTGTCTCTTGGAGTTGGATATTTCCGAATAGCTTCGAATTTGGAAGGATCGGGTGACAAACCATCCTTGGATACTAAGTGTCCCAGATATACGACTTGTTTTCTGAGAAAATGACATTTGGTTGGTTTGAGTTTCAAACCAGCTATCCTAATCCTTTGAAGGATTTCTTTCAGGCGCTCCAAGTGCTCGTCGAAAGTACGTGAAAAAATAATTACGTCATCGAGGTAAACTAAGCATGTAGACCAATTCAATCCAGCTAAGACAAACTCCATCAGTCTTTGGAATGTCGCAGGGGCGTTGCAAAAGGCATGGTCTTGAATTCAAACAATCATTCGTGGGTAGCAAATGCTGTCTTCTCTCTGTCTTCTGGGTGCATGCCAATCCGCCAGTAGCCAGATGTTAGATCTAGGGTAGTAAACAAGTTTGATTCTGATAAGGAGTCCAGCGCATCGTCAATGCGGGGTAAAGGATACGCGTCCTTCTTCGTAACACTATTCAACTGACGATAGTCGACGCAGAACCTCGTGGAACCATCTTTCTTCTTCACTAACACGATTGGTGAAGACCAAAGGCTTTTACTTGCCTGGATAATATCTTCCTGTAACATCTTCTCTATTTCTTTCTTGGCTTCCTGTCTCTGATGTACTCCAATGCGGCGAGGTCCTTGTTTAATCGGGTGTGTAGATTCAGTGTCTATGCGATGCTGGACAAGATCAGTTCGTCCTATATCACTGTTACCTTTCGAGAACACGTCCGAGTACTCTTGAAGCAGTTCACCCAACTTCACTTTCTGTTCTGCAGTTACATTTGCTTGGTCGATCTTGAAGGTCTTTTCCATGTCTTTTTCGTTGATTTTTCCATTCGTAGATTTACTCGCGTTGCTTGTGGTGATACGAGAGACAGTGTTCTTCTCGGTACGTTCAACATCGCCGTCCAGTTCCAGAACTACGTCGTTGTCCAATGACACAAAATTTCCCAGTTCCATACCTTTGTATAACTTGACTGCTTTGGGCGAAGGGTTGAGCAGCTTTACTAGTATGTAACCCATATGTGGTTTGGCCAGAATCCTTGCTGTAAAAATACCTGTTCTTTCGCTGACCCTTTTGTTTGGGTCTAGGACACCCGTGCAATTCTCAATGATTTTAGATGATTCTTCCAATTCAGCTTTGTAGTAAAACTCGTGTTCCGCTGGTATTTCGATATCTTCGCTTACGACCACCCTTACGACCACTGACTTCCGTGATGATTTTTCTAATTCGAAGACTCTGCCATTCATTCGGAGTCTGTTCTTTTCTAAATCTACCACGCCGCCATGTCTGCTGAGAAAATCTAGACCAAGGATTGCATCGTTGCTTAAATTTTTCACCACGCATACTTCATGTGAAACTAACCAGTTGCCAAACCACAACTTTGTCCGTACACAGCCCAACACATTCAATTGTTCATTATTTGCGGAGAACGCCCGCGGTCCTTTACCGAGTTTGCTTTTCTGTTTCTTGATTTTCTTCCACACCGTTTCACTAATAATTGTCATCGCAGAACCACAATCTACGAGAAAACGTACTTTTTCTTGTTCTACCGTCCCAATTAAATAAAGTCCTGTTTGTGTGTTCTGTTCGTAGGTCTCATTTGTGGCGTCCGGTGTATGACCTAGTACACCGGGCCCCACCCGTTTAAATTCTTCTGGCGGCAGTATTTCTTGACATGACCGGATTGACCACACTGGTAACAAATGACAGTACCATCGTCGGTGTAACCACGAAAGCTGACTGTATTTCGAGGATATGGCGAAGAACTACTTTTTCCATACGAGGCAGGATGGTTTCTGTTATCCCTATGGTATGGAGATGGACTCCTGGATGGGTATCGACTTGGGTTGCGTCGATACGGCGAGCGACGTCTGTTATATGAAGGCGTTTGTTGTTGCTGTTCGTAACCACTCCCATTTCTCTTGTACGAATTCATACGTAATAGCTTCATCTCGTTTACCAGGCTTAATAAATCATTCTTCAGGTCGGATACTTCTTGCTCAACCACTTGTCCAGCTGTCTCCTTTACCAACTGTATAATCTCGCGGTCAACTGCGTTGACGGGGAGCTTGCTTCCGGCTTGAGTTTTCAACATCCTCCTTGCTTTTCGGGCTGATTCCAGCGTTCTTGCCATGGTCAGAGTATCTGCGTATGTTTCGCGACATTCTTGAAGCAGCTTTTCTTGTATAGTCGTCTTTTAATCCTTTAATAAATTGGTCTCTGATGAGTTCTTGACGAAGATCCTTAGGCTTGCCTTTGTACGCTTTGTTGGCTAGTTAGACCAGAGCATTTCCAAAGGCGTTGACGTCTTCCGTTTCCAGTTGTCGCCGCTGGACAAAGTTATAACGTAATTCGGGCTCACTGATAGTATGTTTTTGAAAACTGTTGAACAGCGCTTCAGCGACTGTGTCGTAATCTTCCTGATCTTCTGCAGATAGTTCAATAAGTTCGTACAATCTGAAGGATGTTTCATCCAAGAGCGATAGGAGGGAAGCAATTTTTACGTCGCATCTCAAGTTGGTGATGCTGGCGTATATTTCAAATCGTTTTAACCATAACTCGAAGTCATCTTCTTGAGAATAAATTTTAGGAAGCCGTACGGATGCTGCTGCTGCCATATCCACGATGCCTTACTATTTTCTGTCTTCTTCTTTAAATTCCAATGCTGACGGTACTTGCAACGATGGAGTACAGTCACAGGTTTGTCGTAAACACTTTCCGTTAAATATTTCCGAATAGGTTCTGTTCAAAGTTTTTGTTTGACCACCGCTGCCACCAATGTAGCGTCCGAGGAAAAACAATAAACCAGACAACGACGAACACTTAATAAAGACTTTATTATTCGTTCATAACAGGACTAAGCTTGCTTAACAACTTGCAACTCGGTCAAACTCTCCAACAACCGTCTAACGAATCTGTCGTCGTCAGTCTTACGACAGTGCGTACGATTACAAACAATACGCGTTACAATACTGTATATTATCTGCATCATGATTATGACATACTATAGTGAGTATCTAGAATTGAAACACTACCTAAATAGTGTTTATAGTAATAGCATTGGTTTATACCAGTGTGCTCAACGCAGATTATGCTAATATGGAACGGATATCAACAAAGGTTAGGGAAGTAACATGACAACAGACTAACATCGATATTGAATCCATATTGATGAACTACTGTACCTATAAGGTTACCTTAGAGCGACATATGGCTTACTCTAGCTTGTCCGCCTTTCATGTGTTGTGGCAAATAGACCGTCTCAGCACCGATGTCTTCCCAATCTTGGGGAAATGCTCTCCGGCCGTCAGTACTCGACAAGCACATATTCTCGCAGACAAATCAACATACATTTGCCACAAAAGAACTTCATCGCTGCTTTTTAAAACACACAACGCACGACCTAACAAGCGTGCATGTAGAAGCCATGAATCGATCGAACAGAATTAGACTGAACGAAGACCTTGCAGACCGCATTTTGCAGGCTTCCGGTACGGCATACTTTCGGCAAAGCAATCAACCAATCACATTCAGCGATTTGCCTCGTTTTGGCCAATCACAATGGGTAGATCGGTTTAAATCCTGCAAAAATCTAAACCAGTCAGCGCTTGCGATTTGGGTGTTTTGGACCAATGAGAATGGCTAAATCGGCCTAAATCCTGCAAAACACCTAAACCAGTCAGCGCTCGCAATTTATCTGGTTTGGACCAATCAAAATATCTAAATCGGCCCAAATCCTGCAAAAGTCTAAGCCAGTCAGCCCTCGCAATTTTTCTTGTTTAGACCAATTAGTAAGTTAATATATGATGATATTTATAATTATTTCTTAACAATTTTAATTTCACCTTTGTCATCTGACTTATTTGACTAACGCTAAATCCGCCCCTGCTTTCAGCCATGATAACTTCCAATTATCAACTCCAATTTTATTAAAAATTTTAAGACATAAGCGTACAATAATAATCTTCAACATACCTGAATGTCTTGCCGTATATTTGTTGAGAACATATGAAGCGCTTCCGGTGAAATCAACTCTCCACTTCAGTCATCAAAATATCAAGGCTATGTCTACAATAAGTTGCATGTAATGCTCCTTTTCAAGTGAAATACATACTAATACGGTAATAGGACATCCATTTCATCTGTATTTAAGAAAAACTTCTTCTCACACACAACCGTTCAAGAAATATCTACGATAATTTATCGGTAGCCAAAAAATCGATTTCTTTGGAATTTGGCTGAAAAGCACGCTCGTGCCAGTCCACTTCCGCATCACACGTCGATCAGCGCTTCCCATTGCCGTTTCACCGCCCAGTATATAAGCGCCCTGAATAAAACAGTTATACCATTCGCTCTCGTCGTATACGAACTAATAGCCAACTCGGCGAACCGCCTCGTTGGCTATGAGCTCATATACAACTCGAGCTCATGGTATAACTGTTAAATATTTAAAGCCTATTTACGCTGCTTTACAATTTAGGATCACAAATTTACGATTCAAGTTCCGAGTGGGCTTATGAACCGTCACGGACGATAAAAGGTCGTTAAGCTTCGACGCACGTCGACATCAACAGTTAACATTACATCAATATATATATATATATATATATAATGATATTAGGTGTTACTCCGAGTGACGAACCATACCGGTCAAGTAGAGACAACTCTACTTGGCCCTGCTGGGATTCGAACCCGCGACCTTCGATCGGTTTACTAGTCCGACGCTCTACCGACTGAGCTACAGGTCAAGTTGGGAGCTGGTGGTCGAATGATGGTACTTGGGTTATTTGATATTTCAAAACAGATACTAGTTTCTTCAATATCGAGACATTAAGCCGTAATCAAACGAGAACGCAAGTCATCGCAAGTTATGCAGTCACAAATTTCTGTGGCGGTCGTTCGAACACCCAAATTAACAAAATAAAGGTTTCATGAGTGTTTTAAACAAGTTTTAACTTTGTCACGGTACATAATATTTTCGGGAAATTATTCAGAGCGGCTGGCTGAGATAGCGTGACTGCCAACTTGCGATGACTTGCTTTCTCGTTTGATTAGGGCTTTAGTCTTTATATATGTAGATTTAGAACAATTATTATGGGACAGTGAACTCGGGTGAAGAATAATGATATTAGGTGTTACTCCGCGAGTGACGAACCATACCGGTCAAGTAGAGAAAACTCTACTTGGCCCGGCTGGGATTCGAACCCGCGACCGTCGGTTTACTAGTCCGACGCTCTACCAACTGAGCTACAGGTCAAGTTGGGAGCTGGTGGTGGAATGATGGTACTTGGATTTGTCGCGAAGCTCGCGGGTTCGAATCCGAGCCGGGTCAAGTAGAGTTTTCTCTACTTGACCGGTATGGTTCGTCACTCGAAGTAACACCTAATATCATTATTCTTCACCCGAGTTCACTGTCCCATAATAATTGTTCTAAATATATACATATAGTTTAAGTGGGCTTACCATTTTGAGGTAAGCCCACTTAAACTGTATTGAGCACTTTCCGACATTCCGTGAACAAAATCACACGTGCTCGTTGTATATATATATATATATATATATATATATATAATAAAGCTACTAATGGTATATGAGCTATCTTAACAATCTGATTGGCTGCATTACTAACTGTATATCAGCTCATACACAGCGAGTAGTGAAAAACAAAATGGCGGCGTAGTTCTCTTAAACTATTGCAGATGAAATTGGCTGGGGGTTTTTAACGTATAGCTCAGAAAAACTTGAGCTAAGAAGGGGAAACTAACATTTAACACAAAATACACAACCCAAAAGCACAATTTACAAAGTTAAGATGGTAAATCCACTTTAAAAACCGTTTTAAGAGTTTACAAAACCCGATTTGAATTGTCAGGTTGACAATAATGTTTTGTTAGGCAAATTAAAATCCACAAGAATTGAACTAACAACACATATTTATGAGCACAACCATTATTATTACTCAGCAAAGTGGGTCATGGCCAGAAATGAGGGACAGTCAGCGCAATGCATCGCGGGCGCATAAATTAGCCAAATTCTATGCCTGGTATAGGAATATCAGACATCTTAAAAGAACTTTTAAGAACCTAAAATAAATCAAAAGAACTCAGAATAATATAAATTTAAATCAATTAAGCAAATTGGCAAAAAGATTCTTGAATGTATAATCTTTTAATGAAGTGAAGTGAACACAATATTTTATAACTTGACAAGTACAAAAGTACACCAAAATATAGCCTGCGAGCCGGCTCTCCTTTGGGGGATTGGGGAGAGGAGGAGTAGGAGAGCCTGCACGCGTAGTATTGTTTTTTGAGTAGTAGCGTTCCAAATTGGGACGCAGCTCACTGATTGGACGAGATGCTGATTGTTGACGTACAACCATTTAACAAATAGATTCCATTTTGCCGTTGTCTGTTCAGTTATAGATGCACAGATGACGTCACAACGTGGTAAGAACAAAAAAGTGGCCCACGAGACGCAGTCGAGTGGGTAACTTATGTTCTTACCACGTTGTTACGTCTTCTGTGCATCTATAACTGAACAGACAACAAAAAAATGGAATCTATTTGTTTTATACAATAAAAATTTAAAAGGTTTTTATCGAAACTCTTGCCGGATTTTGGGGCATGAAGAAGGAAAAAAGCAAGCCAGCTGACGTGATCTGACGTGACCATGTGTCTGTCCTCTAATAGATCATGGCCAACAACCAATGAAAACACGCATAGCAACCAGGGTATTGTATAAATATTAATAGACTGCTGGTAATTTGTAAAATATTAAGTGCATTTGTGTCTGAAAGATATTTCCATCAGGTAAATATTTTTAATATATTTGATCATTTATCAAGGGTTGTACGAACCGTATTAAAATCATATTATTAGGATAGACCCAGATCGATAGACTCGAATCGTTTTGAAACGAAATACTGACGTTTCGAGGGTAGTCCTTGCTCGAAATGTCAGCGTTTCAGATTCGTTCCAAAAATTTCACCACCTTTTCCCTTTGCCATGCACGGTTGTTAAACACTTATAGTGTGAAAGCAAATCGTCCTCTCATGGATAAGTCAATTAATTGAAAATTTGGTATCAAAGGACAACTTCCCACGATTGAGAAAATATTATCTATAAAACAAACGATAAGGTTCGAAACACCATTCGCCTGCAATACACACAGCTTTTTGTACCGGCCTGTAGCTCTCGGGATACGATTATTTATATGACTGAAGTTCCTATGGCCAGGCAAAGTTAAAATCTGAAACACTCCGGGTCCTTCTTTTCAGTTCTTCCACTCGATATGTGAAAATATATAGAGATAGGAAAAAGTCAGACAGGACGTACCGAAATGGCACGGCGGCTATACGGCATATCATTATCTTGTCATTTGTGGAACAAGATGACTAGTAATTTCAGAACTACGCGTCGTTGAAATATATTGTGTACGTATGTTGTTATATGTTTAATGAGCTTTCATTTGATGTAGAGTTCAAGATTCTGCGTTTTATAAAACTTGTTATACTGTCCAAAATGTGCGAACCACTGTTCCAAATAATATTTCATTAGCGTATTAGTCTGGCGAGGAAGTAAAACCGTTTTCTTTGTTTACATTGCGTGTCTAGTTTCTGATTGGTCGCTTTTGACAACCCGTTAGAAGGGGCGGCACTCAAGTTTGATAGCTATGCGTGCATGCTCTATATTTCACATCCCGCCCTACCCAAGAGCCGGCTCGCAGGCTAACCAAAATATATTGAATTTGGAGGGATTTATTTGTATTTTGGAGCCCTTCGTACCTCATAATGTTAGTCAGCGGCTGCACGTATAAATGTTTTCAAAATGGTTGACAAGAAGGCACTGAAACGCTCATAATTTTGGAGGATTTCGCACTTTGTCTTCTCTAGCATGCTTGCATTGGTAACAGGATCAGCTTACAGTTTTCATAAAAACACAGACTATTTTAAATGTATTTGGCGGAGCGAATACAAGCTAAGATGTCTCTAAATCAACACAAAATGAAGAATCAAACATCGTACAAGAAATGTGGACGTGTGCATTTCGTCGCCGAACACTTCGAACAACACTACACTGGCCTGAACTTAGCATATAATGGGGATTTTGCTGTACTTAATAGGAGTTTACGTTGCGAGATAATAGGGACCTTAAGCAACACGACGTCAAGGACGACGACGACGCTAATATGACGTAATATATCGAAAAAGGAGTGGAACGAATACGTCGTCCTTGGCGCGAAAAACAAAGATTAAGCCAGGCGAGTTTGCTGCACGACGACGTCTAGATATGCCGAAAAAATCATGTAGTTTGACATTTTAAAATGCAATGGCCTCTTGTAAAGAACTTCGAAACTTATTTATAACATGCCACGACCAAGGCTTAATGAATGACGAGGAATTTTTACTGTTATATTCTTCGTACGAGTCGAAAAACCCCGATTTTTCATACCATATGTACGATGATTTTGACCTTGAAGAAATGGATGAAGCAGAATGTATGGCAGAGTTTAGGTTTCGTAAACATGATATTCCAATTCTTGCAGAGAAGCTTCAAATACCACAAAGATTCGTCTGTCAACAACGGTCTATTTGTGATGGTATAACTGGGCTTAGTGTGCTTCTCAAGCGACTTTCATATCCATGCAGATATGGAGATATGATTCATCGCTTTGGCAGACCTGTTCCTGTCCTGAGTATGATCACCAACACTGTTCTCGATTACATATACAACCAACATGCACATAGGATAACTCAATGGAATGATACAATCATGAGTCCACCTCAGTTGCAGACCTACGCTGATGCTATTGCAGCCAAAGGCGCGCCACTCGACAACTGCTTTGGCTTTATTGACGGCACCGTGGTACGAATTTGTCGACCAGGAAAAAAACAAAGGATAATGTATAATGGGCATAAGAGGGTTCATGCTATCAAATTTCAATCTCTTGCTTTACCTAATGGCATAATAGGAAACATGTATGGTCCAGTAGGTAAGTTTTATTACACCAGTTTTTATAGATGCAATATATGAGTAATGAATTCTCAAAGTAGAAACACTTAAAATAATTTACCTGTAAAAAAACTAATTGTTGGGTTTTCTTGATTTGTTTAGAAGGGAAAAAACACGATGCAGGCATGCTTGCTGATTCAGGCCTCCTACAGGATTTAGCACAATTTGCAGTCTCTCCAGCTGGTGAACCATTTTGTGTGTATGGTGACCCAGCATACCCTTTGAGGATACAACTCCAGGGCCCCTTCAAGAATGGAGTTATCACTCCCCAGATGAAGAACTTTAATACTGCTATGAGTAAAGTTAGGGTTTCGGTTGAATGGCTCTTTGGAGACATTACTACTTACTTCAAGTTTGTTGATTTCAAAAAGAATTTAAAGTTATATCTGAGCAGTATTGGCAAAATGTATGTTGTTAGTGCCATTTTAAGAAATGCATGTACCTGTCTGTATGGAAATATAACATCATCTTTTTTTAATTTAGATCCACCTACATTACAAGATTACTTTGTGTAAAATAAGTTTGTAAAACATTTAAAGAGAAACAAAAGTAGAAAAATAAAAGATTGTATAAACCAACAACACTTAATTTGTTAAATTTATAACTATACAACTGTAAATCTTTATCTACCAAATATTTTTCTGCAATGTTTAATTTTTTTAGTCTAATACCCCAAGAATCACTCGCCTAAATTTTTATAACTACCTTACATTAAGTACAATAATGTGTATTATTTGATGTTTAATTTTGCTGCTTAATTATACATTATCATATTGTACTTAACTAAGCACTGCCCCCACTTATGCACAGCATCTGAAACCCGAGTAAAAATTTGAAGTGTGCTACTGAGTGCATAATCAAGTAAATACACTAAGCACAGTAACCTTTAAAATGTGTGACAAATTAACTGTTAGAGTGAGTGATTAACAAACTTGAAAATACCATTTTATTCAAGTCAAATAAAAAATTACTTCTTTTTTAAAAAAAAAATGCAAATACTTTCAGTCATATACAATTTAACTTAGAAAAATTACCAAACAGGTAAAACTGAAACACAACAAGTTTTAACTCTTAACCTAAATATGTTAACTGTAATAAAAAAGGTTATTATCATTAAGTTTAACAACATAAAAGTAACTATCTTGTGAACCAAAACAAGCATACTGTATATTTGGAAAAACCAAACTAAGTCTATTGCTCGTGTTAACGTTCAGCCAGTTTACCCATTATTGACATCAACATTTGGTTCTGTTGTTGTTGTTGAGCAACAAGCATAGCTTGCATGTTTTGCTGATGCTGTTGTTGTTGCTGCATCTGATTCACCAATGATAACATTGTATCTTGCTGTTGCTGTGACAGTTTTTCTTGGTGTTCACTTTTAGCCTTTTCTCTTTCAGCTGCAGTTTCCAGTTCTTTTTTTCTGATTTCCAGCTCCTCCACTTTCAAGGAATACTCCTTTGTTGCTTTTTCTTGCAAATAGCCAACTACATCACCTACACCTCTCCTTGCCCTTTTCATTTTGCTACTTCCAACTTCATCAGCATCAGTATCTTCACTTTTTCGTTTTGATTTTTCTTCCATTCTTTTCATAGCTTGTTCACGCATATTTTCTGCAGTCATCTTTTCATTCTCAGCTTTTCTTTTTTTTCCTCCAAGATCTAACTCAATTTGTTCCTTGCCCAACTTTTCCTTCTCTAAAATTTCTTCAAGTAAGACATCCAATTCTGTCTGCTCAACTTCAATGCCTGTTGCTCTTTCTTCCATCTTCAGCTTTTGTGCTTGTTTAGTTGCCAAAAGGGTACACCGATCACGAACAGACCTAGTAGTTACTCGAAACTTCGGATCATGAATATTGTTCAAGTTGTTAGCAATTTTCTCCCAAGCTTTTCCCCTTTCAGGGCTTCTTGGCTTAAAATAATATGGCTCTGATACCAGTATTTCACGACAAAGAACTATATCATGACTTTCACTCCACTGAAAACTTTTGCTTCTAAAAAAAAGTAAACATGTAAGTGAAAAAAATGGTTTATCAGTTACACACATAACAAGCAACAAATAAAATTAAAGAATTTAATTTTAAATTAAAGAATGTTTATATACTGTAGGCACCTATTTACCACTGTAATATGATTTAACAACAGACAGTGATTTTGACAAAACAACATACTAAAAATAATTCTGTTAAAGACAGTGACTGATTTCAGTACTTTTACAAATGAGTGCACATTTTAAATTCCCTACACAAGCCTTTCTTGTAAACCTTTATGAAGGTAAGGACATGAAACGTCGATTATAATTTTAAAACATGTACACAGCTCATATACTATACAAAACAAAAATTAACAAATAGCAGGCAAGATATAAACATATTGTTTTTAACAAGTCACTTGAAACTATCGCAGTTTTTAACCCAGCTGCTAAGGCGGTTTCCTAATTTATGTTGTTTGAACTTACATGTATGTTGGTGGGCATAGTGGCTTTCCACAATATTCTTGAACTTGTGTCACAGAACTATCATCCATGTTCACTTGTTGTCGTTAACTGTTGAGCAGGTTTCTAGCAAAGCAAGAAGAAGCAAACTGAAAGTATGACAAATTTTGATAAGGATACCATTTTATCTCGATAAAAAGTAATGACTACAAATGCAGCGGCTTAAAAGCCAAAAGAATACTCACGTTTTCACGAGAACGTCAAAACACTTGATTTGCCGTCGTCGACGAAATCCTGGACGACGCCAACTTGTTATGAGCATGCGTAAATGCGTTCGCTATCGGTACTTCCTCTTCCGGTCGTCGTCGTCGTGTTTGACGTCGTGCTTGCTTAAGGTCCCTAATATTGTAAAATTGACTTACTCGGGCGGAGTATTGGCAAATCGTGACATATCAAGAGTTTACAAGAATTTACAAGACCACTCATTGAGGTATTTTATAGATTTGTAGACGTGTGCAATTTGCAAATTCTATTTTGTTTCAGTTTGCGCATCGCATTTGTATGTTTTTAGTGTTAAAGCTTAGTATATCCGCCATCTTGAATTCGCAAAATTTGTTACTTGTGCGCATCACTGGCAGCCATACTGTCCCTAATTTCTGGCCATGAGTTTTTGAAGTAATAAATAATTATGGATAAAAACTGTGTTATTCTTTGAGGTTGAGAAATATTGAAAAACAACGCGTAATTTTCGCTATTAATTATATTTTTAGCTTCTTTGTCCATTTAAAAAGTCAAAGATTCACAACCACGACAGATTAAGAAATAAATCACCCACCTTTTGACTTTTCAAAGCTGTTTTAATTCTTCATTCATTCTTCATTTTTAATCTAATTTATTGCAATAAATCAACTTGCATTAATTATCATAACATATTTTGCTATATTATAAAACAAGTATACCATTCGCTCTCGTCGTGTATGAACTCATAGCCAATGAGGCGAAGCGCCTCATTGGCTATGAGCTTATATACGACTCAAACTCATGTTATAATTGTTAAATATATATATATATATATATATATATAGCATATAAAAATGTGTGGTCTTAATTAACATAAAAACTTCCAACAATGTTTATCATTTTTAATATTTAAAATCATTAATAATTCATGAAAACTGAAGGAAAATCAGTACCATTTCCGTGGTTTTATATGTGATATTCAATCTTTCTGATTTACATAAATTTTAGCCTAGATTTTTTCGATTTACACAACGTTATTTTTCAAATTTACTTGATACTATTCTCATGACATTATACTTTGATAAAGCACTGCTGCTCATGGTTTAAATATTACTGAAGAAATGTTTCCCATTTTACCAAATATGACCTACACTTGATTTTCACATCACGATACCAATTTAATTCAATTAAGAAATTGTTGAATTTTAGTATATTGATAACGACATAAGATTACAATAATTGATTTATTATTTATATCTTCTACAGTAACAAAGACCAGCTCGTTCGTAAACAGCAAACCAACATTTGAAAGAGCAGAATATTGAAGTTTTACATTCGGTCAGCAACGTTTCAATACTAAAATACAAGTTAAAGTTTAATAAATACGTACCAAAGTGGCGATAAAATTCACTTCTAAGGTTTCTTTTAAAGAACTTTTCTTTTCAAATTCGTGTTTCGTAGTCTTACCACTGTTTTGTCTGTTTTTGTGCGAGCACGACGAGCAAGGTATTAGTCCATTTGGCTCGCCGTTGTAAATCACATACAGTTGCGCATATTCTATTATTACTTAGACCACTTTGGAATTCCCTGCTGGCAGAGGGTCTCTCTACAGGAAAGAGACCTCTGCAAATGTACGAGGCTTTGTTTGATGTAGCCGCCATCCATTATCTCAAACATGTGTCAAACCAGTTCTGATAAAAGGTTTGGTGCAACACACATTCCGATTGGCCACGCAATGACTAACGAGTCGTTTACGTGGTGGCGCTAGAGTGAAAAAATCAGTATTCCGGAGCCAGTTGGGCTTCTGTAACCCTGTTTTTATCTCTTTTTTTACCATTTAAAACATTATTTCCCTAATGAAATAAGAATACTTTGTCACAGAGTGGGTATAAAGTTGTTTTGTGTTTCTGAACTTCGTTTCCAAGGTAACTTCGCGCATGCGCGCCAGGATGTTTGCAGATGTCTCTTTCCTTTAGAGAGACCTCTGCCAGCAGGGAAACTTTGGAAATGATGTTATTATATGCTTTACACTTTATATAATAACGCCTTCAAAATCTCTTAGAACTTAAAGTTCTGATGATTCTTATAGATATAAATAGGAACTTGACAATTATTTTTAAGAAAAGTGCTATAGCTATAAACAAAAGCAAACACCACTCGCAGTTCAGTCCTTGGAATCCACTTGCACAGTCACAATAGTACGTCTGTCCTTTAGATGTGCACTTTCCACCATTTCGGCATGGTGAACTTTCACAAGGGTCTAATATATTTAGAAGAAATAAATTAAATAATGCAGAGATATTAATAGCTGACGTTAAGCTCCTTAAATTGTCATATAAGTTTAATTGTAAAATTTATGACGGGAACAATTTCAAGCACCGTAACCTACTATTTATCAGTTAAACCGATCAATCTCTACAACATACACCAAAAGATTGCGACACCCAATTTTTTTAATTTATTGTTTTTGTAAACAGTCTTTGCCATCACTAAACTGTCTTTACCATTTCAATTTTCTTGTGTTCACCTAGTGTCGCCTACGCACCAGACCTAGTGTC
This sequence comes from Paragorgia papillata, assembly GCA_035771165.1. Lineage (NCBI taxonomy): Eukaryota > Metazoa > Cnidaria > Anthozoa > Scleralcyonacea > Coralliidae > Paragorgia > Paragorgia papillata. The sequence continues at coordinate 2,596,416 of JAWNZC010000132.1, forward strand.
GCCTACGCACCAGACCTAGTGATTTGTTGGTATAAATATAGTCACCTCCGCCAGAATGGTTTTACTTTCGTTTATTTTATTATTAGTTTGTTAGGCTGTTAGTCTGTTAAGCCGTTTGTCTATTCGTCTGTTATTCTGTTCGTCCGTTTAGTCTGTTGGTCAGTTACTCTGTTAGTTTATTAGTCTGTTATCCTGCATGTTAGTCTTTTAGTTTGCTAGTCAGTTATTCTGTTAGTCAGTTGGTTTGTTAGGCGGTTCAGTTTTAGTCTTTCGCCTGTTTCCAGGATATGTCAAAAAGCATTAAACAGTTTTAATCTAACTTTGTAGAAGTGCTGGGGTTTTTTAATTGCATGTCATGCTGTTAAAGATACATGGACTAGGGAAGAATAAGGGAATAGGAATGCCAAAGGTTGTTTGAGATAACAAAGACTGGTTTACAAAAAAGAAAATTGCAAAGGCGACGCGATTTTAACATGGTGTAGCTCCAGCTTTTGACATGCAAGATCGCAGATATATATTTTTACAAACTAACGGGCGGCAATTGCGCCTTAATTCCCCTAGACCTAGCCCGAAAATTGCAACACAAGAAGAAAAAAGCAACACGTGCACGAGCGCATTTAGTCGTTTCTAAACGTAAACACTATTCGTATACGTAGAGTATATAAAGATGCACACGCTTAATTTAAACTTGTAACATTACCACTTTCACTTTCGCAGTTGTTTCCTTCATAATATCTTGGACTTTTGCAATTGTACGTCTGTCCTTGTGATGTACACTGTCCATCGTTTTGACACGGTGAGCTTTCACATGGGTCTTAAGTGAAAGAAAGGAAATACAATAAGTACAAATTATGATAATTATTTTTTGAATACATTTAGACACAAATAATATCAACTAAAAATATTTCTTTTTATTGAACGAAGTTTTTATTTGCCATCAGAATATCATTTTCAATTTGCAATGGAAGTTTACAGACGAAAATTTAAACACTCAGTTTAACTCGATTCGGGGAAAAACTTTCCACTTAAAGTTATTTTTATTATATAGCAAGAACTTGTGGACCGCATTAATAACCAAACGCAAAATAGTCCGAATTCGTTTTAAGATCAACGAGCTATACATAAAAATTCAAAAATCTTTCGCTAAGATTAATTTTCATCCGACAGTCGAACACAATAAAAGATAAAGCAGCAGATGTAATTATACTCAGTCGGCCTTACGACCGTTCAAATATTTTCCGTTTGGACGATGGAAAAGCGCAATGCACTACGTGACTTGCATATACGGTCGTGGACATTAGTGTTACATAGTTAGAAAGTTACTTACAAGATGAACGATGACATGCAGCATTCCTTATCAGGCAGAAAATTTTTTTTGATCAATCCAAGTAAATGCCGTCATAAAAGCAAATTCTTCACAGCAATAACAAATAGATTCTTTTGCGCGACCACCTTAAGAATAGGTATGCCATGCATGGACGTGTCTACTGCTATTACGTGCATTTTAATTGTTAACAAACAATGGTTAACAACTACGATATGAACAGCTTCCGGAGTTAACAATGACTAACTGAGTTAAGGGGTCTTACACCAAAATTTCTTTTTTGTTTAAATTTAAAATTAAGAGAGAATAAGGTTCAGATGATTAGGGTATGTGAAAATGTGACCCAGAAAATACTGTGACCCACTCTCGTGTTGCTATGGTAACCGAGATAATTGTCCCCCATTGTGATAAAGAACCTTTATTTTCAAAAATGATAACTCAGGAAGGAAAGGTCAAGAAAATGTTTTTAATGGTTAATTTTATCAATGAATACGTTTTGAAGGAGCTGAACCTAAAACAATGAAACGTTTATCAGTTTTTTAGAATTTGTAAAGAATAGATTTTTAAAAAAATTAAGCAATTGTCTATTTTATAGGTTCAGCTTCTAGATCCCGTTTGTATCTTTTTTTTATTAAAAATGAACCAGACAATTTAGAAGAATTGGTCAAAAGGTAATAGAAAATATTTTTTTTTAAATATTCGGTTTTTGTTGAATTTCGTAATTTGAGAAAAACAACTTTAAAGTTAATTAAGATGAAAATGTTATGTTGACGTTCGTCATGCTAGTCTTACAGCAGCGGTAAAATAGATTAAAATGGCGTTTAGAACATGAAAGGACTCAAAGGGAATTGCATTCCCGCGCGAGTGTTATCCGGCGGGATTGGAAGCGCCTCGTTTTGTAATGGCGCCAAGACGTAGTTCTATGTCAAGGTGTTACTTCGTCGAAATAAAGTCCATTTGAATACGTTGCGGCTGACTTAAGGGACATCATGTAAAGTCCGAGTAATAGTCGATCTGCCGATGTCTTTTCAAAGAACTGAACAACGTCGAACAACATCGGATATTTCGACGCTGTTGTTTATGTGGTGGAGGTCGCGTTAAGGAACTGACGGAGACCCGAAGTTTAGTCTAGCTAGGCCAAAACATTTTTTTTTTTAAATTTAGACTGGCATATTATTGAGATGCGTAAGTACGTCTCCAGCATAGGATGTGTTTGGCTTTTGTGTTTTGACTCCGAATTACACATTATAAGGGTTCAGTTCCCTATGTTTAGATAATTGGGAAGGTCCATGTCGAATTTTCACAAAGTATATCCAGAATGAAATTCGAGAGTAGTTTTCAGGGCGGTGATGGGCTATATGTTATTTGTGTTTATATCTGTTGAATAAAACGCAAGTAGCGTAATTTTTTTATTTAGTCCATTGATTTTCTTCCTTTCTAACGTTGATGGAATATTTCTGGTAAGTAGTTAAATACACGACGGAGCCTCTACAGGGCTGATTTTCATACGATTTACAGTTTAACTGAACATTAACAGAGTGTACCGCTCCCCCTTAATAAATATATTGATCTTGGTTGTCAATTTCATAACAGTTCATCTCACTGCGGTGTAAATAATTTCTCTTTCTTCAAATATCTCGTTGTCTGAAGAAGTACCCGACCCAAATCTTATATCAAAATAAATCGCGAAATGTGGAGAATATTGTTGTTGTAGCCACGAGATAATCAAAAAATGTAACCTGTTTAACTGCCACATTGCTTCTTGTCAAAACGAGACAACAGTATGAGAAATTACAATGATTGCCAGTATATAATTTATATTTTGTGTTTCTGAGTAAGCGAGTTCACAGATCTTCATGTGGTTATGGATTTTCTAATGGAATTGTCAATTTAGTTTCCTTTATATCTCAGCAGTGCCTTAGTTGTAAACCTGGCAAGCGAACAAGCGAATAAGTATATTCGCACATAAATGTCGACTTCATGCAGATAAAGTCAACGTAATATATACGTTTTTTAGTGTTTTGTTTTATTAATGAAATTTTTAAAACCCAAACCACCGTGAAATGCAAATTTCGTCGAAAACATGTTTTTTTGAGATTTTGACACTGAACTGTAAATATGAAAAATAAAAATTTGCTATATAGAAAGGAATATAAAAAAATGAACATATAGAGAATTGATTTAGCAGGTATTTGAAAAAGGGACAAATATATTTTTGGGGTGGAAGACCACCTTAACAGGTAACAGAGTTAACAGCTAAAGCTACTGTTACACAATGCGATTTTTCTTGCAACTTGCAGCAAATTTACACATTAAAAAAATCGCAAGTTGCCTGGGGGTGTTACACGCAAACACACTTCCCTCGGATATGTCGTCGTCGCGTTCATCCGCCATATTTTTTGTTCCAGGAGCGTTTGGCCCCCTAGTATCGAGTTCGCGCGGTAACCCGAAATTCTTACACCTGATTGGCTAGCCTTGAAAAGAAATGTGTTGCAGGAAGAGTGTTGCTATACGTCCAGCTACTTGCGAACTTTGTTGCAGATTGCAGCAAAAAGTAGAACCCATCCAACTTTCCCTGCAACTTGCAACACGGCGAAAATAACAAAATCGCAAGCTGCTACGGGGTGTTACACGCTGAGATTTTTTGCAACTTCCAACATACAGTGATTTGTTGCAATTTGCAAGAAAAATCGCGTCGTGTAACAGCGCCTTTACAGAGTTAATAACTAACAGAGTTAATAACTAACAGGGTTAACAGCAAACAGAGTTAACAGCTAACAGAGGTTACAGCTAATAGAGTTAACAACTAACAGAGTTAACAGCTAACAGAGTTAAGAGCTAATAGCGTTAACAGCTAATAAAGTTAATTAACATATTTTAGACTAAGAAAGTTAACAGCTGACAGTGTTAACACGTAACAAAGTTAACAGCTAACAGCGTTAACAGGTATCAGCGGTAACAGCTAATAAATTTACAATCTATAAGACTAACACAGTTAACAGTTAACAGAGTTAAGAGCTAATAGCGTTAACAGCTAATAAAGTTAACATCTATAAGACTAACACAGTTAACAGCTGACAGTGTTAACACGTAACAGAGTTAACAGCTAACAGAGTTTACAGCTAACAGCCAACAGAGTTAACAACTAACAGACTTAACAGCTAATATAATTAATAGCTAATAGAGTTAACAGCTAATATATTTAACTGCTAATAGAGTTAACAAGTAACAGAGTTAACAGCTAATAGATTTAACAGCTAATAGAATTAACAACTAACAACTAACAACTAACAGAGTTAAAGGCTAATAGAGTTAACAGCTAATAGAGTTAACAGCTAATAGAGTTAACAGCTAATAGTGTTTACAACTAACAAAGTTAACAGCTATAACAGCTAAAAAGTTAATAACTAACACAGTTAACAGCTAATAGAGTTAACAGCTAATAGTGTTAACAACTAACAGAGTTAACAGCTAACAGAGTTAACATCTAACAGATTTAACAGCGAATAGAGTTAACAGCAAATAGAGTTAACAGCTAATAGAGTTAACAGCTAATAGTGTTAACAACTAACAGAATTAACGGCTAACAGAGTTAACAGGTAACAGAGTTAACAACTAACAGACTTAACAGCTAATATAATTAACAGCTAATAGAGTTAACAGCTATTAGAGTTAACAGCTAATAGTACTAGTGTTAACAATTAACAGAGTTAACAGCTAATAGTGTTAACAACTAACAGAATTAACGGCTAACAGAGTTAACAGCTAACAGAGTTGACAACTAACAGACTTAACAGCTAATATAATTAACAGCTAATAGAGTTAACAGCTAATAGTGTTGACAATTAACAGAGTTAACAGCTAACAGCCAACAGAGTTAACAGCTAACAGAGTTAACAACTAACAGACTTAACAGCTAATATAATTAATAGCTAATAGAGTTAACAGCTAATAGATTTAACTGCTAATAGAGTTAACAAGTAACAGAGTTAACAGCTAATAGATTTAACAGCTAATAGAATTAAACTAACAACTAACAACTAACAACTAACAACTAACAGAGTTAAAGGCTAATAGAGTTAACAGCTAATAGAGTTAACAGCTAATAGTGTTTACAACTAACAAAGTTAACAGCTATAACAGCTAAAAAGTTAATAACTAACACAGTTAACAGCTAATAGAGTTAACAGCTAATAGTGTTAACAACTAACAGAGTTAACAGCTAACAGAGTTAACATCTAACAGATTTAACAGCGAATAGAGTTAACAGCAAATAGAGTTAACAGCTAATAGAGTTAACAGCTAATAGTGTTAACAACTAACAGAATTAACGGCTAACAGAGTTAACAGGTAACAGAGTTAACAACTAACAGACTTAACAGCTAATATAATTAACCGCTAATAGAGTTAACAGCTAATAGAGTTAACAGCTAATAGTACTAGTGTTAACAATTAACAGAGTTAACAGCTAATAGTGTTAACAACTAACAGAATTAACGGCTAACAGAGTTAACAGCTAACAGAGTTGACAACTAACAGACTTAACAGCTAATATAATTAACAGCTAATAGAGTTAACAGCTAATAGTGTTGACAATTAACAGAGTTAACAGCTAACAGCTAACAGAGTTAACATTTAACAGAGTTAACAGCTAATAGAGTTAACAGCTAATAGAGTTAACAGCTAACAGAGTTTACAGCTATAACAGAATTAACAGCTAACAGAGTTAACAGCTAAAGAGTTAACAACGAACGGAGTTAATAACAGCTAACAGAGTTAAAATCTAATAGAGCTAACAGCTATAAGTATAGGATAAATACGGAGAACGGAGGCTTTAAGCCAGATAGATCCCGAGGGCCAAAGGCCCGAGGGATTTATCTGGCTTATTTATCCGACTTAAAACACGATTGAAGAAGGTTTTCTAAAAGATAGCATTTGCCGAGTGTCGAAGGACATTGTTATGTCAAATGTTAACGGGATTTTATGAAATAATAAGACTCCAAAATAACCTTTGAATAATAGTTTATTAAACAACTTGAGAAGTACGTAAAGGTTCATTGAGCACATACACAGACTTCTACAAGCTTGTTTGAATAATAATTAGTATGAATAATTAGTACTAGATCTATCATTACAGCATTGGGCATGCGTATTGATGCAGTATCAATCCCACATTTTATGCTCAACGTTCAGTGTAATAAATTGCTGACTCAACCAACAGATTTTGATGATTTTCATTGGTTTGCCTTCCTGTCGTAAACTACGTGGAGCGAAAAGCAAACCCTTACTCTCCTTCCCGTATGTGGGCGCTACCGGCGTTACCATACGAGATAGTTGTAGCAGGCACCCTATGAATTTATGATGCGGGATTTATGGGATATAAATCCCGCAAAAAAAACCAAGAAAACCGACTTGATCGTGTTTTAATAGAGTATAAATAAGGGGAGACAAACACCACGTACAGTGCACAGACACTTACAGGGGCTTAAATAAGACTTTGTAACCTTACCAATTTCGACTTCGCAGTTCAGTCCTTTATATCCATTGGCACAGTCGCAATAATACGTATTTAGTCCTTCTGATGTGCACTTTCCACCATTTTGACACGGTGAGCTTTTACAAGGGTCTTGTATATAGAAAAAATAATTAAAATAACGCAGAGATATTAATAACTGACGTTATGTTTCTTGAATTGTCATAAGTTTGATTGTCAAATCTATAATGGGATCTCAACTTTCTTGTGTTCTCCTAGTGTCTTAATTCTCCGCACCAGAACTAGTGATTTGGTGGTATAAATATAGTCACCTACGCGACAGAAGCTTATATATGTTTTTACTTCCGTTTGATTTTTTGTTAGTTTGTTACTCTGATGTTACTCTGATTTGTTTAATCGGCTGTTTAGTCTACTTAGCTTGTTAGTCTGTTATAGTTTGTTGGTATGTAAGTCTTTTGCCTGTCAGTAGAATATCTCAAAACGTATTAAAGCGATTTTAATGTAACTTTGTAATATTAGGAATATTAGCCATAAACCATCGACCATGCAAATCGTCAAATTTTGGTTTAATTCAGTTTAAAATTGAATAAAAATGTCAAGAAAATATCTGACCTTGTGGTATGCACTGTCCATCATTTTGACATAGTGGACCTTCACAAGGGTCTTACATAAAAGAGAAAAAAATAGGAATGCAGAGAAGTTACGGAACGTGAATTTGCTTGTCTTTTCCTAACTTTATTTGTAAAATTTACAGTGGAAATGCAGTAGAATAAAAGAAAAACAAGGCAGTTCTAAAAACAGGAATGTTATGTTGAATTTGACACACAAATGACCACAACCAGCACATCTATCCATATGAATACGTTGCGGCTGACTTAAGGGACATCATGTAAAGTCCGAGTAATAGTCGATCTGCCGATGATTTTTCAAAGAACTGAACAACGTCGGATATTTTGGCGCTGTTGTTTATGTGGTGGAGGTCGCATTAAGGAACTGACGGAGACCCGAAGTTTAGTCTAGCTAGCCCAAAACATTTTTAAAAAAAATTTAGGGTTCAGTTCCCTATGTTTAGATAATTGGGGAAGGTCCATGTCGAATTTTCACAAAGTATATCCAGAATGCAATTCGAGAGTAGTTTTCTGGGCAGTGATGGGCTCTATGTTATTGGTGTTTATATCTAGTAGCGTAATTTTTTTATTTAGTCCATTTATTTTCTTCCTTTCTAACGTTGAAGAAATATTGCTGCTAAGTAGTTAAATAAACGACTGAGCCTCTACAGGGTTGGTTTTCATACGATTACAGTTTAACTGAACATTAACACAGTGTACCGCTCCCCCCTAATAAATATATTGATCTTGGTAGTCAATTTCATAACAGGCTTCGCGTAGCGTAGTATATATCAGTGGCAACACCAGACATTTAAAGAAGGCGGGCACTCCATTTGATAGAAAAAAAACTAGGGTAGCAATATCCAACTAAAGGAAGTCAATACCATACTCGGAAATTTATCCATGACGTTAGTCGTAATCTTGCGTGAACGCATCCTCTTCTATTGGCGTTGACGAAATTTACGAAAGCAACAATAATTGTAATGAAAGGGGCGCATGGAGGAAGGAGGGGGGCACTGAAAATTTTGAGAGACGCGGGGGAAGGAGTACCCTGCGAGCAGAGCCTTCTTTTCCTTATTTCATCGCTGAGAGAGAGGAAGAAAAGTAGGCTCTGCTGTATTCGTGTTTGGCTTCGTCCAAGAGTTTAGGACGAAGTAACCCGTTTAAGACCCGTTTAACCAGTTCTCGTTTTGTTTTCTGCTCTGATTGGGACTGGTTCGAGATTGTAACCAAGCAACTGACATGCATGCTTAATGGAACCAGTCACGAATACAGCAGAACCTACTTTTCTTCCTCTCTCTCAGAAAAAAAATAAGGAAAAGAAGGCTCTGCTCTCAGGGTAGGGAAGGAGGGGGCAAAGAAAATTTCGAGAAGGGCATGTGCCCCCTCTCTAGCTCTCTTTCGGAGGTGCCACTGGTATAGATTTTCGAAAATTACCTTTGGTAAGGAGATTAAAGAGTATTTTGTACTTTGGTTTACTTGCAATTCTTTCTCTATTGTCTAACAATTTACGTCGCGCTTCCCGTCTCGTAACGTTATCCTATATACTATCCAAATGTTTGGCCAGATACTTAGCATGCTTATCTTATTTTGCAAACTAGGGGACGACAATTGCACGTTATACATATAGGCGGCAAGGCCCAAACCTTGCACCACAAGAAGAAGAGGCAACGCATGCATACACACACATACACACGCAAGCACGCACGCACGCACACGCACGCACGCACGCACGCACGCACGCACGCTTAACTTAACAAAACTTAGTAATCTTACCAATCTTGGGTTCGCATTCTGTTCCTTTATAATCACTTGCACATTTGCAAGTGCCTACCATTTGGACGTTGTGAGCTTTGACAAGGATCTTATCTTAACGTCAAATCATTTTTTTTTTTTTCATAACCTTAATTCTAATTTTATGATGCAACTGATGTGCATTCGTATGCATCGAGTCTGGTGAGGGTGATAATCTTGAATTCCCAAGACGTCGTTTTTTACGACTAAAAATTATTCCACCATTTAAGGGAGTCAAAGCGTGTCTTCAATTGACATGAATGTATACCCATAGTCACTGCCTAATAATAGTAATAAAAGAATCAAATTTTTATCTATTTATCACATAATCAACTTAACCTGAGTCATATTTCTTCGTCATTATTCCTGCTTCTTCATCAAATTTACTGAGGCAAACTTAGGTACTTCACCATGCTCCGGCTTCGCACGCATGGCTAATGCTATAACAGTCGAGAAATTTACAAGGTCTGATAAACCTAATATTATCTCAAGTAAATATATATATATATATACAGCTAAACTTACCCAAGAAGGAGGTAGAAACAAAGAAAAGAAATAGAATGAATGCAAAAGTATTCATTGTCCAAGATCTTCAAATCACTTTTTGGTTGCTGAGTGGTCGCTGGACTATAATAGATTTAGTTAATATGTCTTCGCTCTTTATACTGTTATTGTTTGCTAATCACCCAACTTAGCCAGCTGCTTTGCCTCAAGCAATCACAATTTCCCAGCATGAAATATTTTATATATGCAGAACATTTATTAAATCATAGAGTACAAGATACAAAAGAATTGCTAGATATTGTCAAACGTTAACACGCAACTAATAGGTTTTTATTAAAGTGCCTATCTCACAGAGGGAATTTCACATATTCGTAATCTTTAGGTTCTTCTGAGCGAAAAAAATGAAAAATGTCCTCAAAGATGGTGGGTACTCTTACCACGACTGACGTAAAAAAAGAAATAAGTTTTTAGAGAGGAACAGTTAGAATTACACCTTTTTCTCGTTATTTCTTGTATTTACGCAATAACAATTAAGTGCAAAAAATAATGTAGTGTTGTAAACACTCTTTTTTAAAAAACTTCATTGATTTCTTATTTGAACGTCATTTCCTGTAGTAGTTACCACATTTGAGAGCGTTTTTTAAAAGGTTCATCAAGATTAAATTTTGGAACGCCAAGATATATTGTAATTTGGATTAAACAAACACCAAGATGATGAACATGTAAAATACCAACCTCGTACACAGGGTCTTATCTCCGCTTCCCCGCCCCCGCCCACCGCTGTGAAAAGGCCCTGGTTTCGGCTGGTCACGTGTTTCGAGGGCAAAAAATAAATATTGGGGTGGGTTATTTAGAAATGTGGCTAAACTGTATCACACAAAGTGTCAAAGACAATGTTTTTGTGTGATTATTTTATTGTGACAAGACAAGGTGTACGTTAATAATTCTCAAGAAAGCCAGACTGCATGCCTAAATCAATGTTTATTCACGTCGGTTTCCTCAGTGTTATGCGATACTGTAAAGCGTGTGTACATGTAGAAACAGAATTCGCCGTCCTGAACTTGAAGGTCGATCGGGTTTTTGGAATAGTAAAATAAGACGTAAATCTCTTCAGTTGATTAGCCGCGTTTTATTCGTCGAAGTCTGCCCGAATACACATACACCGTCAATTTTTCGTTAGCCGTTTTGTGTGATTGGTCATTTGTGTTCCGCCGCCTTCGCTTTGTTGTTTTTAATAGTGTGCCAAGTGTCAATGTTTTCAAGCGTTTCGTTGCGCTTTGTTTGTTCGAAATGTTTGCCTAAAAAACAAAGAGTAGACAGTATCAGTAAACTCTGAAGGAATACAGGAGCAAAGTAATATTTAAAGGTAATACAAATGTGCCGGAGCTGTTTATAGAGTCTCAAGAACGATGTTGACTGAAGCGAAGTATAAACATATTTATTAAAATATACTATTTGAACGGTGGTCATGCAATAATTTGGATCTTTTGAAATTTAACGTTCATAACGAAGTATTTTCCATAATTTAGGAAACATAGAACGGTAACATTCGCGCTGGTTGAGTGGTAAGTTTTGTTTGTATTATTAATACAGACATGAGTGACAAGAAAAACATTGAACAAGCAACAACGTTCAGCGAGCGATATAATAATACTGTAAAATGTTAACATGAGTAAGTAAAACGCGATATACTGAATACTGATAGACAACTTTAATGAAACTGAGGCTTACAAATAATAGTTGATAACATGAACTTGTGGCTCCTTTTATGACGAATGTTATTAAAATGTTTATAGCGTTTTAAAAATCAGCAATATAATTCAAGTATAAGTGCCTATTTTATACACCCGCCGCTGCACTTCCACTTGCAGAAATTCCAAGAGGTTAGTTCATTAATACATTTACTATTTCTTTAAATTGATTTCTAAATCGCATCAATGCAACAGTTTCGTGTACCCTGCGAGCAGAGCCTTCTTTTCCTTATTTCTTCGCTGAGAGAGAGGAAGAAAAGTAGGCTCTGCTGTATTCGTGTTTGGCTTCGTCCAAGATTTAGGACGAAGTAACCTGTTTAAGACCCGTTTAACCGGTTCTCGTTTTGTTTCTGCTCTGATTGGGACTGGGTTCGAGATTGTAACCAAGCAACTGACATGCATGCGCAACGGAAACCAGTCACAAATACAGCAGAGCCTACTTTTCTTCCTCTCAGCGAAGAAATAAGGAAAAGAAGGCTCTGCTCGAGGTGTTGAATCTGTATATGTATTCTCAGCGAGCGTTGGCGCAGGCTAGAATTTGTGAATTTCGCATAGTCTTGATAGTGAGGAAATTTAAACTCCGCGTACTGTAAAATTTGAAACTCTCTGTTCCATCTTCAGGCGGCTATAATTATCAGATCACTGATAACTGTAGAAATCCATTCAAAGAATATAATCTCTTCAAATTTGCTGCTCGTCGGATTGAACGACGGAAGACTTTCGGTCGGAGTTCAGAATTGCTCCTTCACTAATACCAGATTATTCTCCATGGAGTGTTTATAAATTTTCGCAATGAGCTTTCCTCGATATTTTATTCTTGCACCCAAGGTATTGCGACAAATTTTCAAAATAACCACCCGACCCTGACAAGAAAAGTTCGTTAGCACCCAGATTCTGGGAGCCACGTTACCGGCCGAAACCCGGGCTCATTGTCTAATAGATAAATATACAAATATTCTAGTTTCGTGAAGTAAAACAGTCATAAATTAAGAATAGAATTAAAAGTAAATTGCATGGCTGCTAGATGAAAATCATTTAAATAAATGAAATAGTTTTATTGTAAGTTAAAAAATAATACTTTTAAAGTGCATTGAAGCTTTCACCGCCAAAGTCAACTTTTGTTGTTTTTTTCTCTGGCTATCGGCAGGCGATTTTACTCGTCAAAGAGAGAAGTATGGAAGCGAAAGAGTTTATTCTATTATTGAAAATTGTATTTCCTGAAACAAAGTATTGATTTTTGTAGTTTTCATATCGCCATAGAAAATTTATCGATTAAGAGTTTCCAGGTATTCATCTACGTATCGAGAAAAATCCCACTCATAATGCCACTAAGTGCACTTGCATGTATTGAAAATTAAAACAAAGATAGATTCTAAATCAGTTTTTGATTGCGGTTAATAGTAAAGAATAAGGTAGCCAGTTTGGCGACAGCGTTATTTTCAAATGGTATAATTAACCACGCAAAACATCAAAAAAATGCATATTTTGCTTGGTTTTGCTAAAAATATGAGTAGCAAGCAAAAGACTCTATTATTAACACTAGATTATTTAATATTATTTGTATAACCTTTAAAGAACAGAAGTCGATATGCTGTATAGATAAATTTATTTTGAATTTTATCTTTAATATTTGTAAGAACTTGGCGCAGGTATTTGTTTTAACAAATGTTATTATAATGACATTTATTAACCGAATGCGAGATGCTTTTTCATCCGTGTGGTCACGAACGTGCACGCAGTAAATTACAGTTTTTAATGACCTTCTGGAGAAAGTTTGTGTATTAGCCTACGCAACTGTGGCCAAAGAAACTCTTCATACTATGCTTAATAATATTTTGGGAAATTAGGTATTTGATCAACGGTCATCGACGCTTTTAAACTTGGTCACTATGTCCCTACAGTTGAGCATGTTATTTGTTATGTAAAATAGATAAACCATGAGCAGCGATCTGTATCTGATTTACAAGGCGAGCTGCAAGCGAGCTGTGGTAAATCAGATACAGATCGCTGCTCGTGCTTTATCTATGACTTATCAAATGAACGCATCTAAATAGCCATGTTTTCAAAATATTGTTCAAGTTGGCGTGATTTTACCTAAGTAAATTGAGGAAAAGGTATTGGGGTAAAAGAAAAGGTTCAATATTTTTTTGTAAATAAAGATGTAAACATTAGTTCCCTACATGCGCAGAGCGGACTGTAGACCCCCTTTAACCATCTACCTTTGTTTTAATTTTCAACATAATTTCTAAACTCAAAACAGAAATCTGAGCAACTCTCCAAACTATATACTAATACATTTTAGCCATTAGGCTAATGCTATTCCGGACTAAGTGGACGGCAAAGAGCAAGATACGACAATGAGTATCGATTCATTCGTCCGACATGTACATCAAAGACATACCAATTAACTGTTTCCTGTCCGTAGTGGTGCTTCACATTTTATCACCAGACGATTCTATATTCACCTCTGATGGATGTTGTAAACGGAATGAGTAAATTTAGTTTAAAGATCAATGTCACCAGCCAGTTGAAAATTAGAAATGTTGAGTGAAAATTGAAATGTTATATAAAATCAAATTCAAATAAATAATACATTATCAGAAAATGTATATCAACAATACTAACATAACCAATGATATCGTAAATTAAACATTTTCATGTGTGTTGCTACTACACACCATGAGGTGTGCCACCATTACTATACACCTAATAAGGGGTGTTGCAACCACACACAAACACGTCAGCCTTGCCAACCTTTCTCAGTTCGCGGGAAAATAATAACTGGTGTAAAGGTGTTCGACGAAACATGATTTAGAAGATATGATTCGAAAAGACATACTTGCACGATAACACGTAAACACGACGAGTTTATGCATGTGGTGAAAGCGCGCCGGGGAACAAGTTTGACGCAGGAACTACTATAAGCGTAGAAGAAGATGTTTAAATAATTTAAACCGCTTCCTTCTGGAACGAACACAAACAAGAAACGTTAGTAAATGAATACGTGCAAGTATTATTTAGACTAAGAACCGTTAATTAATATTCAACCCACGGCCACTCCTTCACTATCATTATAATTTATTTCAAGTCGTCGATAAGATGAAAGTCAACAATATCGAACCAAAATATAATTCATCTCAAATATATAATAGCAAGCGGCCGTGAAGTGAACTGACTAGCGCTCTAAAGCATACTTTTCTCGATTTGTACATTATTATCATCTTCACGTGTCCCGAAATCTAAACGACGACAATGAATTTGAATAAACGAATCCGTGACATACTATTAGTTACAAGACGCCTGCTCAGGCGTTCACTCGGGCTACTGATTTCTGAAAGCTTCGCGTAGCCTGTGCGTACTCTAGCAAGACTACATGGCAATGGCAATGGCAATGGCAATGCATTGCATATTTGTATAGATTTTCACAAGAATCTAGGAATCTAGAATCTAGGAAGCGCCGAAGGTTTGCTAATGTAATATAAATGTAAAGGCCGTTTTTCTGAAAATTAAACAACGGATCTAATATATTTAGCAGAAAAAACCTATAGTGTCGGATTCGGCAGAATCAAGCGATCATTTTGATATAGAATTTATTTAAATTCGGACAAACGGAACATATTTAAACATGTTTTGAAACACGCGTTTCCAAATGTAATACGACACGCGACACCTACGCAATATCTAGACATGCACTGAACAGTTCACATATTGATATCTTACCGGTATTTGCTATATTCGGTGCTTATTATTATACTTGCATTTTGTGGTTGTCGGACTATAAAGCAGCAAGGCCAGGGCCAACCTGTTTTGAAATAGCTCGTCATCTTTTACGTACTAGGTCTACAGCGATCGCCGGCGTGTAAGCTATTCAAACAAGGAGAAAGCCGTAACAGTACGTATATGTTCTTTGATATACTGTGGCCCTTTCTTGTGTCTCTAGTCAAGTCCTCAAGTCAAACGTCTTAGGTACTGATGTCAACACGGCATTTTTCGCGTCTGTAATAAATTCGACTATTCTGTCTTCATGGATAAACCTTGTCAGCAACAATACTGATCAACTACTCATTAATTCACCAATACCGTCGGAAAACACATCAACCCAACTCGATCAAAGGCATAATAACTCGAAAAAACCGAGCACGCAACATGGCTTTACAGTTTCGCAAGGCCTGACGAGATGATGCAATAATGCAATTTTATGTGGCGAAAAAATAACAAACGGAGCCGAAACCCAGACTCGTTCTACCATAGTAGCCCGAGTAATTAGAAGTGACGTTATTTGTCCGAAAAATGGTTTAATCGGTAAATTAATTGTGCGGGTATGAAAATTATCCAAACAAATTGAAAATGTGCTAAACTGTCGAGATTAGTTTATTGATAACGAAATACTGACATTTTACTCTAAATTTAAGCCTGGGTTTTATATTATGTCGCATTTCATCGTCGATACAGCTTTGCAATGAATTGCGAGGAAATAGGTTTATGAAAACCGGCAATCGGGGACAATTCCCGATCATCGGCGATCATCGCAAGAAGCAAAAAAATTTGTTTCCCCGGATGATCCCTGACTGTCGCCGATGGATGAGCAAATGAAATGAAAACCGAAATCCGATGAAATAAGACAAATTAAGACCCAGTCTCTAGAAGTAAACCAAGCACTTCAAACACGCATGAAATTGCCCTGATTCTCCGGTCCTTTCCTTGTCTCGAATAGTTTTCGCACCCAGAAACTCTTCTTTCTATATTACTTACGCCGTAGGAGCCTTTTATGTTTCAGTACGTAACAGCGCTATGACAGTAAAAGCTTCGGATATCTGTTGTTTATAGGGGCGCCCATTTTGAAAAAAAAAATTATTTTCCCAAAAATATTATAGGTCTCATCTGACTAGCTACTCCGGTTTGTGATTTTTGAAATACATGTACATTTTCAAAAACAGTGCCCACAGAGTTGTCTGCGAAGAAGACTGGAAAATCAAAAAAATTAATATTAATTGCAATAGACACAGATTCTTTACACATATATTTTTATTATTTTTCAATTATAAGTTATAAACTTATCTCTTGACATGATTAGCAAGGGTTTCGACAAATATACACAATACACTATTATAGTATACAAATAGTAAATAACCATGGCTCTTGCTGTGGCAAAGTTGTCAGTGCAATTCCATCAAGTTGTCTTATGTTATGACAAAATAACAAATATAGAGATAAAAAAACTGTACAACATTACACGTGCACCATTGGGTCCATCAGATTTTTTGTAGAATTTGTACGAGTAAAATATGTTCTAACCCGACATAGTGTTGAATCGACGCCTAGAACAACAGTCCGTATAAAACGGCACGACCCCACAAGCTTGTAGCTTAACATCCTTAAATTACTTTAATATCGTGTTGAAATATTTAAAAAGTATCAAGTTAAATCGAATCAAATGGTTCAGCAAGAGAAATCCCTTACGCGGAATGATATCATTCTCAAAAGCATTCATGTACATATTGTCTCGTTGCAACAAGAACTGTGGTCGAATTCCACTCGAAGATGCATAAATATTTCCATATAATAAATACTTAATAAATACATTGATAAATACTTCCATAAGCAAATAAAGACATGATGTATCGTTCTTACCGTGAATTTTCCTTCGAGGCCGTATTAAAACTGCTTGAATTGAACCTTCCAAAATTGCGCAGTTACAGATTGCGCAACACGCGAACATCCAAACATTCATACATTACATCCAAACTCAAATCAAGATATCGAATATACATAGCTCTGTAAATTGACTGGGTACGAGTAAGGACATAGGCACCCCAAACGAACGTCAAGAATGGTGTGATGCCTCGCTGACGCTCGCCAGCAATCATTTTAGTCTGTTTAGATGCGAGGTTGTAATCCGCTAGGAATTCACAGAAATTTCTCATAAGCATACAAATTTCATCTTGAATAAGCGATTAATTTTTGAATACAAATTAATTATAAGTTTTAGATACCAAAGTGTGGCAGGACAGTTCTTAACTCAAGCGTTGGACTGCACTTTAATCGCGTCGGAAGTAGACAAAAAGACAAAAGCAGTCTTTATTGGGCTGATTCCTTGGGCAGAGAAGAAACAATTATAGACAAAGACTTCGTCACAACAGCATTGAATGTTCTTTTCTGAGGATTTGAGTTCCTAATCCTTGCTGAAAACGCCCCGCCTTGCTTCCCATGTAAGCCTTTTTTATGTAGATACCCGTTTTTCTTGCTGGTTTTAATATTCTAGAATAAGGATGAATAATTTGAACATATCTTGAATTTTCCTAAGCTTTCACCTTTGCTGCAACGTTACCATACGAATTAAGACATTCCTATAACTACATTCAGGAAGCTTTGTTTACGAAATTTACTACACTCCTATACTCAATGATAGTAACATAATGAAATGTGTAATTCAGGCTTGGTTTATACAGCGTGCTATCAGCGGACCGAACTAATTATTTGCTTAATTGGTTCGGTCATAGCACGCTGTATAAATCAATTTGGCTCGCTCTTTGAATTAGGTCCGCTCTTAACCGTGCGGCTCGCTTGTCGAAGGCTTGCGGAACGCTCTTAGCACGGTGAAGCACGCTGGTGATTTATACGACCGTGCCAACACCGTACCTAAATAAGCGATGATTTAATATAATAAATTATAATCCATGATTTAACTTTAGCGTTATAATAAATTTGGTTCGTTCAAAATTTTACATGTATAAATCGGACAGCGTTCTATCAGCGTGCCAAGACCGCACCAATTAATTAATTAGCTCGGTGCGCTCATAGCACGCTGTATAAACCAGGCCTATAGAGCGTTTTCACTCACGTGATCGGTGGCCCCATTGGGGTGGTGAAACAATACGAAATATTTGAATAAGAAAGAGCTAATTCCACTGATCTCAAATAATAGACTCATTATACTGTATAGAGCATCTGGTGCTCGCTGTGAAGTCGGAATAAATTAGCGCAGCCATTTCAGGTGGGACCCACTTGGGTTTCATACAGCCACTTTTAAGTTCTCCCATAGCGACAGGTACATGTCACAAAAATTTAGCTGGTTTTCGTTAAAAATCCAATCATTTAAAGCGAAAGCCAGAGGCGAAAACTATGATTCAGCAATATTGTGGGTCCCACCGGGACCCGTAGCCTCACTTCCGACTTCAATTTTTGCCACGCGCGAAACAATAGATGCTCTATCCAGTATAATGAGTCTATTATTTGAGATCAGTGGCTAATTCCCATACCGTACACCAATATGGCCGCCATTTCATTGTTTTGGTACACCAATATGGCCGCCGTGACGTCAGATGAAAACGCTCTATAGAAAATAACCTTGCCACGCTTTTACTAAAACCGATTGTCGGACTTTAGTTTTTCACAAACGAGTTCCGGTTACAGGACATATAGCCAATTCAAAAATGTTATCCTAACTTCGTACTTCTGACGCTGATTACAACTCTAAATCTAACCTTAAAGAAGGCCGGTAAATGTCCACCGAAAATGCGCTTAATGATGACAAACTGTGGGTCTTCTACCCAAGGAAGCAATTTTTTTTCCACTTTTCATCTCCCCTGGGGTTGTGCCATAGATTTGTTGGCGTTTCTAACTTAAAGCTTTAGAAATAACTCGATTCAGTGGCAAATTCCGAAAGTGTAAGAAAGCAGTTTGTATAGTTATATAGTTCTCAGTCGCGGAATACAAAGCCTCATGGCGCACACGTACGATCGTGGGCACACGTAGTTTGTCGATTTTTATCGGCTGGTCAACTGATAAAAAGCGATACTTACCATATACGTGTGCCAGTCATGTAAAAGCTCAAATGTTTAGCAACTGGAGCCACCATTTTTACGCTCATAAAAATAAAATAACTTCAGGAAGAATAATGAGTGATCAGCGGCATAATGCGATATTTTGACCAATTTAATCGGACAATATCAAACCAGTTTGACAATATCAAACCAGTTTGATATTTTACGGCAAAAATCGGCCGAATAAAATCGCTCATTATTGACACCGCACACGTAACGATTTTGAAAGTAAGCCCTAAATTTAGTCGGCCAATACAGATCGACATACTAAAATCGTAGCGTGTGCGCCAGGCTAAAAGTGGCAGTACGACCGAAAATCGCGAACGATTTTTGCGGCTTAATCATTCTTATTCTTAGAAGGTATACCACTATAAGAGCAAAAGCAACTTTAATGTTGATTTGAGTGCATAAACATCGAATAATAGCGCATATAATTTGGTATAAAATCACTCCGCCATTGCATAGTTTCCAGGTATTCATCTACGTGATCGAGAAAAATCCTGCACTCATAATGCCACTAAGAATGCTTGCATGTATTGAAAATTAAAACAAATATAGATTCTAAATCAGTTTTTGATTGCGGTTAATAATAAAGAATAAGGTAGCCAGTTTGGCGACAGCGTTATTTTCAAATGGTATAATTAACCACGCAAAACATCCAGAAAATGCATATTTTGCCAGGGTTTGCTAAAAATATGAGTAGCAAGCAAAATACTCTATTATTAACACTAGATTATTTAATATTATTTGTATAACCTTTAAAGAACAGAAGTCGATATGCTGTATAGATAAATTTATTTTGAATTTTATCTTTAATATTTGTAAGAACTTGGCGCAGGTATTTGTTTTAACAAATGTTATTATAATGACATTTATTAACCGAATGCGAGATGCTTTTTGATCCGTGTGGTCACGAACGTGCACGCAGTAAATTACAGTTTCTAAAGACGTTCTGGAGAAAATGTTTGTATTAGCCTAGGCAAGTTTGGCGAAACACCTCATCACTACGCTTAATAATATTTTGGGAAAATAGGCCTTTAATCAACCGTTTTAAACTGGGTTACTATGTTCCGTTGAGCATGGTATTGGTTATGCGACAAAAAAGGCTCGGCCAGAGTGGTTTAAATCGATTTTATCGATTTAGATGCGCTTGTGCTTCTCTCGAAACTCATCGAAGTCGCCAGTGAGCATTCACATTATAGGATTTTAAGCCTTTTATACCAGAATATGCATTTTCTTAATTGTTGTATTATTAATTATGTCATATAAAAAATTCTTTGCTGTTAACCATCTACCTTTGTTTTAATTTTTCAACATAATTTCTAAACTCAATACAGAAATGTGAACGAGCAACTCTCCAAACTTTGTAGTAATATATTTTAGCCATTGGGGCCAATATTATACAGGATTGAGTGGACGGCAAAGAACAGGATACGACAATGAGTATCGATTCGTGCGTGCTACATGAAAGACATACCAATTAACTGTTTCCTGTTCGCAGTGGTGCTTCACATTTTATATATCTATATTCACCTCTGAGGAATGCTGTGAACGGGAGTGAGTATAAATTTAGTTTAAAGATCAATGTCGCCAGCCAGTTGAAAATTAGAAATGTTGAGTGAAAATTGAAATGTTATATTAAATCAAATTCAAATAAATAATACATTATCATAAAATGTATATCAACAATACTAATATAACCAATCATATCGTAAATTTTAACACTGACTTTCATGTGTGTTGCTACTACACAGCATGAGGTGTGCAACCATTACTATATATACACCAAATAAGCCGTGTTGCAACCACACACAATATTAATCTCTGAAAAAGTACATACAGTGAATGTGTTCTTTTACAACATATACATTTTTGCGTGTATTAATAACACACTAGCCTTGCCAACATTTTGTCAGTTAGCTAAAAATAATGACTGGTGCAAAGGTGTTCGACGAAAAAGCTTTATTAGAAGATGATTCAAAAAAGCATGCTTGCACGATAACACAACGAGTTTATGTGGTTAAAGCGCTTCCGGGGAACAAGTTTGACGCAGGAACTAATATAAGCGTAGAAGAAGATGTTTAAATAAAACAAGAAACGTTATTAAATTAATACATGCAAGTATTATTTAGACTAAGTATCGTTAATTAATATTCAACACACGACCACTCCTTCACTGTCATTATAATTAATCTCAAGTCGTCGAGAAATGAAAGTCAACAATAGCAAATCAAAATATAATTCATCTCAAATATATAATAGCAAGCGGCCATGAATTGAACTGACTAGCTCTCTAAGTCATACTTGTCTCGATTTGTAGCTATTATCGTCTTCATGTGCCCCAAAAGCTAAACAACGACAATGAATTTGAATGAACGAATCCCGTGACATAAATACTATTAGTTATTAGAAGTGACGTTATTTGTCCGAAAAATGCTCTTTATCGTTAAATTGTGCGGGTATGAAAATTATCAGAACAAATTGAAAATTTGCTAAACTATCGAGATTTGTTTATTGATAGCGAAATACTGACATTTTACTCTAAATTAAGCCTGGTTTTTATATGTCGCATTTCATCGCCGATACAGTTTGCAATGAATTGCGACGAAATAGGTTGATGACAACCGGCAGTGGGGGCAAACCCCGATCATGGGAGATCATCGCGAGAACAAATCTGACTGTCACCGATTAATTAAGACAAGCAAATAAAATGAAAAACCAAAATCCGATTAAATAAGACAAATCAGGACCCAGTCTCTAGAAGTAAACGAAGCACTTCAAACACGCATGAAATTGCGCTGATTCTTCGGTTCTTCCCTGGTCACAAATATTTTTCGCACCCAGAAACTCCTCTTCGTATATTTCCTGCGCCGCAGGAGCCTTTACTTTTTCAGCAACAGCGCTATGACGAGTTAAAGCTTCATATATCTGTTGTTTATAGGGTCGCCCATTTTGAAAAAAATATATTATTTTCCCCCCTTGATCGGCGACCGTCGGCGATTGGATCATCATGGACAATCCCATATCGTCGCAAATGTTAGGATAAGCCCTAAGTAAGCCGTAAATTTAGTCGGTCAATACAGATCGACTGACCAAAATCGTAGCGTGTGCGACAGGCTTCAGCGACTGATCAGGGACCAATCATGACGCTTTTCAATTTGTTTACCAATTTTATTAAATAATATATTTGGAATTTGAACCGTGTTATACGAAAATGTTTTTCAAATGTTATCTGCGATGATCGATCGGCGACATATGCTGAAAATAAGATTTAACTACTTGTAGATAAACGCCGTTGTCCTCGGTTATCTACAACCGAGACAAAGAAATTTCCGTTAGGAAAGTTAAACGTCGCCTACGCCAACGCCAACGCTGGCCTTCGATGCCAAAGTCTACACCAAATGAGCAGAGTGTACAGTAGAAACATAATATTGCGCTTATTATTTATGCAAAATATACTTAAAAATATCAGAGTTCTTCTTGAGCGCAGTTAAATCAAACATTTCCAACTCTAGGCTAATCTGACTGTCGTCACCTCGAATTCGGTTACGTAATTGTTAAATATTGACTGTAGTGTTCGTTGTTCGTAAAGCGAGCACGCGACCAAGAAGGAACTAATCTCGAAGTCTGTTCGGGAATTGTCACCCATGTCGACGTTTTAGGAGATCTAGTTATATATATATATGAATAATGTTCAATGGAGGCCATGAAGTGATATAGATGATAGTTGTGAATAGTGTAACTTTCTACTGCACTTGTAGCCTAAGGGCAACAACTGACACAAACAATCCAGGAAAAAAAAGGTTATATATAAGCCTGGAAATGTTGAGAAGAAAGTCAAGGGCAAAAAACAACACGACAAATAGGCAAGCAAACGAGCAATAAATTATTTCGCGATAGATTATATTGCATCGCTATAGATTATTTATCATACATGTACTTCAGTAAATAACTCTAATTTTAATATCGAAATTTAGTATCTAATTTTAGAAATTCGAAACTGGTTCAGCACTCTGCAGTACACTCAAACTATGTCAGAACAAATCTTACCTCAGTCACATCACCCCGCCAGACCATATTTAGTAAGCCACATTGTCCTAGCTTTTGACACTCGAGTAGAGAGTTACTACTTGTGGCCATTCGCTGCTGACGTTACCGTTCGTCGCATTAATACCATAATCAGTGTTTCGTGTTGCAAATCTTATCCTGATGCAAGTCGCCTTTTAGGCGCAAGTTGTTGCTGTAGCTCCGTTGCTAGTTTCCGTTTACAAAATTAAACACCACACACGCGCACTTTTAATTTTAAGGAAAACCGCGGAGAAAACACAAACACTGTCAAAATGCACAAGGATTTGATCACAATTTTGAGACACATCTTTAAAAAATACGCATAAATTAACTACTAAACTACCTGTTATTATAATGTTTCGGATACTTTAAGTGTTTTACCAATATTAGCCTAACTAGTATCAAAACGCAACAAGTAATTGTGTCGCTAAACTTCAAAAAAAGTTTACGCTATCTATTGCTCTATTATATGTATCATGTGAATTTCCGCCATTTATTACAATACTCGGAAGTTTCTGCAAAACGTCGCACTAAAAACTATAATTATGCATTGAAAATGAAAACAAAGGCAGATTTTATAGATCAGTTGGTTAACAGCAAAGAATAAGATAGCCGTTTTGGCGTCAGCAACTTACCAAAATACCATACATTAAGAAAATGCATATTCTGCACACAGGGGGGAGGGCTAAAGTACGAGTAGCAATTTAAGAAAACAATAATTAAACTCTTCTGGCGTCTTGGACGAATCTCCAAAAAAGCACACGAGGGCATCTAAATCGATCAAATTGATCTAACCAGTCTGGCAAGCCTTTATCACTTCGATAACCTGCAGTATCGTGCTCAACTGTAGTGAAATAGTGACGCGTAGTTTGAAAAGTTTAATCAAAGGCCCATTTTTCCAAAATATTAATGAGTATAATATGAGGGATTTCTTTGGCGACGCTTGCGGATGCTAATACAGAAACTTTACAAAAAGAGTAAGCAAATCTAAACCGTAGCCTTGTTTCGAGATCGATTAATGATTCCAGGTATTCTACAGATAAATCCCATTTATAATACCACTACGCTGCTATGCATTGAAAATAGAAACAAAGGTAGGTTTTAGATCAGCTGCAGGTTAACAGTAAAGAATAAGATAGCCGTTCTGGGTCAGCATCTCTTTAAAATGGTATGATTATTAACACAATACATTCAGAAAATGCATATTTTTCCTGCGCAGGAAGAGGGGAGGGGTACGAGTGGCAATTTAGACTATACGTTTACACGGTACCTGACGAATTCGGAACCGCACTCAAATTTGTACGGTGCTGCTTGTTTACACGAACCCGTGCACTGTCCGGCACTGTTTTTTGAAGTGTTTACACGGTACCTGACGAATTGTAGACTAATCTCGTACCCAGACTCATTTGCGAGTTTTTGCTATCGTGCGCATGAGCAGAGATCGCCTTTTGCCGAGGGGTCTATACTTCATATTATTAATTCCTCTCATATCCAATCTTCTACAGCACTATCCGTGCAAAAACTGGACCGGTTACGGTGTTTACACTCACTGTACCGGAGGAATTCGGAACCGTGCAGGTTAAAAACTAGACCTGAATTTTTCAGGTCTCGAATTCGTCCGGTTAACCGTCCTCGAATTCGTCCGGTTTCGTGGGTCCCGTGTAAACGGAAGGCAGAATCGCTAACTGACACTGTTTCTGTATTGATGTTCCGGATAATTTAAGGAACATCAATGTATGTTTTCTCTTTTTTTCCCAATAGCGCACAGTTCTAGAATTGGTGACTTTGGCGGTGAAATATTTAAATAATATTTATCTAGCATGCAATTTAATTTTAATTCTATTTTTAACTTATAACTGCTTTACTTGGCAAAACTAAAACAATATCTGTATATCATAATAATGAACAATCTAGAACACTCAGCAATTAAGAACCAATGATGAACTATTATAGAGGATAGGTTATTTTTCTTCTCCCAAATTGTGTGTGAATTGAATAATTTTCTTTAAAATGTCAACAAATTCACTCTGTGATTGC
Organism: Paragorgia papillata; assembly: GCA_035771165.1. NCBI lineage: Eukaryota > Metazoa > Cnidaria > Anthozoa > Scleralcyonacea > Coralliidae > Paragorgia > Paragorgia papillata. The sequence continues at coordinate 2,621,819 of JAWNZC010000132.1, forward strand.
AAACGAATGCACTTCGTTGGTTCGGTTTGGGCAAAAGCAATCTGGGGGACAGTATCTTTCAAAATCTGTTGACTACATCTATTTTAAGAACATTTACATAACACAATTGACCTTCCAACTATACTCGGCGACGTTTCTATCTTTGACTAGAAAATTTCACATGATTCTAAGTGGGACATAACGGAAACCGCACCTTACATTGTACTTTCATTAAGTATAAACATTAATTAAGTCATTATTTCTAAAATTACATTATCGATACTAAAATTATACATAACTGTATAGAAACGTCACCTTACAGGTAAGGCTCGTTTAGTTTCTAATTTTTGGCAAACATGCTTTCAACAGTACACATCAACTGCTTCAAGGCTTTAGTAATTTGACACCTTGATCTTGCATGCACTATATATAGAAATAATTTTTAGTGTCAAGATACGACAAAAGTTTTTTAACAGGGCAAGATCGCATTTCTTTTATGTTTAACTATGTTTAACCGGCAGTAGTTTATAATCAAAGCAATGTAGATTACACCGCGTGTTTTGTTCAAATTGATAGACTCAGAGGACAAAGCAGCATTTGCCAGACTTATTTAAAATCGCAAATCTTGCAGTGCTCTACAAGTAGTGTGTCTGAACGTAATCGACTACACCCAAGCCTGACTGTGTATGAATACGCGAGATATATACGGAGATGGGTATTTTAATAAAAACCCAATAGTTGCGTGTTTGATAATTCTTTTGTATCTTGTACTCTATGATTTGTTGAATGTTCTGCATATATACCATATTTCATGCTGGGAAATCGGGATTGCTTTAGGCAAAGCAGCTGGAAAAGGCGGGACTAATCACCAAACACCAACAGTATGAAAAGCCAAGACATATTAACGAATTGTATTATAGTGCAGCGACCACTCAGCAACCAAAAAGTGATTTGAAGATCTTGTACAATGAATACTTTTGCATTCATACTATTTCTTTACTTTGTTTCTCCCTCCTTCTTGGGTAAGTCTTTCAGCTGTATATATATATATATATATATATATATATAAGGTTTATCAGACCTTGTGAATTTCTCGACTGTTATAGCATTAGCCATGAGTATGAGGCCGGAGCATCGTGAAGTACCTAATTTCGCTTTTAAATTTGATGAAGAAGCAGGCATAATGAGGAAGAGACAGATCTCAGGTAAAGTTGATTGTACGATATGAAAAATTTAATTGTTATGTTACTACTATTAGACAATAGCAAAATTTATACGATCATGCCATTGGAAAGAATCGTTTTGACTCATTTAAAAGTTAGAGTATTTTTAGTCGCAAAGACGACGTCTTCGGAAGAGTTTTTTTGAACTCCTTTTTGGGTTTACTCCTATTTACGAAGGTCTATTTCGACTCTTTGTGAAACTCGTTTTAAAGTGACAGAGTGGCCAACAAGATTGGCCTTTGAGGAAGTTTAATGATCATCAACAGCATAGAGAAGTAAAGTGCAGCGTGTGCAGTGTTTCGGAAAGAGGAAAGTAAAAAGGTAGTGAACTGCCTAAATTTGTTTTAATAACGACATGCTGAGGTTTAAGACAAAGCTCTTTACCAGACTCCAATGGCATGTTTGTGTCACTATTTCAAATTAAAGAAACCGCATACAATATCTTTATTCAGATCTAGATTAACACGAGAATAATTAACCCCAAAACATCTGGTAAAGAGTCGAACTACTGCAAATGTTCATCTAACCTGTTACTCAAATAAACGTTTTACACAGATGGTATACTGAGTTTACATTACTGAAAAATGGGTTGAAAACGGCCGCGAAAAGACCGCAAATAAAAACGTTGCGTTAGCACGATAACGGATCGAAGTTGTCGGAGAAAATGTAGCTTTCACGGAGCAATTTAAAATGATTTCAAAAAGATGCGAGATGAAAACTGAACTATTTTATTACATAAACTGCTTTTAACCTTATTTTATTTCAATATCTGAGACGTTTAAATTTGAGGATTATGTCAACGCTTGTTAACATGTCAAGAAATTTTAACATCGTGTAAACGAAATAATATACTCTGTCGGTATTTTTTGTGTCCGTGTCACAACAAATAACCATTAGACATAGTCAGTGTATACGTTATAAGGCATTGTATCCATTGTTACCGATAGACTTGCTCCAAGTCTCTCTTTATCGATACATGCGCGCGCCCCCACGCGGGACCCAGGCGTGGGAGAAAACGAGAGACTTGTAAACCCCTCTCTTCTCCGCAGAGGCTTCGCGTGGATCCCTAAGGAGGAAACCGCTGGGTGGGAGGAATGCGGGCGGCAGGGGAAGGGAGAGAGATACCTCTCGAAAAAGTGGTAGATTGGTCGAAAAAGTGCTAGATCTTAAATTTCTCGGAGGCCTTTTGAACAACTGAACTTTTAAAACAGTTATTTACCATTGACGGAATTAAATCTGTGTGAATTAAATCGTGTTCTATGATGTCTAGTTTGTTTGGGGCGGGGGGGATCAGAATTCGATAAAAAAGAGTTAATTACAGAGGAGGTAACTAACTTTAGCTTAGTCACCGACTTCGAGGTAATTAACTGATTTAGTTTATTCATGATACAAATGATATTTGTCGTTATTTACCAAAAAAATAGTATTCTTGACGTAGTTTTAAAGCGATATAGGAGGTCATTTAATATGCAAGGTCAATAACCTATATACTAACCGCGGCACATGACCCCACATCAAAGATAATTTATGCATGAATAAACTGAAAGGCAGTTATAGATCGCTTACTCATTTTCTCAAAACAATCCGTGCACTTCAGTAGACGGAACTAATAGCGTTGAATTATTCAGATTCAAGTGGGCACAATTTTCGATATATAATTCATTTAGATCGAACGAAAAATATTTAAAAATGTCTTCGACGTATTAAATAAGTCGGAAACCCGCTAATATTATATTTCGAACTGTAATACGAAACCTGCACAACCTATGGCTTCCCACTGATCTACGTGTCCAAATTTCTTCACAGGTACTATGATATCCGCCATTTTCCAACCATGCCGATCCGTACTTATATATTACCTCCCCCGGTTAGCCGCGATCAATTTGGGTGTGACTTCTGGCAGAGACTTCCCGCATCTTCAGCACGCGGTTTCTGCCTTAGAGATCCACAGAAGGCCTCTGCGGAGGATAGAGTGCAAACCTTGCGGAAGCGGGGGAGTTACTGGTCACTTTTCTAACCGGAGGAGTGTCAGAGGTGCGGCCATGAAAAACATGTCAATAAAAAAAACAACGTTTGCTCCAACGTTTCTTTCTAGATGCAGTAGCATGAATTATATTTTATTGAAAATAAGTTGAACTGTACTAAGGTATCTATGATTTCAGAGAAGTTTGGCTAGCAAATACAGATTAAATTGCTCTGTAAAACCTCTACAGTGTAGCTTCAAACTCTATGTTTTGTTTTGTTTTATGCATTCTTTATATACTTTGATGTGAAGTTTGGTGAAAAATTTCTCAAGTCAAACGATGAAACAACTGCATTGACTTTGTGTTTGTATAGCTTTTATCTATAGTCTAACTAAGAGGTCTAACTAAGAGTATAAGTTTCGATTAAAGTGTTAGAAATATGAACAACAGTATGGGATAAAATGATACCAGGCAGTTTGACTTTAAAATTTGTGTTTGCGGAAAAGCTATCCTGCTTGCAGCGCGAAATAGACTATTTCTAATAAACTCTTAAGCACTACATACATTTAGTAACTTAACATTTACAACATTATACTGTCAGTTTTTGATAAAAATATTGGGTCATATTAAAAAGAAATGTTCATCAACAATGGCTAGGAAATTTCTGTCCCGGTTAACCTCGCTCATGAATGAGATGCCCGCTAACTCAATAGGCCGGCCCAAATTTTAGGAAGGAAATTCAGTATTGTAATAGAGGGGTCTGTCAATTTAGCCATACTGGTATAAACATGGGCTTAGAAGCAACTAAAACATGAAGTAATAGTGGCCTGGGCCTATGTCAACATGTCCAATGTAGGTATCTGAAGCCAGACTCATGTTGATACTGTATATATACATGTAGCCGGGCTCGTATTAATACTGTCCATGTAGCGAGACTCATATTGAACTGTATATGGACATGTACATGTACATGTAGCCGGGCTGGTATTAATACTGTCCATGTAGCCAGACTCATATTGGTACTGTATATGTACATGTAGTCGGGCTCGTATTAATAATGTCCATATAGCCAGGCTGATATCGATACTGTACATGTTATTAATGGGGCTAAGAATCAACAAAGTCATTAATAGTGTGGCTCTGCAGCCAAGTCCATGTACATGTAGTTAATAAACCAGGAATTATTATCAACCAGAACCAGAAAAGTAGATTGTGACAGGTTGATCGATGCTACAGATAGCAAATAATTTCGACTGTTTACATTCCTTACATTATTAAATTTCTCTACCTCTCTTATCTTTGTAAGGCACTGACTGGCACATTATTTGCCATATATATTTGTCGACCATACTAATCACCCCCATTTAGACAAATTAGAAACTTTGAAATGTCAAATAATGTGAATATTCCCTTCGCTTCTTAACGTATTTTATGTCCATGCATAAGTCCAAACGCACGTCCTTGGCCTGAGATGCCTCGGAGAAATTCCCAAATAATCGAAAATCTAAGCTTAAACTTCCAAAACCAAAAAGAACAGATTTGAGACCAAAACTCCAGACATCAGTTGAACGAGAAATTCCACCCAAGGATAATACTGTTAAAAAAAATAAAACAAGTTTCAAAATTTCGTTTTTTTGAGCAGCATGCTATTCTTCGAAAATCTATAAAGTTTGACGCTTGCTACAAAGAAATCATTTGAAGAAAACATAGCATGTTTGGTATCACAATGAAGCTTTAGACAAGCTCTGTTCATTTCTGACACTCAATTTTTCCCGGAGTAATTACGATCGTCATCCGAGGGCTTCAAATTCGACGACTCGGGCAAGATCGGTATTCGTCACCGGACTCCAACATTTCCCGCTCGTTCAACATGGCGGAATTCGCACGATTTACCCCTTCGATTTTGGCAACTTTTATGCCCGGCGTGCGATGGAGTACGCATAACCATGAACCATTTCTTAAATACTGATTGAAAAATGCCCCACTAAACAAGGTGAATAACAATTGACGAGCAACAGTATTGATAAAGTAATTTTTAAACGACAAAACCTCACGAGTTTGACAAAATACAAGAAACAAACGCCACATGAAATAATGCATGATCGAAGATCTGTCTTCAGGCTTTCTACTTGGTTGGCATGTTATTATCTCCGCCAGGAGGTTATGTTTTACCCCTTTCTATCTGTTTGTTTGTTTGTTTGTTTGTTTGTTTGTTTGTTTGTTTGTTTGTTTGTTTGTTTGTTTGTTTGTTTGTTTGTTTGTTATTTTGTTTGTTTGTTTGTTTGTTATTTTGTTTGTTGGTTTGTTTGTTTGTTTGTTTGTTTGTTTGTTTGTTTGTTTGTTTGTTTGTTTGTTTGGTTGTTTGGTTGTTTGGTTGTTTGGTTGTTTGGTTGTTTGGTTGTTTGGTTGTTTGGTTGTTTGGTTGTTCGTTCGTTCGTCCGTTCGTTCGTTCGTTCGCTCGCTCGCTCGCTCGCTCGCTCGCTCGTTCGTTCGTTCGTTCGTTCGTTCGTTCGCTCGTTCGCTCGTTCGTTCGTTCGCTCGTTCGCTCGTTCGCTCGTTCGCTCGTTCGCTCGTTCGCTCGTTCGCTCGTTCGCTCGTTCGCTCGTTCGCTCGTTCGCTCGTTCGCTCGTTCGCTCGTTCGCTCGTTCGCTCGTTCGCTCGTTCGCTCGTTCGCTCGTTCGCTCGTTCGCTCGTTCGCTCGTTCGCTCGTTCGCTCGTTCGCTCGTTCGCTCGTTCGCTCGTTCGCTCGTTCGCTCGTTCGCTCGTTCGCTCGTTCGCTCGTTCGTTCGTTCTTTCGTTCGTTCGTTTGTTTGTTGGTTTGTTGGTTTGTTTGTTGCTTTGACTGTCTGTCGCCAGGATATCTCAAAAAGTATTGCACCACTTTTCATTTTAACTTTTGCAGAAGGGTTGGCCATAGACCAACAACCAATCCATTAAATTTTGGTTGAATTAAGTCCAAATTTGGATGAGAAATTAATAAAGATCTGACAGCAAGATTCTCCGTGTAGAAGAAATTCTTGATAATTTGGTAAAATTTGACGAAAACCATCTCGGCGGAGACTCGGACAATCTGCCATGTATCGAACGAACATTCCATAATGTTACCTAAACTTGGCGGTGTTTTAACGGCAAACAGGGGTAAATGTTATGCAAAATAACCTGAAATCTGTATAGCTGACTTAAAATCGATCTTAATGATGTGTTATGGTCATATGTTGTGGTACAATTCTGTTTTAATTTGTAAATTCCCAAAATATGTGAAAACCACGTTGTTGAATTTGTGAAATGTTTCTTTTCATTTTATTAATACAAAGTTTTTGGTAAAAAATTTTTTTTCTAAAAAATTGCCATTTTGTTATAATGACGTTTTTAATAATAGGTTGTCTGAGAAGACCCGACAACCTAAAATTTGAATAGTAGAGGTGGAAACGACTCAAATGATATATATATATATATATATTGTGGTATTATTTTTGTATTATTATGCCATGTTAATTCACAAATTGCCAAGACCACCAGTGGTTTTTGAACTGGAGAAGATCTAGAATGTACGTACTTTACAGTTTATAATTACCTAAAACGAAGTTGTTCTTCCCAGCATTTAAGATTTATGCAAATATAGTCCTAATTGTTTATTATTCATTTTCGCATCCTAAAGTATGAGTTATTTTTTTATTTACAAAATAGTATTCGAGATTACCAAAGTTGACAAAACATGTGTTTGATTTTTAACAAATGGCCTTTGGCTCTGTTATTTTTATACTAGATGAATATTAAATCTCAAAGCTTTTAAATCCTCATATGTTTAGTCTGTGTGCACAGCCCAAATATACAGAGTGTATATTCAGGTTGTACACAGGCTACATATTTTGAGGCACCCAACTAATTGGTGAAACTATGCCAAAACAGTTTTAGTTCTACCATTTACAATTTATTTTCTTTATACAGCCAATACTTGTCCTTCATCTCCATGCCTCAATGGTGGCACCTTCCAAAACGATAATCCACCATTCACATGCTCATGTCCTACAGGATATAAAGGCGATCGTTGTGAGAAATCAATCGGTACTGTACTTTAATTAATAAAATATTGTTATTCTTACTACAAAGACCCTAATATATATATATATATATATATAGTTCAATCTACAGACACGGTGTTTCGCTGTACAACAGCTCATCAGTGTAGCTCGGGACAATCTGAATGAATTTCATCATTTACTTATACACATGCGATCGTCGGTAACAACCGCATGTGGGACAGCATCGGTGAAATACATTCAGATAGCCTGAAGTGCGCAAGGGCCCAGAGTGCTCAAACTTCCACACAATATATGTGTATGTCTATATGTATATGTATTTCCCACACTTTAAAAAAGGCCTTGGGAACGCGGTTGCTCACATGTGGGCAAAATAAAATGGCGGCCAGTTTTGCTTAGTCTACTGAAGCATGAGATTTTGTTGATAAACAAGGCTGTTGTAGTAGGATAACTAGATACATTTTTGCTTGTTTACTATATTGAAATATATATCTTTGGGGGTTTTTTTAATTAAAAAATGTATTACATTCTCTGTGTGTGAACTATATTAAATAGATTACATATTACAGGGGGTAAAGAATAAAAAAGTACGACATGAGTTGAAATGTGACTTTGCTTATTATAAGTCTGCATGGCAAACATTAATTTTGCTGCAATCATCGCACTCGTTTTCTTAAACCTGGGGACTGGCACATTAGTAGATTGTAAATCACATTCCATCGTAATTTCCGATAAGTTAATTACAAAACAAAGAAGTTGAAAGAGCTTAATTGATGCTAGGTTCTTTCAATTTATTTAATCTTTTTCTTTTCTATTCTCTATATAAGACCCTTGTGAAAGCTCACCGTGTCAAAATTGTGGACAGTGCACATCACAAGGACAGACGTACAATTGCATGTGTCCAAGTTGTTATGAAGGAAAGAACTGCGAAAGTGAACGTGGTAAGATTACAAGTTTTAATTGAGCGTGTGTGTGTGTATACCATTGAACTCTAAGTAAACTGGAACGCTAACTCCATAAGTCAGGCCCTATGAATGGATGAAGCCAACAATCTTTAAATGTTAGTTTTTCTGGGTTTTGAGCTGAAATACTTAACGCTGAACGTTGGGCTGTATATGAAACTGAAGCTATTGAAAAATGCTATTTTGTATATAAACTTCACGACTTTTGCTAAAAGGGAAATAATTAAAAAATATAAAAACAACTTCCATTTTGTTTGCCGAACGTTACAAAATGGCAGTTGTTTTTATATATTTTAATTATTTCCCTTTAGCTAAAGTCTTGACGTTTCTATACCAAATTGTTTCATATATGGAGCAACATTCAGCGTTAAGTATTTCAGCTCAAAACTCAGAAGAACTACAACAAGTTTCTTAGTGTTATTCCCCAGCGAAATATGGTCGAACATTTACTACATTTTAAAAGGTTTGAAATAACGATGAAACTTATACTTTACATCAAATTGAAGCCAATGCTATTTCTAAAAACATACGTATAAAACAATGTATTTCAATCCGTTGTTTTGGAGTAATTTGTATTCGTCCCAAACAAAATATATAGCAGGATGAAAATTAAGTAACTTGAAGCACGGGAGCTACCTGCGAAGGGACTGGCACTGGCTTCAAAATACCCCCCTGAGTTATCGTTCCAGTCTTCTTATAGTTCAATGGTGTATACGCTGTACATACAAATGGTGTTTGTGTTTAGAAATGTCTAAATTCGCGCGTGCACACGTGTTGCTTTCTTTTTCTTCTTGTGTTGCAATTTTTGAGCCAGGAGAATTAAGGCGCAATTGCCGTCCGTTAGTTTGTAAAAAAGGATAATTGCGATCTTCTCAAAACTTTGTTTGAGCTATACTATGTATAGGTTAGTTACCGAACCCGAGGTAAATAACTTACGTAGTTACCGAAGTTGAGGGCTAATATATATCATCCCGGGGCCATTAAGTTGATTTATGCGTGGTTGGGAATAATTATTATAAATAAACATAAGCGGTACATCAAAGAAAACCGAGGGGATCATGAACTAAAATAAGATTGCGTTGCCGTCGTAACGGTCGTAGACCGTTATTGTCTAAATAAAGATAGTTGTCTTTGTTATCTCAAACGATCTTTGACATTCCTATTCCTTTATTCTTTCTATATTTTAACTGCAAGCCTGGATTATGTATGCCATGCACCAACAACCCCAACAAAAATCATTAGGTTAAATGCGATGAATCAAAGAGGCCCGTTCACTTCTTTCGCGGTTTTTCCAAAAGATGTCGTCAAATTTCTTTTCCCAAATTTGCCGTCAAGCATTAGTGAGTCTCAAGATTTTAGCAATCTTCTAGATGAGCCAACGACAACAAAGATAGGTAGACGAGGCGTACATGAGGATACTCATGATTGCGCTGTAAACAGATGACTGAACAATGTAAATTGCATATCACAAATACACTAATGTACTAAAGATACTAAGACTTACTATTGTAAAGTAAACATATGATGCTGATTGTAAGACGAGTTTGGAAAGGCCTACAAGAAGCTGAATACTTTGAGCTGAGTGGGTTTGGGGGTATAATGACTTTAAAGATCAAATTCGATAGACTGAAATTTTTGCATAAATCTACAAACAAATCACTTCGAATTAACACTGCCATTTTATGGAGAAAACTGCAGCTTGTAAACTGCAAAGGTTCTAAGCCTTTTTGAAATTTTCCAACCTCGTACCCAGGACATTTTGCCTCCACGTTGGGAGGTCGGCGAAAATGGCCCTGGCATCGGCTGGTCACGTGACACCCAGAATTTTGGGGTGTTATGGCAAGAAAATTTATGCAGTCTTTGTGTTTTGTTTTTGTATAATACGTATACATGAATAATAAATAAGAAATATTTAACGCTCTGCCGACTCACTCATGTGAACCCCTTTATCATAAAAGCAACTGGCTAGCATTAATCATCATGATACTCCCCACGATTATCCGACCCAGGATACATGGAAATGTCATGAGGAAACATATATCTAATGTTGTTCTTGATTTTAACCAAAGCTATCGCTTCCCATTCTTTGGGTAAACTTTGCGAAGTGGGTCTATTGCAATTCAAATTTTCATCAATAAATTATACTCTATCTGAATTAATCGAGTTTTCTTAAACCGGCCAATCAGATTATAGAACCGACCAGCCGATGCCAGGGCCATTTTCGCCGACCTCCCGACGTGGAGGCAAAATGCCCTGGGTACGAGGTTGGAAATTTTCGGCACATTCAAACAAGCTGAAATTTCCAAATCCATTTTCCACATAGCTGCAAAAAAAAGTTTTCACTGACTGGCACACTTTAGCATTTTTAACCTAATAAGGGACACACACTGAACTGATTAGAATATCATGTTAAATTACGTGTATCTATTATTAACCAACATAAAATATTCAGATATGTTTTTGCCCTACTAGCATAGCCTGAATCAGGCTATGAATCCACAAAAATATTGGGCGTACTATAGCCTGCGAGCCGACTCTCTTTTGGGGGGTTGGGGAGACTTCGTTCCAAAACAATTCGTCTCTATCCTAATTTATCAACCTGAATATGATTGCGGTTCGTACAACCCTTGATATAAACGGTCAAAGATATTAAGAATATTTACCTGATGGCATAATATCTTTTTACACAAATGCATTTAATAATTACAAATTACCAGCAGTCTACCACCACCAGCCCCAAGCTACAAAGGTGTACGTCATCAATCATCGTCTCGTCCATTCAGTAAGTTCCGTCCCAATTTGGAACGCTACTACTAAAAAAAAACAATAGATTGTTTTCATCTGACGTCACGGCGGCCATATTGGTGTACCGAAACAATGAAATGGCGACCATATTGTTGTACCATCTTTATCCTATGGGAATTTAGGTCTATTCTTATTCAAAAATTTCGTGTTGTTTCACCACCCCAACGGTGCCACCGATCACGCGAGTGAAAACGATCCATACTACGTGTGTAGGCTCTCCTTCTCCTCTCCTCAACCCTCCAAAGGAGAGCCGGCTCGCAGGCTAGGCGTACTAGAAAAATACATCCGCCTAAAATTCATCAACTTTTGCTAAGGATGAATCAGATCGTGTATTTTGAGGAGAGCAATGGCTATGCCAGCCCAAGCTAAAATTACTCGTGTAATAGAACCATTTCTTGAGTCAATGTCTATTTCCATGTTTTTAAACTAAACCGCTAATATGAAACCGAGAACACATGGGTGGATGGAGGTAGGAATAACTCAGTTTGAACAATAAGGTAACTCTTGGGATAGAGTTAATAATAAAGACCTATTAACTGAGTGCGAGGTTTGTACGGGAAAGTATTTGCCTGAGGTTTTCGTACAGACCGAACGACGAAGGAGAGACGTTTGTGCGGTAAAACCGAAGCCAAATACTTTCCAGTACAGATCGAGCAAACGAGGTTAATAAGAAATTTATTATATGGCTATTGCTTCATTTTATTTTAAAGTTTCGAGCATTGTTTTCCCTTTCGGAGTATGATGTTTACCTTACCTGGTGTTAACTTTTTCATGTCGCTTCTTGGCCTTCTTGTTCACACCAGTTCGACCTTTATTTGTCGTGTTTTTAGATAAATGGCTTTAAAGAAAACCAGCAGTGATGTTCCAACACATTTTATTGTTCAGAATATTTTAATAAAGATACCCAGTTCTCTTTTATTTGTATTTAAATCAATTCAAATTAACTCAGCCAAAACATACAGGAGCGAGAAAAAAGCGTATTGACTCGCGGTCAATATCATAAAATCCCGACATTTACTGGAGCACAATGGACCCTTTTACCTTTTAGGAAAAACCCGCAATGCATTCTGGTAGTTGGGTATTACTTCACTTCCAGGTGAAATGGCAACCTCGTACCCAGGCTCTTTTCAACACGCAGCGCGAAGAAAAGACCCTGGTATATCATGGTCACGTGACTACCAAAATTTGGTTGTGACAAATTTTGTTTGGGCAGGGGTGGGGTAGAGAAGATTTAAAGCTTCTTGCCGAAAGATTTACCGTTTGAGAAAATACTTCGCTCTTGGATTCAAGGATTGAGCGCTAAGTGCATGGGCACGATATGACTATGAGTACTTTCGAAAAACGGCTGTTCGCAAAAAACGGCTAACGCTCGAGAGACTCAAACAGAGCTTGCGGCGCAAACAAGCGAAGAAAAGAAGCAGCCCACATGCAGAGTAAATAATTTTAATACCATGTCAAATTCTCATTCCTTCTCTAGCTGCTCAGGATTTCTGCTAAAATGCTTTATATTCTATATAAAATATATTATATTATATATAAAATGCTCTTATATACAACTTGTATGTTTTGATGTGAATACTGTAAATTATTGAAGTGTTGAACGGAGAGAAATTCCAACGGCTCGACGATCGTCGACATTTACCCAGACGGCAGAAGTTTTAAATTGGATAAACAAAGGCGACAAGTCGCCGACGAATCTCAGCGCTTTGTATTTTTACGATTTATTTGGTACGATGTATCTTGTTGATAATTCTTCGTTAAAAATTAATTATCAACCTTCAAGTTTGACTGTTTGAGTAGTGATTATCTTTGTTTATTTAACTTGTTTACTACGGTTCCGGTTTGAGCATGGACACGCGTAATTTGACGACACGCGTTTCACACGGGAGAATAACATGTTGCTAAGCGGAAACTGCGAAGTTACTAAGGCGAAACGGCATTGTTTTTTCGCTCAAGCGTCGCGTTGTGGAGTTTGTCAGCGTAATGTCCGATCGGAAAAGCAAGGTGGAGTTCTCAATTACACTTAAGGAAGATTTAATTGTGTATTAATTAAGATGAGTTGGCGCCCGTTTCAAATTGAAACAATACCGTTTGGCCTTAGTAACGTTACAGTTTCCGCTTAGCAACATGTTAGTTTCCCGCGTGAAACGTGTGTCGTCAAATTACGCGTGTCCACGCTCAAACCGGAACAGTAGTAGTATAAAAAAATTGGCTCGTCTTGTGCGAGACGAATCAGTTTCCGGCTCCGTTCCACAACTCGGTGTAAAGACTATTTATCTCCGCTCCACAGTGACACTTTGATAATTTGCGTAGTATTCACATAAAAAGAAGTAGTGTGTGTAAGGAACATAAGAAATCGGCATCAAGGCGGATAAATTATTTACCCTCTGCGGCCTGCTTCTTTGCTTCACTTGTCTGCGCCGCGAGTCTCTCGTAAGTTAGCCGTTTTTTAATGGACATATTCGAAAATCATAACCATAACGTGCCTACTTAGCGCTGAACCCTTGAGTCCAAGAGCGAAGTCTTTTCTCAAACGGTAAATCGTTCGGCAAGAAGCTTTAAATCTTCTCTACCCCACCCCTGTCCAAACAAAATTTGTCACAACCAGATTTTAGTAGTCACGTGACCATGATATACCCCCACTAGCAATGCTTCGGTTCTGTTTTGGCCCGAAAACTTAGCTTGTCCAGTGAGCAAAAATTCAAGTTTTTACAAGACCTGCAACTCAAAAATGCTTTCGCGAGTTTTGCAGCCGTTGTTTTGCGTATTTTTTTTGTGTCCTGATTCGTCTCCTCCCAAGTAATTTAGTAAGTTCTAGAATTATGCACTTGTCAAAGTTTAGCCCTAGGGTAGGGGGGACGATCAAACCCAGGGGAATTTGACATTTTTTGAAAATTTACGTGAAATTCCTGGCCCACGGGCAAACATTTGTGTCAAATAAAGAAAAAAAACTTTGGGGGGTCAACCCACAGGGATCTTGACGTTGTGGGGAAAAAATCATCAAATTTCCCTGCAGTAGAATAGCCTTGTTGGTCAAAATACCCCTCTCTGGGAAATATCATAGTTAATAGAAACATGGTTTGGAAGCTCAACAAAAGTCATTGTTTTATGTTTTTGTTCAGGTTTATGGAAATGTGTGCACTTTCACGGTTACTGAACATATTGTGTTTTCTGTATAATGAAGCAATCATTCAATAGCAACGTTTGGGTTGAATTGCTCAACCGTACTGTTTAAATATTAATAAACCTAAAACAAAGGATTTGTGCACCTTCGTGTACCTTTCAACATGAATCGTAGCTTGATTGTTGACCGCTTTGAAGTTTGCCGCGTTTCCAAACCATGTTTAGAATAACTATGGAAATATCTAGTGCTAAAATATAATATTAAGATAATTTTACGTGTCAAAAATCCCGTTCCTGGAGTCAAGAAAGTCAAATTTTCCTGTTTCGGGATATGTCGATCTGTCAATATCCTGTGGGTTGCCTGCCCCCCCCCCTAGCCTGCGGGCAGGCCCTCCTGTTGCTGTGAAATGTGGACCTGCAACAAAGCATGGGGATTTTTCATCACTCGCGGCCGTCAAAGGCCGCGTATTTCTATTGGTCGAATTTGGCGGCCGCGAGTTTCTATTGGTCGAACAAAATTAATCCAGAATAAAGTATTTTTAAAGTTATTGTTTACGGACTTCAACAATGCATGGAGTGGAGACATATTTCAACAAGACGGCTATTAAAGACGCCGTAGCTCTTAATATTTTTAAAACACATCGCTGTGAAACAAAAAAAAAAAAAAGAAATAGCAAAGTAGATCCGGATTGAAACTCCATGAATCTCTCTGTCTGTCAGTGTCTGGCTTTATAATACAGAAGCAAGTGTCATCACCTTCATCACAAATCGAGCCCCGTCCGTCGCCTTGACTCAATAATTAATGTGCCGTTCAAAACGTCAAAACATATTAATAAGAGGAGATTACACATTCACTTAATTCGTGTAATAAAGATTATTGCTAAATGAGGTAAGCTCTTTTTCAAACGAAGTTTCTTTCTGCCATTAAATGTCTGTGCTATTGTCTGGAACTTAAGTGATATTATCCAATTTGTGCGCCAGTGCGTCTGGTATTATTTTATATTATCGAAGCCGACTGGCTCGAGGCTACCAGTTATTCAGTTCAGAATGACCCAGTTTTTAACTCAACGGCCAGAAGCAGAGGAGGTATGAAGCTCTTCCCACAATGTATTGCGCTTGAACCATACAATAAATTTCGCACCGGAAATGCTTCACTTCATTATGAACTTTCGAGGAGTGAACGTGGTTTGAAAAATAGTGTTTCGACGTTTGTGGTGCTTAGAACACTTTGGTTTGGGACTCGCATGAAGTTATTTATATTTATTTTGTAACCTAGCAGTACTTCGACGTTTATTATTTCGCCTGATTTGCCGCTATTCACGAATTTACATCTGATTATCTGATCAAGGTGACTGCTCGTCGCTCGAGGATCAGATATTATCAACATTCAACATTGCGCTGTCTCATCATGTCTCTGAATAGTAATGCATTTCTAATTTGACACTTCAATACTTTTTTATTGCTTTGTTTATGCACTCGAGTAATAACCGTCTTGATCTTAGATTTTGACTTGATCTAAATCATAGGGTATATTTGATATTTTTGTTCAATACTTTTGTTCATTTTGAAATGAGTTCATTATGTTGTCATTGACGACTACTAGCTTTACCTCAAGTTAATAAGTCTATCTACTTAAGAACTGTTGGTATGTTCGTGCATACAGTTTCTTACCTTTAAAAACAAGTGGGTCAGGAAACATGTCTGATTGTTTATACAGAAAATCAAGATACTGTACATGTATGGATTTTATTAATTCTGTCCCAGGGAAGAAATGATAATATAATCCAGTGGACCAACACATTTTAATTTAATTCAGTTCAAGACCCACTTTCTTCCCACATAATTAACTTTACTTTCCTCCTAAAATTTAGTTCCCCAAAAGCCATGTTATATTATTCAGTCTTTCACAAGCATATATCAGTCAGTGACACACTAGTAGTAGTCAGTGTCACATACAGTAAGCATAAAACTAGAGGAAAGGGGCTTAACCCTTTCTTTCCTAGAGGTGAAAGGAAAGGGGCTTAACCCTTTCTTTCCAACTTGTTGAGTAAAATCATCTGGCATTAGAGTAAAATAATGAAGGGGGCATTTTGGGTGGCACAGGAGGGAAAGGAGTTGAATCATTTTCATCAAAAATCCCCTTCTGATAATATCTTGCAAAAAGCTACCACGCCCAATAGTGATACAATTCACCTCTCAATAATTACATCACCAATACATTTTGTTACATAGACTTCTAGCTTTAATATATTTGTAACATTAATCAAAGAGTACTACACAGCTTTAAAATGTATTTTAAAGTTATGTAAAAGATCAAAAAAAAACTCAAGTGACCGAGGCAATTCTGTTGTGCAACTTTAATATCCACTTTCCCCTGCTCTTTAATTTGTGAAACCTGCATGTGGTTGGGACCTGGTATGAAATTTTTTTCATGAAGAAGGTTTCCAGAAAACTTTCTGTAGGAACAAAAATTGAGCATGAACCTGTAAACATGAAATATACCAGTACCATTACTCAGTAAATCTCTGTATTTCACAACAACAAATGGTGTGTCATCGGGGTAATGTGGAGTGAAAATTCATGCACAAGACAAGACAAATTCCTGTCACAGGATGACCTTAAGAACAATTACAACTCCTACAGCGATCTATGGACAGCATGCACACATAAATTTGTTGAATGAAGAAATAGCTAGATCGCCCAAAGTATAAAAGTTGGCACCACATAATATTGAATTAAAACAACAGGTTTTTCTTATTTTTTATATATAAATTAAATACACCATCAGTACATGTAAAAGTTCTAGTTTAATACAATAGAGCTAAATTATGAAATGGACTTTCAAATGAGCTACGGAATCAAAGAAAACAAAGCGCGAAATCAAAACAACGCTCATCTCGACAACTGGCGGTTCTTGGCGCGCCCCGCGGAGACGAAGCTCGAGACCAAATTTTGACAATGGCGGGCAAAAATCGAGCAGAAGCAAAATTTCAAAGAGCTCTCCTCATTCCAATTCTGGAGCAAAAAGAGAAATTTCCAATTCCAAAAGAAAGCGAATTATTTCATGTTTAAACGAGGGAAATTTTTTTCGAGTTTTGTCAAATATTAAGATAAATACGTTTGAATTGTTTCAGGTAACTAAACGCGTCATAATCAGCGACTGGAAATAGTGCTTGTGAAGAAACCAATATTACGTTACAAATATACTCCTAGAGAGTGTCAAATGACAATAATGACAAAGTAAAAGACTTAAAATATTATCTACACAAATTTCACGTTCAAAAGGCCACTTTTTCTAGCCAATGTAACGTAGCTTATACGCTTACGATTTTCAGAAAATTTAAAATTTAGGTGATTTTCAACATTAAACAGTTCTTTAGTTCCTGGAGCAACATGGAATGTTTTTATAGCCACAGAAAGATAATTTCCTGCTTGTTATAATAAGCTTCTATATAACGTCAAATACGTACCTCGCCACATTTCGGCCAAGCTCAGTGATCCGTAAAAGCAATAAACATAACATTGGTCATGAAGAAACATATTTTAGAATATCTTATTAATATCATATAAAGATCTTACCTTTGGAAACGCAGTTTTTCAATCGAAACAGCGCCAACGAAAATGTCTATAATTTGATCATCAACTGTCACGCTCCGAGCCAAGGGAAAAAACTAAACGCAATGCATTGTGTGAAGAGCTTCGTACCTCCTCTGGGGCAGAAGGAAAGTCTTGCTAAATTTGATAAAACACTTGAATTTCTTAACTATTAATATGTCGCCGTTTAGACTATAATGATACGCACCTGGTTCTATATGTCGGCTATCTTTGAAAGCGTCTGAAAGTGTCTATATGTTCATTTAAGTTAGGTTTTCGCACCTTCCCTAGCTACGAAGGTGCGTAACTCATTTCATGTTCGTTCCTATACAGCAGTTCGTGAAAGTCTTCGTTTTGACCTCTTGCAACTTGCACATTTACACGAGAAGCGCCATCTTGATTCTTGACGATATTCTGTCGCCATCACCTGGATCAATGAATGCCGTGCAGTGAATCACAAATACCTAATCTCGAATAACGATTTATCAATGTTTCTTGCAAAATCAAAATTATGTTCGTCTTCCACAAATTAGAGATAGCAAACTTATGGAGCTAAGATCTGAGGTTGTCATGATCCAATCTTAGTACATTCAATTTGATTCAAACTGAGACGTTAGCACGCATCGCTAAATTGTTTCGCTACATGTTTTTAGTCTAAAGTTGAATATTTTAAACTCCAAATTACATACCCGATAATCGTTAGATGCGTTACATTGCTTCTGGCTTTCTTATGAACAGATTTTTTGAGTTTTCAGTAACGAGTATAGTTGAATAGCTGATAGTGTGAAATTTACATCTTCGGATTGTGCTTTGAATGAGGATTTTTACAGACTTCGAAATTCCGGAAGAATGTGATTGGTTTGATTCGCGACATTTGCATATTAATTAAGTGGGCGTTATCGATTTACCCCTAGGATTGTTGCAGGCTCTCATTTCACAGCGCCGCGTTGAGAGAGCCTCCTCGCAGGCTACCCCACCCCACCCTACCACCCTGGGGCTTAACCTTGATGGTGCATAACAATTGAACAACTGCATAGTAAAGCAGTCAGTACAAAATATATGTATGTGGTAGTGTTCAGGGAGCTGGACGTTTTTAATATTAACAAACAAATAGATGATAAACTAGAAAAACCAAACTAATTGCTCTTGTGATCGATCAAGAACGTTTACCGTAAGCCTATTTCAAACGTTCGGTTGCACTACTGAAGAGGGCAGTTTCCAGTCCACCTCTTGAATCTCTTCTGAAACCTTCTTAAAAATGAAATATCAGTCAACAAATAACATTAAACTGATATTGTCAAAGAAACTGAGCACAATTTCAACCTGGGCGATAATAGAACACAAAAATACAATAAAAACAGCTCATATTTACCTATCAGATTTATACAGCTAATACAGTAGCTTATTAGAGTAATATAATTTTTTAACTTAAAATTACATTTGTAGTGTTTGGCGTAACTTGTTAAACACTTGATAGTTGAATAGTCTGTAAATGAAATAATTATAAATATTCGTACTGTATATACATATTAGGAATATATTTAATATATTTATAATATTAAAATAGTTAAATTAGTTAGAATATAATGTATTAATAAGAAGGATGAACCTTGCACTTCGAAGGAAGCAAACGAACTGTGCCAAGGTGAGACAAAGTGATGGACAAGACTTGAAATTTTTCCACCATTTATCTATGAGCTGTGTAAGGCAGGCCAAGGAGAAATGTAAACACGTTCTAACATTGCTATTCCTAGCCTAGTTTATCATTTATTTGTTTGTTAATATTAAAAACGTCCAGCTCCCTGAGCTTTATTATGCTGTACACTGTTCAATTGTTATGCACCTATCAATGTTAAGCCCCAGGGTGGGGGGGGGGGGGGGGCAGGCAACCCACAGGATATTGACAGATCGACATATCCCGAGACAGGAAAATTTGACTTTCTTGACAAGCTCGAGGGACGGGATTTTTGACACGTAAAATGATCTTAATATTATACTTTAGCACTTGATATTTCCCAGGGAGGGGTATTTTGACAAACAAGGCTATTCTACTGCATGGAAATTTGATGATTTTTCCCCACAAAGTCAATATTCCTGTGGGTTGACCCCCTCACCCACCCTGGGGCTTAACATTGATAGGTGCATTATCGATACAACTTGACACAAATGTTTACCCGTGGGTAAGGAATTTGACGTAAATTTTCAAAAAATGTCAAATCCCCCTGGGTTTGATCGGACGTCCCCCCTACCCTAGTGCTAAACTTTGACAAGTGCATAATTCTAGAACTTACTAAATTACTTGGGAGGAGACGAATCAAGACACAAAGAAAAATAAACAAAACAACGGCTGCAAAACTCGCAGCTCTTGTAAAAACCAGAAGTTTTGTTCACTGGACAAGCTTAGTTTTCGGGCAAATACAGAACCAAAACATTGCTAGTGGAGGTATTATCGATCGTCTGATCGGAAGTATGGCCAAACTTTGTCAGTGTCAAGTGTCAACAAGCGAAAAAGGCATTCAGAGACGTGCACAATCGCAAAATCTACACGATCTGTACAGATTAACTACAAACAAATATCCACATAGCAAAATATGTTATTGATAGCCACTTGATAAGCTTACTCACCTGCAAATGCTCGCACAGACCTTTCTTTATGAATGTTTTTGTTGTAAATGAATGTAGTAAATACCCCCCAAGTTATGCTGCGATAAGTAAAGTTTACTCTCGAAAGCTAAAAGCGGTTAAAACCAATCAATTATTCTTCCTAGTAAAAGTGCTCCTCGCGGCAGCCATTTCACCTGGAAGTGAAGTGATACCCAACTACCCGAATGCATTGCGGGTTTTTCCTAAAAGGTAAAAGGGCCATTCGGTTTACCTTCATTGACGTTCGTACATACGAGAAAGGAATCTGATGAACTCTGATGGTCTTACGCCTTAACCATGTGACTTGTGACGTGTGATTATATTGACGAAACATGGTTAGACAGATACG